>BLSH010205978.1:13861-24066 GCA_018402905.1 Glandirana rugosa
CCCTCACAGTACCAGACCCCGACGTACTCACGACGGCCGTGACCTCTCGATGTCAAGTAACTCCCTTGGTACTTACGGTTGTACATGACACTGTATGACTTCGTCTCGTACTAGGGGAGAGAAGTCTCTGACCCGGCGTCCCGTCGTAAGGTTGTACTATTGCTGGGGTTTGTGGAGGTTCTACTGGTGACGGAACGATTTCTTCGACTCCCATTTCCACTACCTGACCGGTTCGTAGAGGTCTGGATTTGGGATAACTCGTAGACACCCCTAGGAGTTTACCTTCCACCTTTTCCAGCATTGCCTTAACCCTCTTGGGCATGGAGTTCACCAGAGCTTCACAGGTTGGCACTGGAGTCCTCTTCCCCTCCTCCATGATGACATCACGGAGCTGGTGGATGTTAGAGACCTTGTGCTCCTCCACCTTCCATTTGAGGATCCCCACAGATGCTCAATAGGGTTTAGGTCTGGAGATGCTTGGCCAGTCCATCACCTTTACCCTCAGCTTCTTTAGCAAGGCAGTGGTCATCTTGGAGGTGTTTGGGGTCGTTATCATGTTGGAATGCTGCCCTGCGGCCCAGTCTCTGAAGAGAGGGGATCATGCTCTGCTTCAGTATGTCACAGTACATGTTGGCATTCATGGTTCCCTCAATGAACTGTAGCTCTCCAGTGCCGGCAGCACTCATGCAGCCCCAGACCATGACACTCCCACCACCATGCTTGACTGTAGGCAAGACACACTTGTCTTTGTACTCCTCATCTGGTGGGCGCCACACACGCTTGGCACCATCTGAACCAAATAAGTTTATCTTGGTCTCATCAGACCACAGGAGATGGTTCCAGTAATCCATGTCCTTAGTCTGCTTGTCTTCAGCAAACTGTTTGCAGGCTTTCTTGTGCATCATCTTTAGAAGAGGCTTCCTTCTGGGATGACAGCCATGCAGACCAATTTGATGCAGTGTGCACCCCTTCAACCGCTGCAGCAATGCTGGCAGCATTCATACTTCTATTTCCCAAAGACAAACTCTGGATATGACACTGAGCACATGCACTCAACTTCTTTGGTTGACCATGGTGAGGCGCTGTTCTGAGTGGAACCTCTCCTGTTAAACCGCTGTATGGTCTTGGCCACTCAGTTTCAGGGTCTTAGCAATCTTATAGCCTAGGTCATCTTTATGTAGAGCAACAATTCTTCTTCTTTTTTTTTTTTCAGATCCTCAGAGTTCTTTGCCATGAGGTGCCATGTTGAACTTCCATTGAGCAGTATGAGAGCGTGAGAGTGATAACATCAAATTTAACACACCTGCTCCCCATTCACACCTGAGACCTTGTAATACTAACGAGTCACATGACATCGGGGAGGAAAAATGGCTAATTGGGCCCAATTTGGACATTTTCACTTAGGGGTGTACTCACTTTTGTTGCTAGCGGTTTAGACATTAATGGCTGTATGTTGAGTTATTTTGAGGGGACAGCAAATTTACACTGTTATACAAGCTGTACACTCACTACTTTACATTGTAGCAAAGTGTAATTTCTTCAGTGTTGTCACATGAAAAGATATAATAAAATGTTTACACAAATGTGAGGGGTGTACTTACTTTTGTGAGATACTGTATAAGAACCCAGCCTATGATAGAGCTCATCAGTAACAGTGCAAGCCGTAGCCCCATGTTTGGTCAAATGTCTAATTCTGTATTGTTTTCCTCCATTAGCACACAGATTTCTGACAGTCTAGACGAATTTGAAAAGTTGGACGCAAGTCGCACTTTTTATCGGTGTTCTTCTAAACCGCTGTTGCAATTTTGTATCATTTTCCATAATGCGCCAGCGTCCCTTTCATCTCTCTTGTTGGGCAATTAAGTCCATTCTTCTTAGAAATGATGAAATGGAGCATTTCCTCCTAGTGCGAGCTCTGCGGAACATCGATCAGATAAATAATAATGGAGATTATTTTTAACTAGGTTATAGAAAAAATGTTGTTTTGATAAACGGTATAAAGGAGTTTTTACTTTTGTTCGGTTTTTTGTTTTTCTTCTTTTATTTTATCCATTTAGAATCTCAGGAGAGCCTTTCTACTCATTTTTGGTTATAGTTGAACCTAATAAGCTTAGCTAGGCTATCGGGGTATCTGGTGGTAAGATGCTTCAGACCGCGATAAATAACTGCAGAGACAGGTGTTCAAACCCGGAAACCTCGGAGTCAGGTGTTCAAACCCGGAAACCTCGGAGTCAGGTGTTCAGAACCAGGAACTAGAATCAGGTGTTCAGAACCAGGAACTACAGAGGCAGGTGTTCAGAACCAGGAACTACAGAGTCAGGTGTTCAGAACCAGGAACTAGAGGCAGGTGTTCAGAACCAGGAACTAGAGGCAGGTGTTCAGAACCGGGAACTAGAGGCAGGTGTTCAAAACCGGGAACTAGAGGCAGGTGTTCAGAACCAGGAACTAGAGGCAGGTGTTCAGAACCGGGAACTAGAGGCAGGTGTTCAGAACCAGGAACTAGAGGCAGGTGTTCAGAACCGGGAACTAGAGTCAGGTGTTCAGAACCAGGAACTAGAGTCAGGTGTTCAGAACTGGGAACTAGAGGCAGGTGTTCAGAACTGGGAACTAGAGGCAGGTGTTCAGAACCGAGAACTAGAGTCAGGTGTTCAGAACCGGGAAGTAGAGTCAGGTGTTCAGAACCGAGAACTAGAGTCAGGTGTTCAGAACCGGGAAGTAGAGTCAGGTGTTCAGAACCGGGAAGTAGAGGCAGGTGTTCAGAACCGAGAACTAGAGTCAGGTGTTCAGAACCAGGAACTAGAGGCAGGTGTTCAGAACCGGGAACTACAGAGGCAGGTGTTCAGAACTGGGAACTACAGAGTCAGGTGTTCAGAACCGGGAACTACAGAGTCAGGTGTTCAGAACCGGGAACTAGAGTCAGGTGTTCAGAACCGGGAACTAGAGTCAGGTGTTCAGAACCGGGAACTAGAGTCAGGTGTTCAGAACCGGGAACTAGAGTCAGGTGTTCAGAACTGGGAACTAGAGTCCCGGTTGGGATCCGGGAACTGCGGGGGCCGGTGTTTGGATCCGGGAGCTGCGGGGGCCGGTGTTTGGATCCGGGAGCTGCGGAGTCAGGTGTTGGGATCCGGGAGCTGCGGAGGCAGGTGTTTGTATCCGGGAACTGCGGAGGCAGGTGTTTGTATCCGGGAGCTGCGGAGGCAGGAGTTTGGGTCCGGGAACTGCGGACGCAGGAGTTTGGGTCCGGGAACTGCGGAGGCAGGAGTTTGGGTCCGGGAACTGCGGAGGCAGGAGTTTGGGTCCGGGAACTGCGGAGGCAGGAGTTTGGGTCCGGGAACTGCGGAGGCAGGTGTTTGTATCCGGGAGCTGCGGAGGCAGGAGTTTGGATCCGGGAACTGCGGAGGCAGGTGTGCGGATCCGGGAACTGCGGAGGCAGGTGTTCAGAGACGTGTACATCAGTTGACTCATTCAAGTACACTGTATACTTGCTGTGACCACACTATGATCTGTCTCTTCCAACCTCCTGAGAACTTGGACCACTGCTAGGCAGCAAAGACAAATATAGGTGGGTGCATGGCTCAGAATATGAAATATTTTCATGCGCCACAATGTACCAGCAGCCATCCCTGCCCAACAATCCTTCAAAATTCTGTCAATGAATCACCTGACACTTCTGAGCCTCATTACCTACAATAGCATGGAGCCATTATGTAATCTCTGTTGGACTGAGACCCTCACCACAGACAAGTTATGATATTTTATAAACTTAATGTTGGGGCTCCTGCCCATGAAGGGCAAAGCAACTTTAATGCCTCTTGGGGGATCATGAAGGATTTATTCTCCCCCGCTATTGCGAATTGGACCATGGCTTTGCTGGGGTTTATTTTGCCTTCCTCTGGATCAACTGTGGGTGAAGGATTGTGTATATGGGATTTTATGGAGATACTGTGTGTGTGTGTGTGTGTATGTATGTATGTGTATGTGTGTGTATGTATATATATATATATATATATATATATATATATATATATATATATAAAATCTATCACAAAAGTAAGTACACCCCATTTTTGTAAATATTTTATTCTATCTTTTCATGTGACAACACTGAAGAAATGACACTTTGCTACAATGTAAAGTAGTGAGTGTACAGCTTGTATAACAGTGTAAATTTGCTGTCCCCTCACATGTATGTGTGTGTATGATATACAGGGTGGGCCATTTATATGGATACACCTTAATAAAATGGGAATGGTTGGTGATATTAACTTCCTGTTTGCGGCACATTAGTCTATGTGAGGGGGGAAACTTTTCAAGATTGGTGGTGACCATGGCGGCCATTTTGAAGTCGGCCATTTAGGAAGAGGGTCATGTGACACATCAAACTTATTGGGAATTTCACAAGAAAAACAATGGTGTGCTTGGTTTTAATGTAACTTTATTCTTTCATGAGTTATTTACAAGTTTCTGACCACTTATAAAATGTGTTCAATGTGCTGCCCATTGTGTTGGATTATCAATGCAACCCTCTTCTCCCACTCTTCACACACTGATAGCGACACCCAAATCAGCGCACTGAATTTGCAGAATGGGCAAAACAAAAATTGGAAGAGGACCCTCAGTTTACGCAGAATATTTTGTTCAGTGATGAGGCAAACTTTTATGTGAATGGTGAAGTTAACAAACAAAACCACCGCTATTGGTCTGACACTGACCCACATTGGATAGATCCCTCCAAGACTGTTGGGACCAAAAAATTGATGGTATGGTGTGGTATATGGGGTGCAAAGATAGTGGGGCCATTCTTCATCAATGGAAACCTCAAGGCCACTGGATATGCGAAATTGCTACATGATGATGTGTTTCCCTCTTTATGCCCTGAAGCTGGCACTTTCCCTGAGTTTTTCCAGCAAGATGGTGCACCACCACATTATGGGTGTCAGGTCCGAGCATTCCTAGATGAACTGTTTCCTGGAAAGTGGATTGGTCGTCGTGGGCCAGTTGAATGGCCCCCAAGGTCTCCTGATCTGACCCCCTTAGACTTTTATCTTTGGGGTCATCTGAAGGCAATTGTCTATGCTGTGAAGATACGAGATGTGCAGCACCTGAAACTACGGATACTGGAGGCCTGTGCTAGCATTTCTCCTGCGGTGTTGCTATCAGTGTGTGAAGAGTGGGAGAAGAGGGTTGCATTGACAATCCAACACAATGGGCAGCACATTGAACACATTTTATAAGAGGTCAGAAACTTGTAAATAACTCATGAAAGAATAAAGTTACGTTAAAACTAAGCACACCATTGTTTTTCTTGTGAAATTCCCAATAAAGTTTGATATGTCACATGACCCTCTTCCTATTGAAAAAACAAAAGTTGGATTCAAAATGGCCGCCATGGTCACCTTTCATTAAGGTGTATCCATATAAATGGCCCACCCTGTATATGTGTGTGTGTGTGTGTGTGTGTGTGTGTGTGTGTGTATGTATATATATAAAAAATGTTATTTCTTTTTTGATTGAAATAGATGGACTTGTGTCTTTTTTCAACCTGGCTAACTATGCAATGCCTCCCTACTCAGCAGCACACAATTGCCTTTCCTTCACCTCCCCTCTCCAGCCATTGGGATAGAAGAACGCACCTCAAACTTCCCTGCATGGAGGAACATGTGACTCACTCCACTCACATACAGTGAGGGAATAAAGTATTTGCTCCCCTGCTGATTTTATACATTTGCCCACTGACAAAGAAACAATCAGTCTATAATTTTAATGGTCGGTTTATTTTACCAGTGAGAGACAGAATAACAACAAAAATATCCAGAAAAACAATTTCAAAAAAGTTATGAATTGATTTGCATTTTAGTGAGTGAAATAAGTATTTGATCCCCTGAAAACTGTTCTGCTGCCCCTGAGTAACAGCGCTGTGAGCCTGAGCAGCCAATCAGTAGCATCAGAGCTGTCCCTCAGGGGAGGGGCGACCATCCTCAGCCCTTTGTAGAGAAAGTTGGAGCTTAAGCTTTCCTCGCTAACAGAGCAGAGGGGAATAAATCTCTCAGCAGAGACACATAGAGCCCAAGAACTCATAAGTTCACTGGATTTCTTGCAGGATCAACCGGTCATTTTGTCTAAACTTAACAAACCGATATAATAAAACACTATCAATGGTATCTTTAAGAGACTAATAGCAAATAAGAGAAGTCCAGTGTTGGGGTTTACAGACCCCTCAAGGGCAGGGATATGCAATTAGCAGACCTCCAGCTGTTGCAAAACTACAAGTCCCATCATGCCTCTGCCTCTGGGTGTCATGCTTGTGGCTGTCAGAGTCTTGCTATGCCTCATGGGACTTGTAGTTCTGCAACAGCTGGAGGTTCGCTAATTGCATATCCCTGCTCAAGGGGCACCCAGGGCCAGAACCCCAGCCCCAGGGGACAACATGGTACCAAAGCTACATTCATGTAAAGTAATTTTCATCTGTTTTCTGTTTTTTCCATCTTAATGCTCCATCGATCTTTCCACATTTTACTAACAACGTAAAACAAACCTTGGCAGCCTCGGATACGCCAGCCATAAATTAATGAGGAAACGCTGTATGTCCCGGCGCGGCGTCCTAATTTAATTTAACTTCTTAACTCGCGTTCTAATTGGAGTCAGGGTGGTGTTGGGAGTCGGTGAATGGAGCGGTGTGTTGCCTCCCGGGATCTCTAGGCTAGAAACCGTTCATTACAAGGACGGATGCAGAAACACGCAGCAAATAAGTCAGGGGGGGGGGGGACGTGGATGGAATATGAACACCAACACAAAATTATAAACATTTGAGACGTTCGCCTGGGGCAGAGGAAATAACGAATATAAAAATTTGTATGAATACAATTCAGATTTAGTCCTTTTTGTTTAATATATTCAAAAGGTGACCTATTGTTTGGTATTACGCCAGTTTGCAGAATGTGGAAGAAATTACAAGCTATCTAGAGGAAATATTAGCACTCTGGAACCCTTCCCTTCCCCCCACTGACAGCAGCTAGCCAGTGGTGTATACAAAGAAGCAATAATGGGAATAAAGGATTATTAGCATTGAACGTTCATACTTTTGTACTTTTGAAGCATGTCAGGTATGAAGATGATGAGACACGTTTCGGATGTTACTCGTTTTTTTTTTTCTTCTTTTGTATGTGTGTATTTTAACCCCTCGCTGCAGACCCTTAAAGGGGTTCTAGATGATGGGTGGTGGAGGCGGTGTGACGGAAACCGTCCATCATCCAGCTTGGGTGCTTCCATCAAGACATAGCTTTCTCCAGTCTGGACCCAGGAACCAGGCATTATAGCTGAGTCCTCAAAACTAGGCGACACTAGCTTAGATGCAAACTGGAACTCGAACTAGATTGTAAACTCACTCATAATTTATATACTACACAAAATCAGATAAGAGTTTGATCCCCTTATGCAAACACTACCACAATTAACATAGCTAAGGAACAGCCAACATAAACATCAACATTGACCAAGCCCTCCACCCTGCATACAAAGTATATTACACATTATCATAAGCATTAACATCCCACAATGGTTCTATAACAATGTAAAGTGGTCACAATATTAATCACATCGCCAACAGCTGGACAGACAGAAACAATAGGTGACTCAATTAACAAAGGGAATGCACACCTAGGGAGCCACACAATCAGAAAGACATGCTCAACAATAAACCTATTCAACAATAAACACATAAACAGTGATCCCACCCCACCCCAGGCTGTCCGGCAACAGTCTGACAAAGCTCATACAATGTTCCAGCAGTCTGAAAAAGTGGAATGAATTTATCTCCATAGATTTTTTGAGGGATATTTTTGGCCCAAGTGAAGGAGCTTCTCCCACCCAATCTGCAGGAGGGCCACCATCTTTCCTCTGACCTATACAAGATTAATATTACCTCTTTCCATCCACTCCAGAAGGGAAGCTTTATTGTCCTTATTCAGAGAAGTAATCCAAGCCTTGTTCTCAGCGTTCATCACATGGTTGTCCATCAATATAGAATGATCTGCTCTCTCCATGGGCCATAATCAGTGGCTAGGAGGCTTGCCACTAGTCCTCTCTAAAAGCTCCTGTCCTGGTTGGGTCTGTCGCAGGCTGGTTTCCAGATTGTTACCATCAAAACAATATACTGTGGGCTAAAAGAAATGCACACAGATCCCATCCATTAAAGTGTACTGTACACCAATTCCCCATTGTAGTGGCCACTAAAGAGTCACGAAACGCATTGATGGCATTTTAACCTGCTATAATGATCAATAAATACCAACCCTCCTAAAAAAAAAAAAAATCCACCTGGAAGCCTTTAGTGAATGGGCACCTCTGCTGACTACTGACTGGTTCAATTTTGGGGCCCTATCCTTTCTACCATGTGATTTGCTCTAATTGGCTGTCACAGAGGTCGCATTATCAGGAGCCCCTCCCACTAGCTCCTAATTGTAAACAGTGACCAAGGGCCATGGGTGACAGCTCATCATGTGGCTGGAAGCACACTCTCCGCATAGAACAGTATAGCTGCGGCTGATGCATAAATGCATACAAAATCTAAGCATCACCCTGGAATTTTAGAGTCCAAACTAGGATTTTATTCCAAACATTAATTGGGTACAAGAGCCAACACAGTTCGGGGGCAACATTCACCCCCCTCCCCCTTCAATGGAGCTACAACAAAACATTAAAGATTAGAATAAAAATAGTCATTTGAGAAGGATAAAAGAAAAACAAGCCTCGTTCATGTGTTTTCAGCATATTTACAGATACACCTATACTCACCTATGTGCCATCAATTTGCTATTCCTAAGCATGTATGTGTACAGCCCAATGTTGGGGCCCACCTACCATTATGCTCAGTGCCAGATTTATAAGGGGCGGAAAAGGGACAACTGCCCTGGATCCCCTAACAGAAGGCCCCCCCCCCCTATACAAAAATCATAACACAATGTAATATATATATAAAATAATAATACAATAATATAACATATGTAATAATAAAAAAATGCATTTGTTTATTATATGTATCTTGGGAAGTAATTGAGAATGCAAACTAACTCTGTTTATGGGGGGCCCCCAGAACCTGAAGTTCCCTGGGCCCCCCCAAACTTTCTAAACAAAGGGCCACTTTAATGTCATTCATCCAGCATTGGTGTCAGTGGGAGGAATAGTGCCACTTCATTGGTATCAGTGGAAAGATTAGTATGCCATCATTGGTATCATTGGGAGGAATAGTGCCCCATCATTGGTATCAGTGGGAAGAATAGTGCCCCATCATTGATATCATTGTGAGGAATAGTGCCCCATCATTGATTTCATTGGGAGGAATAGTGTCCCATCATTGGTGTCGGTGGGAGGAATAGAGCCCCATCATTGGTATCAGTAGGAGGAATAGTGCCCCATCATTGGTATCGGTGGGAGGAATAGTGCCCCATCATTGGTATCGGTGGAAGGAATAGTGCCCCATCATTGATCTCATTGGGAGGAATAGTGTCCCATCATTGGTGTCAGTGGTTGTAAGAGTGCCCCATCATTGGTGTCAGTGGAAGGAATAGTGCCCCATCATTGGTGTCAGTGGAAGGAATAGTGCCCCATCATTGGTGTCAGTGGAAGGAATAGTGCCCCATCATTGGTGTCAGTGGGAGGAATAGTGCCCCATCATTGGTGTCAGTGGGAGGAATAGTGCCCCATCATTGGTGTCAGTAGGAGGAATAGTGCCCCATCATTGGTGTCAGTAGGAGGAATAGTGCCCCATCATTGGTGTCATTGGGAGGAATAGTGTCCCATCATTGGTATCAGTGGGAGGAATAGTGTCCCATCATTGGTGTCAGTGGGAGAAATAGTGTCTCATCATTGGTGTCAGTGGGAGGAATAGTGTCTCATCATTGGTGTCAGTGGGAGGAATAGAGCCCCATCATTGGTATCAGTAGGAGGAATAGTGCCCCGTCATTGGTATCAGGAGGAATAGTGCCCCATCATTGATATCATTGGGAGGAATAGTGCCCCATCATTGATCTCATTGGGAGGAATAGTGCCCCATCATTGGTGTCAGTGGTTATAATAGTGCCCCATCATTGGTGTCAGTGGAAGGAATAGTGCCCCATCATTGGTGTCAGTGGAAGGAATAGTGCCCCATCATTGGTGTCAGTGGAAGGAATAGTGCCCCATCACCCCGTGATAAGGAAGGTGACTGT
>BLSH010205978.1:31263-58072 GCA_018402905.1 Glandirana rugosa
TATTAGACAGGGAATGTCGTTGTCGTTTATTGTTCTAAAATCATCGCCTACTCCTATAGGGAGAGGTTCCTGCTGTTGCTGTAAGGGACAGATTATTATTCTAAAATCATTTTACTTCCTTTTGCAGCCCTCTAGCACTTTCCAGGACTTTTTTACAGTCATTTTTGTGCCGAAAAGTTTGGGTCCCCATTGACTTCAATAGGGTTCGGGGTCAAGTTCGGTACCGAACCCAAACTTTTTCGTGAAGTTTGGCCAAACCCACCGAACCCGAACATCCAGGGGTTCGCTCAATTCTAGCTGAGATCAGAAACTAACTGGAGTCCTATGTATTATTGTGTGGCATTTGTTGTATTGGATTCTAGCCAAATGGGCCATATTTTGTGGAATTTGGCTGGACAACCCCTGGCTTGGTAATTGGCCTTATATAGTGGTATTATTGAGTTAATCAATGCTTTCCAAAAGTTTAGAGAGGGCACTTTGGGTTGTTTCCATTTGAGAAGCAGGGTTTTTCTTGCATAAAAAAGCTATAGTCCTATAAGGGTCTTAGTTGCTCGGCGGTGAGCCAAAGCGCCTACCAATCCCAGCAAGCAGACTGACACACTTCAAGGTATAGGGATGGTGGTAAGGGTGACAGTGAAACTCGCAACCTCTTCCCAGAAGGGGCAAGACCATAACATATGATTGAAATCTGCATCTCTACCTCCACATTTCCAGCAGCTTGGTGAGACATCAGGGTAAATTCTGGCTGATTATTGTGGTGTCCTATAGACCCGGTGGAGTCATTTGAATTGAATTAGACGATCTCTAATAGAGACCAATTGCAAAAATGGATATTCCCAGGCGTCTTCCTAATCCTCTGCATCCAAGTCTGGGACCTCACACTGCCGTTTTGGAAAATAAATCCTCCAGGCCAAAATGGACTGATGGCAGGAGTGCTTTATAGATGTTGGATGCCGGTTTGGCAATTTGGTCGTCCCATAACAAGAATTCCTGGCTAGACTGTAGGAGAAGTACAGTGTGGGAGCCAAATTGAGTAGTGAACGCATGGCGAAGCTGGAGATACCTGAAGAAATGGTGGTTAGTAAACCCAAATTTTTGCTTGAGGGCGTCAAGACAGCAGGATGCCATCAACACAGATCTGCTCCAGTTTTTTTTGATCCATGAGCTGCCCAAATCCCTGTGTCAGGAATAGAGAAGAACTCCGGGAGTAGTGGATTGAGCCTCAAAGGAGTGTCGGGAGACCATGTATGAGGGTCCTCCTTGGTGTTTACATACTGGTGATTGCCAAACTTTTTTATAAAGGCTTTCATTGAGGACGTGAGGGGAAAAGTAACCTTGAACCCTCTATACAAAGGGTGTTCTTCAGTGATTCGTAGAACCCCAGATACGCTGCTTCAAGAACCACTGAGGCGTTGGACTCGTCAGATGTCGTCCAATTATGGGCATGGGCTAGCAGAGCAGCATAAAAATATTTTTGAAGATCCGGACAAGCCAGACCTCCCTCCATCTAGGGCCTCTTGAGAATTGATTTGTGGAATGTGTGTGGGGGGGGGGGCTAGCCCTCCAAAGAAAAGAGGCAATCGTGGGGTCTAATTGCTGGAAGAAGACATTGGGAATCCAAATTGGGGAATGTCTTAATATATAAGGAAGCCGGGAGAATTTTCATTTGATTACGTTTATTCGGCCAATGTGAGACCATGGCAGGTTACCCTAAGCTCTCAGTTTTGATTTAAGCTGAGTGAGTAAAGGGTAGAGGTTCAGTTTGGCAAAATCAGAGACATTCGGGGTAATGGTAATGCACAAATTGCAGAGGGAGGAGGTCCATGTCAAAGGGCGTCAACAGGCAGAATTTGGGATTTGTCCCAATTGACCTGCAGTCCCGATAATACAGTGTAGTCATTTAGTCATTCCTCCCACTGACACCAATGATGGGACACCATTCCTACCAATGATGGGGCACTATTCCTCCCACTGACACCAATGACGGGACACCATTCCTACCAATGATGGGGCACTATTCCTCCCACTGACATCAATGATGGGACACCATTCCGCCCACTGACATCAATGATGGGGCACTATTCCTCCTACTGACAGCAATGATGGGACACCATTCCTCCCACTGACACCAATGATGGGGCACTATTCCTCCTACTGACACCAATGATGGGGCACTATTCTTTCCACTGATACCAATGATGGGGCACTATTCCTCCCACTGACACCAATGATTGGGCACTATTCCTCCCACTGACACCAATGATTGGGCACTATTCCTCCCACTGACACCAATGATAAGTCACTATTCCTCCCACTGACACCAATGATTGGGCACTATTCCTCCCACTGACACCAATGACGGGACACCATTCCTACCAATGATGGGGCACTATTGCTCCCACTGACATCAATGATGGGACACCATTCCTCCCACTGACACCAATGATGGGGCACTATTCCTCCTACTGACACCAATGATGGGGCACTATTCTTTCCACTGACACCAATGATGGGACACCATTTCTCCCACTGACACCATTGATTCCTGCCATTAAAACCAATGATAGGGCATTGTTTATGCCAACTGATGCCAGAACATTTTCTACTACTTCTGGTCACCGTCTACCCCTCCCCAAAGCCTGACTCACAGTAAACTGGCCCTTTGCTTAGCAAGTTTGGAGATCTCTGCTCTAGACATTGCAAATTGTCCCTGGTCAAAGTCGCTCAAATCCTTAGGCTTGTTCATTTTTTTTTGACTTTCAACACATCAACTTCAGGGACAACATGTTTACTTGCTGCCTAATATACCCCACCCACTTTCAGATGTCATTGTAACCAGATTGTCCATGTTATTCACTTTTACCTGTGGTGGGAATGTTATGGCTGGTTGGGTGTATATACAGTATCATAGGTATATGCTGTATACATAAAAGAATATGTATCTAAATCCTCAGCGGTTTGCTACATTAATGGATGTGCACTGAATGGTTTCATCATTGGATCTTATGGAAGTCACTGAGGCTGATTACACCTTTATATAACATAATGCGCCATTAGTGATAGGTACGCTGTACATATTTAAAGCTTTTTCTTTTGGTGGTGTTTGATTACCTCCTGTGGTTTTTATATTTTGTGCTATGAACAAAAAAAAAAAACTTTGAAAGATAAAACAATATTTTTTGCTTTCTGCTATAAAACAAATCCAATAAAAAAAATGTAAAAAAATCAAATTTCTTCATCAGTTTAGGCCAATATGTATTCTGCTACATATTTCTGGTAAAAAAAAAATCCCAATAAGCGTATATTGATTTGGTTTGCGCAAAAGTTATATCGTCTACTATGGATATATTTATGGAATTTTTTTTTTTTTACTAGTAATTACGGCGATCAGTGATTTTTAGCAGACAAATTGGACACCTAACTGACACTTTTGCCATTTTTTTTTTTTGGGAACCAGTGACACGAACACAGTGATGAGTGCTAAAAATATGCACTGTCACTGTACTAATGACACTGGCTGGGAAGGGGTTAACATCAGGGGCGTTCAAAGGGTTAAATGTTTCTCTAGCGAGTGCTTGCTACCTGTGTGGGGGATGGCCTGACTGGGTGAAGACAGAGATTCGTGTTCCTGCTTAGCAGAAACATAAGATCTCTGTCTTCTTCCCTGCCAGAACGGCGATCTGCCTTGTTTACTTAGACAGATTGCCATTCTGCCTCTGGGGAACGATCGTGGGTGGCTGCTGGACATCGGGTTCCCCCAATCAGCGAGCGCCCCCTAGTGTCTCTTGCACTAAATGGCGCGCAGGTACGTCGTTTCGCGCAATAGAGCCAACCTGCCGCAGTATATAGGCGGGAAGTGGAAGAAACAACTATTTTTTTGTTGGTTCTGGATAGAGTGGAGAAGGATAAAAACCTTTGTCGGGTTTTTTTAATCATTTTTAACTTTTTTTAAATAAAATTTTGTATAAAAGAAAATACAAACACGGTATACAGTGCTCCGAGTAGTACAAGCCATGCACATAAAGATATCTCAACAATTGCAGTATCTGTCGGGTTTTTATTGCTGTCTGTGACCCCCCGTTATGGAGATTCACTATTTTTCCTGTTTATTGTTATTGCTGAAAGTGGAAGAAAATCCCAAATTTTGGGTTGTCACCAGAACAGGATAAGAGGGGAAATCTTCAAATGGGGATTCCATCACTTTGGAGGGATTTCCTCACACTTCCTGTTTCGACTATAGGACAGGAAGTGAAGGGAGAAAAAAAAAAAACCCGACTGGTTATAATATCACTATCTATCCAAAATGAAAAATAAAATGTTTCCTTTAGTTCTACTTTATCTCGGATCAGATTATTGATAACTGACATCCGGGGAGTCTATTTCCACCCATGTTAGATACTGTTGGGGTGATAGACAACATATTAGTTTAGGGTGTAGTGTGAACTTTATTTAGGGATTGTTAAACATTTAATAAGGGGGCTCCCAGATCCCGCCCCCCCCCATGTGAATAGGTATGAGCAGGGGCGTATCATGAAATTAGTGGGCCCATGTGCAAGCCCACACCGCACCGATCATCCCCAGCAGTCAACCAGGGAGAGATCATCCATGGGTGCAGTGTGGGTCAGAGCACAGTGGGCCCCCCACCCCTCAGGGCCCGTGTTCAGTGAACACCCTGCACCCATAGATGATACACCACTGGGTATGGGGTACATTGTACCCCTACCCATTCACCAAAAAAGCAGTGTAGTGTTAGGCAGTTTTTGACAAGTCCTTTATTGCGTAAAATGGCTCTTCTTCTTCTTTCTTCCTCCATCTTCTCCTGGCCCCGTCCTTCTTCTGGTCTTCTGCTTCTTCTTTAAGTCTTCTTGCTTCCTCCGATTCGTCTTCCATCTTCATCTTCTTTCGCCGCCGCCGCTCTCCCTGCTGCTGCAGTCCGGCCCCTGCGCGTCTCCCAGAATGGGCGGTCTTCACAATGACCGTTCTTTTATAAGAAGGGGCGGGGCCACCCGGTGACATAAATGGGTGACCCGCCCCCTCTGACATCACATGATGTCAGTAGGGGGCGAGTTCACTTGGTTACATCGCTGGGTGGCCCCGCCCCTTCTTATAAAAGTCCTGTCATTGTGAAGACCGCCCATTCTGGGAGACGCGCAGGGGCCGGACTGCAGCAGCGGGGAGAGCGGCGGCGGTGAAAGAAGATGAAGATGAAGATTGAAGACGAAGAGGAAGAAGCAAAAGACCAGAAGGACCGGGCCAGGACAAGATGGAGGAAGAAAGAAGAAAAGAAACAAAATAAAGGACTTGTCAAAAACTGCCTCTTTTTTTTTTACATTGCATTCATTTTTTTGGTGAATGGGTAGGGGTACAATGTACCCCATACCTATTCACATAGGGGGGAATCGGGATCTGGGGGCCCCCTTATTAAAGGGGGCTTCCAGATTCTGATAAACCCCCTGCCCGCAGATCCCCACAACCACCAGCCAGGGTTGTGGGGATGAGGCCCTTCTCCCCATCAACATGGGGACAAGGTGCTTTGGGGGCGACCTCAAAGCATCCTCCAAATGTTGGCATGTGGCCTGGTATGGTTCAGAGGGGGGGGGGGCGCTCGCTCATCCCCGTCCCCTCCTGGCATGCCAGGGCTGCGTGCTCAGATAAGGGTCTGGTTTGGATTTTGGGGGGGACCCCACGCCATTTTTGTTTAAAATTTGGCACAGGGTTCCCCTTAAAATCCATACCAGAAGGGCCCGGTTTGTATTTTGGGGGGGACCCCACGTCCTTTTTTTTTTTTTTTTTTTTTTTAAATTTTGGCACGGGGTTCCCTTTAAATTTCATACCAGAACTGAAGGGGCCTGGTTTGGATTTTTTGGGGGGGCCCCGTGTCTTTTTTTTTTTTTGATTGTGTCGCGGGTCCTGCTGTTGTAAATTAGTTTACAAATTGTGACCAAAGCCCCCAGTCAAACAGGTGGCAAAAAATTGAGCCTTGGGTGTTGGCGGTGCCAGAACCCTGTAACCCCCTGCAGTTACTCTTGTTGGGCACAGGAATGGGACCTGCTGTAGTAAATTAGTTTAACTACTTAAGGCCCGGTGCCCCTTTTTACATTTGTTGTTTACATGTTAAAATCATTTATTTTGCTAGAAAATTACAAACATTATATATTTTTGTTTGAATGGCCCTAGAGAATAAAATGGCAATCTTTGCAATACCATTTGTCACACGGTATCTGCGCAGCGGTCTTTCAAGTGCAATTTTTTGGGATAAAATTTGCTTTTTCGTGTTAGAAAAAAGGACAACAGTAAAGTTAGCCCAATTTTTTGTATATTGTGAAAGAGGATGTTACGCCGAGTAAATAGATACCATACATGTTACGGTTGAAAATTGCGCACACTTGCAGAATGGCGACAAACTCCGGTACTTAAAAGTCTACATAGGCGAAGTTTTAAAAATTTTTTAACGGTTATCAGGTTAGAGGTGCAGAAGAGGTCTTTGGCTAGAATTATTGCTCACACTCTGGCGATCGCGGCGATACCTCACATGTGTGGTTTGAACTCTGTTGTCATATGCGGGCGCGACTTACGTATGCGTTTTCTTTGCTGTGCGAGCTCGCGGTTACGGTGGCACTTTAAAAAATTTTTTTACATTTTTTTTATTTTATTTTACTTTTTTAAACTATCTGTTTAAAAAAAAAATGCGATCACTTTTATTGCTATCACAAGGAATGTAAATGCTGCAGGCTATACCCCGATACCTCCACTTAAAGCTGCCGCCGTTTATGAACGGTGATTCGCGTTAAATGGTTAAAAATTGTGATGACACGCCCCAGTCCAACAGGTGGTGAAAACTTGGGCCTTGGGTGTTGTCAGTGCAGAACACTGTAACCCCTTGCAGTTACTTTTGTTAGGCGCAGGAACTGCGCTGTTGTAAATTAGTGTAAACACTTAACGCGAATTGCTGTTTATAAACGGCGGCAGCTTTAAGTGGATGCATCGGTATATAGTCTGCAGCTACAGGCTATACCATGGTACCTTTTTTTTCAGAGCAGGTGGCTGGCTATCCGTTGGGGGAGTCGCTCGGTCGTTATCCCAGGCAGCGGGAGTCGACATCCCCGCGCCCCCCCCCCCACCTCCCACCACCGTCTGCCGCTCTTCTCCAGCCTCCAGTCCCACCGGGAGACCGGAGCTCTGATCCGACACGTCCGCCGGCTGTGTGGAGTCCCTGTGGAAGCCAGTACCAGCTTAGATCGGGACTCCTTCGCACATTTCCGGAAGCAACGTCAGAAAGTCACTTCCGGTTTACTCGGCGGCTAACGGCTCCGGTTTTGAAAGAAAAAAAAAAAGACAGTATTTAGAATCGCCGTTTTTGGTGATCTGAATACTGTGAAGTGCAAAGGAGGGATGGGGAGTCTTTTAGACCCCCCCCCCCCCAATCCCTCCATAAAGACTACCTGTCACCATATATTACTATCACAAGGGATGTTTACATTCCTTGTGATAGCAATAAAAGTGATCAGTTTTTTTTTTTTTAACCACTTCAGCCCCGGAAGGATTTCCAGCTTTAGGACCAGAGCCCTTTTTGCGATTCGGCGCTGCGTCGCTTTAACTATAAATTGCGCGGTCGTGCGACGTTGTACCCAAACAAAATTTGCGTCCTTTTTTTCCCACAAATAGAGCTTTCTTTTGGTGGTATTTGATCCCCTCTGCGTCATTTCTGATCGCCGCTATAAACAAAAGAAGAGCGACAATTTTGCAAAAAAACCCAAATTTCTTACTTTTTGCCAAAATACAAATCCAAAAAAATATATAAAAAAACATTTTTTTCCATCGGTTTTGGCCGATTTATATTCTTCCTCATATTTGCGATAAAAAAAATCGCAATCGGCGTTTATTGATTGGTTTGCGCAAAAGTGGTCGCGTTTACAGATGATAATTCATTTTTGGGTTTTTTTTGTTTTTTTTTAACTAGTAATGGCGGCGATCTGCGATTTTTAGCAGTACTGCGATATTGCAGCAGACATGTCGGACTATTTTGACACTTTTTTGGGACCATTGGCATTTATACAGCGATCAGTGCTATAAAAATGCACTGATTACTGTGTAAATGCCATTGGCAGTGAAGGGGTTAACCTGCAGGGGGCGCTCTAAGGGTAAACTATGTTCCCTGGGCGTTCTAACTGTAGGGGGACTGCCCTGGCTGGGGAAGGGAAGTGGTCACAGCCTCCGTATACAGGAAGGCTGTGATCACAGCCCTTCCCCCTCACACAGAACGGAGGTCCGTGTTTACATACACGGACCTCCGTTCCTTCGCTCCGGGGGGGCCATCGCGGGTAGCCGGCGGCAATCGAAGCCGCCGCACCCGCTCCCTGGCCCTCTCCGAACACAGTGAGCGCGCAGGCGCGCCTCCGGCGGCGCGCGCGCACTCACAATGAGCGTTATCGCAGCCGCCGTCATATGACGGTGATTTGCGATAACGAGCCACTTTGTCGCCGTCAACCTGCGGTTGGCGGTCGGCAAGTGGTTAAAGGAACAGTGTAAAAAGAAAAATAAATAAATAAATAAAAATTGTTATAGCGCCACCGTCTCCTCGAGCTCACGCAGCAAAGAAAACGCATACATAAGTCACGCCCGCATATGAAAACAGTGTTCAAACCACACATGTGAGGTATCACCACAATCGCCAGAGTGTGAGCAATAATTCTAGCAAAAGACCTCCTCTGCACCTCTAACCTGGTAACCGCTAAAAAATTTTAAAGCGTCGCCTATGCAGATTTTTAAGTACGGGACTTTGTCGTCATTCCGCGAGTGTGCGTCATTTTCAACCATAACATGTATGGTATCTATTTACTTGGCGTAACATCCTCTTTCACAATATACAAAAAATTGGGCTAACTTTACTGTTGTCTTATTTTTTAACTCAAAGTGATTTTTTTTTCCAAAAAAAGTGCTTGAAAGACCGCTGCGCAAATACTGTATGACAAAAAGTATTGCAACGATCGCCATTTTATTCTCTAGGGTGTTTGAAAAAGAAAATAATGTTTGGGGGTTCTAAGTAATTTTCTATAAAAAAAAACAAAACTGATTTTAACTTGTAAACAACAAATGTAAAAAAGGGCTCTGGGGGTTAAAAACTGTATATATTTTAAGACACCGCGTCAAGTGTACTATATACCATATGTACAGATATATAGTGCACCCTCAATACGCTGTGTGTGTGTAATACACCACGTCAAGTGTACTATATACCGTATGTACAGTGTACACTGATATATAGTACACTGTGCGTGTGTGTGTGTATATATCATATACTAGACTCTGTGTGTATGTGTGTGTGTGTATATATATATATATATATATATATATATATATATGTGTGTATATATTATTTATTTATTTATTTTTTTCCTACACTAACCTGTCTGCACTAACTGACAGGGAGAAATATCAAATCTATCTATCTAGTTAGCTATCTATCTTTTGTATTTTTTTTTTCTATTTTTTAACACGGATTAAAAAGATACCTAGCTAAACTGCCTGTATTCAAGACCCTAAGCTATCTGTCTAACACCACCGCCAACACACTACATAGAGCCGCTATACAAGAGGCTTTTTATAGTGTGGGGCATGGATTGAGGCTGCTATGCAGTGATTGGCTGAAGGCACCCTGCCTTTAGCCAATCAAAGCTCTCACAGCAGGCTGTCTGCTGATTGGCCAAAGCATGAAGGTCATCGTTCGACCCGAACATCAAGCTCATCCCTAATGGTGGTATATGATGGTGTATGGTGGTATATGATGATGTATGGTGGTATATGATGGTGGTATAGGACGGTGTATAGTGGCATATGATGATGTATGGTGGCATATGATGGTGTATGGTGGTATATGATGATGTATGGTGGTATATGATGGTGTATGGTGGTATATGATGATGTATGGTGGTATATGATGGTGTGTGGTGGTGTATGGGGGTATATGATGGTGTGTGGTTGTGTATGGTGGTATATGATGGTGTATGGTGGTATATGATGGTGTATGGTGGCATATGATGGTGTGTGGTGGCATATGATGGTGTATGGTGGTATATGATGGTGTGTGGTGGTATATGATGGTGTGTGGTGGTGTATGATGGTGTATGGTGGTATATGATGGTGTGTGGTGGTATATGATGGTGTATGGTGGTATATGATGGTGTATGGTGGTATATGATGGTGTATGGTGGTGTATGATGGTGTATGGTGGTATATGATGGTGTATGGTGGTATATGATGGTGTGTGGTGGTATATGATGGTGTGTGGTGGTGTATGATGGTGTATGGTGGTATATGATGGTGTGTGGTGGTATATGATGGTGTGTGGTGGTGTATGATGGTGTATGGTGGCATATGATGGTGTATGGTGGCATATGATGGTGTGTGGTGGTATATGATGGTGTATGGTGGTATATGATGGTGTGTGGTGGTGTATGATGGTGTATGGTGGTATATGATGGTGTGTGGTGGTATATGATGGTGTATGGTGGTATATGATGGTGTATGGTGGTGTATGATGGTGTATGGTGGTATATGATGGTGTACGGGGGTATATGATGGTGTATGGGGGTATATGATGGTGGTATATGATGGTATATGATGGTGTATGGTGGTATATGATGGTGTATGGTGGTGTATGATGGTGTATGGTGGTATATGATGGTGTGTGGTGGTATATGATGGTGTATGGTGGTATATGATGGTGTATGGTGGTGTATGATGGTATATGATGGTGTATGGGGGTATATGATGGTGTATGGGGGTATATGATGGTGGTATATGATGGTGTATGGTGGTGTATGATGGTATATGATGGTGTATGGTGGTATATGATGGTGTATGGGGGTATATGATGGTGGTATATGGTGGTGTATGATGGTATATGATGGTGTATGGTGGTATATGATGGTGTATGGGGGTATATTATGCTGTATGGTGGTATATGATGATGATGTATGGTAGTAAATTATGGTATATTGACCCAGGAATGGTTATAAGAAATCTGTAGTGAAGTTTGTGCTTTAACAATGTTTGTTGCTCTGGTATTTCTAAGTCAGATTTATAATTCTGTATCTTGGGATATGAGCTGTCCCTTTGAAAAATTTGTGTGTTTTCATTTTCGTTTTATTTGTCTTTTTTTTTTTTTAATTTCGTTTTTCGGATCATTCGTTATTCGAAAAAAAAAATTGTAAATTCAGAAACATTTGAATTTGGTTCGTTCCATTATAGATGCGGTATTCATTCTTATCAGTAATTCTGAAAAATTCGAATTCGTTCCTTTCACTAGCAGGCAGACCATTTTGAAAGGAAATTCCAATACCTAACTAGTTTAATAGTTTATAACTATTATTATATTTTTTTATTATTTATAATTATTAATAAATATAAAAATAATACCAAAAAACTATAATAATAGTTAATAATTCATTACATTCACTAACAGCCAAATTTGAAAGGAAATTCCAATACCTAGATATAATTTAATCGTTTTTATTATTATTAATAATGATAATAATAATAATTTAAGAAAACTATACTACTATACTATTACTAAAAATAATAATTTAATTATAATAGAAATTATCCAAATGTTTTTTGTTCTTTAGGATTTTTGGATTTCCGTGCTTCTTTTCCGATTTTTCTTTTTTTCAAATTTTCCGATTTTTGTTCTTACTTTCGGATTTTCATTCTTTTAAATTTTTCGCAATTATTTTTGGATTTTCGTTCTTTCGGATTTTTAGATTTTCGTTCTTTCGGATTTTCGTTCTTTTGGATTTTCGTTCTTTTGGATTTTCGTTCTTTTGGATTTTCGTTCTTTCGGATTTTCGTTCTTTCGGATTTTCGTTCTTTCACAAATTTTTTCGAAAACTAATCTTTTAAAGCGTTTTTTTTTGTTATTCGGACGTTTCCAAATTAACAAAAATTCAGAATTTTGATGAAAAACGAATTCGGAAGGAAACGAATTGCACATGTCTAATAATTTCAGACCCGTGGACAGTGGAGAGAGGGTGACTCCTCGCAGGTGAGATGCAGACAACATTAAAAACATTTTAGAGGACTGAACATTTCCACATTCTGTCCAAAACGAAGCCTTTTGCATCCCTGCAATGACATTATTACGCTCTAGACTGTAATTACTAAACCTGTACTGTAGGCTGACTCCTGAACGTAGCCAAGCACCAGAACTTCCACACATGGAGCATGTAAGAACCTGGCCTCGCGCTGGGCAGGGCTCCTTGCCTGAGGCAATAGAAGACCAAACACTGTCACATGGAGGGGGGTCATGTCTATACCAAATTAAAAGCACACCCAAAAATTCACAAGGAACAGCTTGGCGGCTTTTGTTGTACTGTTCCTTGTGTCTGTGTGCCGGGCCCGGGTCCACCACCTCACTCTGAAGGATGACCTGCGACAGAAGGTGCATCTCAACACATTTGGCTTCTTCACTAATGGATCCATGAATGTGAACATCACCAGCTTGTCTGTGAAGGATGAAGACCTGACCAGAGTTGAGTGAACCCGAACTGTAATGTTCGGGTTCATACCGAACTTTGGCATGTCCGTAACCCGGACCTGAACCCGGACATTTAAAAAAAAGTTTGGGTTCGAGTTCTGGGTTCGGGTATTTGATCACGCATGTTGAATAGCTGCAGGGCAGCCAATCAACAAGCGTTTCACTGGTTTTCCCTAGAAGCCATCACAGCCATGCCTACCAATGGCATGGCTGTGATTGGCCAGTGCATCATGTGACCCAGCCTCTATATGAGGCTGGAGTCACTTAGTGCTGCATGTCACATGCTCTCTGGGTAGTGTAGGGAGAGGATGCTGCCGGTGCTGTGAGGGACAGATTGCAGATAGATAGATAGGTAGAGATTACTACTACTACTGCTTTTAGGGACAGATTGCAGATCTCATCCTGCATTACAGAACGATCTGACTGGACTAGGTAGAGTCTACTGCTTAGAGGGACAGATTATTGTTCTAAAATCATCTCCAAGTTCTATAGGGTGAGGTTCCTGCTGTTGCTGTAAGGGACAGATTATTGTTCTAAAAGTATTTTGCAGCCCTCTAGCACTTTCCAGGACTCTTTTACAGTCATTTTTGTGCCAAAAAGTTTGGGTCCCCATTGAATTCAATGGGGTTCGGGTCAAGTTCGGTACCGAACCCGGACTTTTTTCCGAAGTTCGGCCAAACCCACTGAACCCGAACATCCACGGGTTCGCTCAACTCTAGACCTGACCCATGTGGGCAATTTACGGTTTGGATTTAGCTTAGGCAGGACCAAGAATGATGGCTTCTCGCCTTACCTGGACCAAGATTTTCATACCAGTATTCTACAGAGTCGTCCAGCGGGGGGTCGCTCTACTCCAAGATGAATTTCTCAGCCAAAAAGATTCTGCTACGGAGTGTTTGCAGTGCGTATTATTTGGGGACCCACAGATTTGACTGCAGGCTAATTGAAAGAATTTTTCCGGTAAGTGGCCACCCCAACGGGAGCGGGACACTCGAGGTGGCGGTGGGAATCTTGGTGGCTGGTACAACTGGTGTGATAACTACCCACTTCCCTATTTCACGTGGACCTTTGCCTATCCATGTGCCTGAAGCACATTGGACTTTTTTGAACTTTTGAAAGCGCTGTTGTTCATGCATGAAGACAAGAATACTTAGTAGAAATGTTCAAGTCATGTCTCGTAGCCATGGTCACAACCGGTGCATTGAGCTGTGTTGATCAGAATTATTGAGGCTCAGGCAAGGACATGAAGAATACAATGGTTTTCTATGTGCCCTGTTCTCACCATCTCAGTGTGTGGGTGGAGGTGGCCTTGAAACGGTGATTCAAAGTGAACATGCGAGGCCGTGCCTTTCCTTGATTTCCTTGTTGATGTAATGAATAGTCAGTAGTTACAGCAATGTGTTTGCTCTACAGTGACGTGCTTATACACTTCTGCCACAATCCCGTACCATAATGGATGACTGGCAGATGCCAGGGTGCTCTTCAGGCTATTAAAGTGCAGCCTTCCTGAAGAGGTGCGCCAATCCAAATAGCAGGCTGGGCACAAAGGTCCTTCTGCTAATGCCAGGTAGTCTCTCAATATACAGGTTAATCCCTAATCTACCCCTTCTCTTCCAAGATGGCCAATGGGAGCCCGATGATGCTTGTTCAACGTGGTCCTATGGCCCAACATTCTGGGTCATACAATGACCCCTTTATCAAGGAGGACCTTTGTGACCTGAAGTTCAGCCGCGCACTCCCGATTGTCAACCAGCTTGGTATGTCGAGATGCCAAACCACGTCACTTCTGCTGCAAGGCCACTTGTAGGCAGGTGCGGTCAGCTTTCTCCACTGTAGGTGGCGCTCAACCGCAGCGGCAATGCAGAGAGAGAGGAAATCATGGGGAACATGGTTACTCTATGATATCCTGAGTCACTGGTGCAGTGATACGATTGGATGCTGGCTGCCCATGTGACTCTGGCAGCCATCTTGGGTATGGCAGTGTCTATTTAAGACCCTGCGCCTGGGTTTGGTGTGCATTTTTGTGAAGTGGCTATGTGTAAAAGAGCACCCACCTGTCAGGGAAAGGTTCCAGACTCAGTACTGTACTGTAGCCTCCCCTTTGGGACCAGACTGGCCAGGCCCCATTCCAGACACTGTTGGTGCATCTTTATCTGTGGCCTCTCTGCCTTGAACTGAATTGTGAGTGTTACCCTAGTAGCCCACTCCCGCTTGGGTTGTTTGTGTTCCCTACGATACAAGTTCTGAGTTTGTCTGCAACTGGACTGTGTCTTTACTGCCGCTGCCCCTGCTGCACCTACCCACACGCTGCCAACCACATGGTAAGGCAGCCAGTTGTATTATGTCTCTGGGTGATAGGATGGCACACTTTTGATAAAACTACCCCTAACATTATGAAGATGTATTCCTTTAAAGCACATATGTCAAACACAAGGCCCACAAGCTAAATCTGGCCCCGCACGCAGGTTTGCAACCTCCGGTAGCGCACTCCTAAACCCTGCTACTTTGTACATAATGCACTCTCGAACTGTGCACTCTGTATCTAGTGTAACTCTGCGCTATGTACAGAGTGCAGAGTTTAATCGTGTGCTATGGTAGCGCACTCCTAAACCCTGCACTCTGTATTTGGCGCACTCCTAAACCTTGCACTCTGTACGTAGCTCACTCCTAAACCCTGCAATCTGTACGTAGAATAATTCTGAACTCTGCACACTGTACATAGCATATGCCTAAACCCTGCACTCTGTACGTAGCACACTCCCGAACCATGCATTCTGTACGTAGCACACGCCCGAACTCTGCACTCTGTACATAGCACACTCATAAACCCTGCACTCTGTACACAGCACACTCCTAAACCCTGCACTCTGTACATTGCATAATTCTGAACCATGCACTCTGTACATAGCACACTCCCGAACCATGCACTCTGTACGTAGCACACTCCCGAACCATGCACTCTGTACGTAGCACACTCCCGAACCATGCACTCTGTACGTAGCACACTCCCTAACGATGCACTCTGTACGTAGGACACTCCTGAACCATGCACTCTGCACGTAGCACACTCCCGAACAATGCACTCTATACGTAGCACACTCCTGAACCCTGCACTCTGTACGTAGCACACTCCTGAACTTTGCACTCTGTACATAGCACACTCCTAAACCCTGCACTCTATACATTGCATAATTCTGGCCTCTGCACTCTGTATGTAGCACACTCCCGAACCCTGCACTCTGTAGGTAGCACACTCCTGTACCCTGCACTCTGTACGTAGCACACTCCAAACCCTGAACTCTGTACGTAGCGCACTCCTGAACCCTGCACACTCTGTACATAGCACACACCAAAACTCTTCATTTTGTACGTAGCATAATTCGGAACTCTGCACTCTGTACATAGCACACTCCTAAACCCTGCACTCTGTACGTAGCGCACTCCTGAACCTTGCATTCTGTACATAGTGTAATTCTGAACTCTGCACTCTGTACATAGCACACTCCTGAACCCTGCTCTCTGTAGCACACGCCTGAACTCTGCATTCTGTAAGTAGCACGCTCCTGAACCCTGCATTCTGTACGCTGCGTAATTCTGAGCTCTGCACTCTGTACATAGCACACCCCAGATACAACCGGCCCTTTGAGGGTAACCATACTGCTGATGCTGCCCACGATGAAATCAAGTTTGACACCCCTGCTTTAAATAGTGTACAAGGCACCAAACAAATTATCTTTGTATTTGTAGCCCTATGCAAATACTGACTTTTAGAAAGTCAGCCCTTGGGGACAGCAATGCTAAGGTGACCTTCGCTCAGTTGGAGCAGACCCTTGCTGTATACAGCTTTGGGCAGTCTGGGATTCGTAATACAGGTTCTCTTAAAGAATATTGCACTTTGTAAAGCTGGAAACAGTTTTTATTATGCTGGTAATACGCAGCAAAGTCGCCACAGAGGAGGCAAACAGCATCTAACAATTATTCAGACGTAGAGCCTTTCATTCTGCTCTATATTTCCTTGAAACGAACATTCCTCGCTGATAATAGCAGCAAGGTTACGCTCTTGTTCAAAGTTACAAACCTTATCGTGCCGTGTGTAGTGATTGTAGAACATTTACTATTAGAATAGTCACTCAGATCAAGGAGCTGGGGGATCGCAGTCACGTTGAACAGCTTTACGTAAACTATTCCATACAAAAAGAACCCCCTCACTCTCTGGGTGATCTCTGTACATTGCAGGGATTATAACAAACTTTGTTGCAGATTCATGCCCCGCCAGTCTCTGGAAGGAGGCATCCAGATGGTGGCTGGGAAGGTGATAAATGTTTGGGAGGGCATCCCAGAGTGGTGTTCTTCTGCCAGGAGGGTTCCAGTTCTCCTGGGCTGCTGCCCCTGGAGGCAGCTTGTTGGCAGGTGCAGTCTGTACTTCCCACAGTTGGTGGCGCTCCATCGAAGCGGCAATGTAGAAGAGGAAGGAAGTTGGTTCCTCCTAATTTTCTGCGGTCACCAGGGGAACAGCTGTCCGATTGGGCAACTGGTGGCCCTCATGACCTCGGTTACCATCTTGGGTAAGGGCAGAGCCTATTTAAGGCTCTGATTTGGAGTGCATTGTGTGAGTGGTTAGTTCAGGGACAGGTTCTCCGACTGTCAAGGACAGTGGTTCGCGGCACAGAGAGGTTCCAGAAGAGTAGGGAAAGTGCAGGGACTATGCCATCTCCTTTCTGGAAGCCTCCCATTAGGGTGTGAACATTGTGCTCCTCACTGCAGACGCTTGTACGTGGGGTGCAGCGCGGTGAGGTGGCAATAATTCTCACAGTCAGATGCAGTAATAAAATTGTAAAGAAGCATTGCAGCAACAGTTCACAACAATCTTGGAGGAAAGACTGCCCAACTGGGTGCACTCATGGTTACAGCAACGTAAACAGAGTGGGTTCTGTAGAGAGGGGCAGAACGCAGCCTGGCTGTTTCGTGCCCAGTTGGGAAGATGTCCAGAGGATATAATTGACCCTACGCTTTCCCTCTTAGTCCGGAACCTAGTACCATAGGCGTGCACACATAGGGTGGCAGCAGGGGTGTATCATGAAATTAGTGGGCCCGTGTGCAAGCCCACACTGCACCGATCATCCCCGTCTGTCAACCAGGGAGCTATCATCCATGGGTGCAGTGTGGGTCAGAGCACAGTGGGCCCCCCACCCCTTAGGGCCTGTGTTCAGTGAACACCCTGCACCCATGGATGATACACCACTGGGTGGCAGGTGTGCCTGGGCACACCCTAATCACCCTGTACCGTGCAGATTTCCCCTGCTGCCTGGCTGCAGAGAAAGGGGCTGGGGAATCTCTGTCCTCCAGTCTTTCTCTGTCTCGAAAGTGAGATATCAGGGGTCTGGTTAGACCCCTGATATTTCACCAAAGCCCCCTCAGCAGGGCTTCTAAAAAATGTAAAAAAAATAATAAAATATAATATTGTAAAATATAATAAAAAAACTAAATTGTAAAAATAAACTACTGACGCCTATCTCTTGTGGTGCACACCCTAATGCAATAGGCTGCGCACACCTATGCCTAGTACTGTCCCTAACAGATGGGGTGCCTTTCACTGCACTGCCCAAACGCATAAAGAGCACCTGTCACGGTCCTGGTGGTGGAGTCTGGCGTGTGCAGGGAACAACCACTCTTGCGCACCCGATTCAGGGGTCCCTGGTAGAGCAGACAGGGGGCTCGTGAGTGCGGGATAGCACAAGGGCCAAATGGTCTCTGATGGTGGTGATGTGAGGCTCCGGATGGTCATGCAAGTCAGAAGAATGGTGGTTCAGGCTGGGTTGGCAACTGGCAGGCAGGCAATGTACAAGGGGTTCAGGCAGAGAGTGGTCAAGTCCAAGCAGGATTCGTTAACAGGCTGGCAGCAAGGTACAGACGGGTCGGGCAAACGGATGGTCGTGGATAGCCGGGGTCGGTGCAGGCAGATAGATAGCAGGTCAGGGCAAGCTGGGTCGGTACACAGGAACAACACAGAAAGCAGGTCTCAGGAAGGAGAGCTGAAGCTCACCGGTACTCAGACACTGTAGAACAGATAGCACTTGCTGACAGGTGCAGGAGGCTTAAATAGGGCTGTTTGGCACAGTTTCCGTGCACGGGAGCGCGTGAACGGCAAAAAGTCCAGAAAAAGGGCTTGGTTTCACCAGGCCAATCCTTTTCCTAACACTGCCAATCCCGGGGGCTAGGGCCTTAAATAGGCACTGCCTGATCAAAGATGCTGGCCAGAGTCACATGGGGCAACGGCATCCAACCGGATAGCTTCCCTGTGACCCAGGAAGCCATAGAGCAGTGGTTCTCAACTCCGGTCCTCAGGACCCCCCAACAGGCCAGGTTTCCAGGATAACTGAAATACATCACAGGTGATATCATTTGCTGCTCACTGATTGCAGTGTTCTAGTCTGCATCTCCCCAAGGTAATACTTAAAATCTGACCTGTTGGTGGGTCCTGAGGACCGGAGTTGAGAACCACTGCCCTAGAGGAACAAGGTTCCCCCTGACATACTGTCCAGCTGCGCTTGAGCGCCACCTGCAGTGGAGTAAATAAACTGCACCTGCCTACATGCTTTTTGCATCTCTGAAGTCTCCAGACCACTGTTACAGTTTGCAAGGGGCTCTGAACGGCTGTGCCCACCTGCCGTGTCTAGTTGTGCTGCGTTGAACCTTTTCTACAATATACTGCTAATGCCTATTCTGGGCTCTGTGCGTCTACAGCCCGCCACACCATCCCCATCCTTGCTCACCATGCAGAAGCCCCAAAAATTCAAAAAGATCTCCCCAAAAAACATTCTGGCTGTAAATCTGCTACAATGTGACCTGGATCTTCTATGTTGATGAAAGTCTATAAGTATCTCCTTGCTCTTTGCAAAAGACGACTCCCCAACAACTGTGATGAAAAAAAAACTTATGAGTTGGCGAATAAAAGTTTTTTTTTTGTGGCATTTTAATTATCTAGTTGCCATAGCAACGTGCATGGAAAATTAATGCATTTAAGCTAAAGGAGCCTGCGCTAGATCTGCTATATAATTAACGGAACTGAAGAGTGGCGCATTGTCTCAACAAGGCTCGGCTTAGGGATCGTTTTTGCATTTTTTCGGAAGTCTTTCACGAATGATTTCACCAGTAAAGGTTTTTTTTCCTTCTGAAGCATCTTACATAAGAATGCGACTTGTCAAAGAAAACAAAAACAAGAAAAAAAGAAACTAAGAAAGAATAAAACGCCTGCTAGAAAAGTTTATGCATCAAGTGAGTGTTCATCGCGTTTCAGCCGCTCCACTTTACATCCTTAAAGTGAACGTGAATTTCCTCCATTGAAGGTAAATGGACAGGAGGGTAAGCGGAACATATTTATACCTTACAGCAGATAGGACATAATGCTCAAATCTGCTGTCTTCTTTACAGCCAGTAGGGGTCTCTATAGTCTCCTTTTCATGTTTAGCATTGCCTCCTTGCTGATACAATGCTGAAAGAAACTCATAATTGACAGAATTCAGGAAGTCATCTGCTCATGAACAATTTTCTTATCAGATGGCTCAATTTGAGGTTTCAAATAGACAAAGGGAGCTACAAAGCTGTCACTTGCACTTCCAGGCTTCCTCTTTCTCATGGCCCCGGGTGTTTCTCAAGTGGTGTGTGTGCCCCCTAAGGTGCCACAACTTTTTAAAGGAACTCTGTCCCAGCTTCTGGGGTCAAGTGCCACCAAGCTTCCTATTGTGACTCCTCTTCCAGTCTGTTGTCTCCCACTTTCTGACCTCGGCTTTCTCTATTTCTGATTCATTTGTCTGTTGCCTGCCCTGACCCTTGGCCTGTTTTGTGTCCTTTTCATCATCCCCCCCCCCCCCTGTTTTTGACTGCGCCAGTACTCTGGCATTGCATTTGGCTTTCCCTCTAATTCATTTGTCTTCAGCCTGCCCTGACCCATGGCCTGTTTATGCGTCCCATTTATCATCCCTGCCTGTTTTTGCCTTCACCAGTACTCTGCCATTACACTCGGCTTTCTCTCTCAGTTCATTTGTCTCCTGTTTATGCGCCCCATTTATCATCCCTGCCTGTTTTTGATTTTGCATCACACTCTGCTTTCTCTCTCTCTCTCATTCATTTGTCTGCTACCTGCCTTGACCCTTGGCCTGTTTATGCGTCCCATTTATCATTCCTGCCAGTTTTTGACTCCACCAGTCCTCTGCCATCACACTCTACTTTCTCTCTCCCTCTCTCTCTCTAGTTCATTTGTCTGCAGCCTGCCCTGACCCTTGGCCTGTTTATGCGCCCCATTTATCATGCCTGCCTGTTTTTGCCTTCACCAGTACTCTGCCATCACACTCGGCTTTCTCTCTCAGTTCATTTGTCTCCTGTTTATGCGCCCCATTTATCATCCCTGCCTGTTTTTGATTTTGCATCACACTCTGCTTTCTCTCTCTCTCTCATTCATTTGTCTGCTACCTGCCTTGACCCTTGGCCTGTTTATGCGTCCCATTTATCATTCCTGCCAGTTTTTGACTCCACCAGTCCTCTGCCATCACACTCTACTTTCTCTCTCCCTCTCTCTCTCTAGTTCATTTGTCTGCAGCCTGCCCTGACCCTTGGCCTGTTTATGCGCCCCATTTATCATGCCTGCCTGTTTTTGCCTTCACCAGTACTCTGCCATCACACTCGGCTTTCTCTCTCAGTTCATTTGTCTCCTGTTTATGCGCCCCATTTATCATCCCTGCCTGTTTTTGATTTTGCATCACACTCTGCTTTCTCTCTCTCTCTCATTCATTTGTCTGCTACCTGCCTTGACCCTTAGCCTGTTTATGCGTCCCATTTATCATTCCTGCCAGTTTTTGACTCCACCAGTCCTCTGCCATCACACTCTTTCTCTCTCCCTCTCTCTCTCTAGTTCATTTGTCTGCAGCCTGCCCTGACCCTTGGCCTGTTTATGCGCCCCATTTATCATGCCTGCCTGTTTTTGACTTCACCTGTCCTCTGCCATCACACTCGACTTTCTCACTCCCTCTCTCTCTCTAGTTCATTTGTCTGCAGCCTGCCCTGACCCATGGCCTGTTTTATGCGTCCCATTTATCATTCCTGCCAGTTTTTTACTCCACCAGTCCTCTGCCATCACATTCAACTTTCTCAGTTCATTTGTCTGCTGCCTGCCCTGACCCTTGGCCTGTTTATGCACCCCATTTATCATCCCTGCCTGTTTTTGATTTTGCCAGTACATTGGCATCACTCTCTCTTTTCTCTCTCTCTCTCTCTCTCTCTCTCTCTAATTCATTTGTCTGCTGCCTGCCCTGACCCATGGCCTGTTTATGTGTCCCGTTTATCATTCCTGCCAGTTTTTGACTCCACCAATCCTCTGCCATCACATTCAACTTTCTCTCTCCAATTCATTTGTCTGCTGCCTGCCCTAACCCTTGGCCTGTTTATGCGCCCCATTTATCATCCCTGACAATTTTTTACTTCACCAGTCCTCTGCCATCACATTCGACTTTCTCTCTTAGTTCATTTGTCTGCCTGTCCTGACCCTTGGCCTATTTATGCACCCCATTTATCATCCCTGCCTGTTTTTGATTTTGCCAGTACACTGGCATCACACTCTGCTTTTTTTTTCTCTCTCTCTCTCTCTCTCTAATTCATGTGTCTGCTGCCTGCCCTGACCCTTGGCGTGTTTGTGTCCCATTTATCATGCCTGCCTGTTTTGATTTTTTTAACTCGTGACTTATTTTTATTGCAAATAAAAAGTCATACAAGTCAGCATTAAACCGGTAACAAATACAGCCATTAATGCATCCTCAGGACATTCCAGTCACAAATCACATTAACCAGCATTATACTTCAGAAACAGTACAGGCAAAAAAACGCATATAAATCCTATGAGAGTATTATCCCAGCAGTCTGTCCATTATTAGATCTGCGGGGGCGAGGCCCGGGATGGCGAGCCAATCTCCCCACAGTCTTTCAAATTTGTGGGGGCATCCCCTATGTTGAAAGAAAATCTTTTCAAGTTTGAGGGTGCAGCCCATATTATCAACCCATTCTTTATGAGTGGGTGCCCTGTCTGCATTGCACAGTTGTAATATCATTTTTCGAGCCTGAAACAGTGCTCTGGAGATTGCAAGTTGTTAAAATTCCGTTAATAGGAGGTCATCTAGAATGCCTAAAATACATATGGAGGGTCCAGGGATATCGAGGAGTGGAATGCTAAGTTAATGGTGTCTAACACCAGTAGCAGTGCAGCTTGGGGCACCTCCATAATAAATGAATAAGGTCACCATTCTGCACCTTGCATCAAGCGCATATGGGTGTCTGCAGCAATCCCATGCGATGTAGTCTATCGGGAGTGCAATGTACCCTCATCACTATAAAACATTGAGACAGTCTCTGGGCGGTATTGAGGGAGCTAAGGTGTATAGCAGGGGTAGGTAACCTGGGGCCTTCCAGCTGTTGCAGAACTACAAGTCCCATCATGCATCTGGGAGTAATTGTAACTGCCAGCCTTGCAATACCTCATGGGAAATGTAGTTCCACAACAGCTGGAGGGCTACTGGTTGCCTACCCCTGGTGTAAAGATTCTAGTGCATTATCCCAAAGCTCCTCATCCAGAGGGCCCACATCCTTCTGCAATTTTTCTTGAACTTTGTTAGGGTACCCCTCTAGGTAGGATGGGAGTAGTGTGTTATAGCAAGCGGATATAAAACCCTTGGTGTCCTCTACGGATTGTATGTACCTGAACAGTGGTGTGGGGGATCGAGACCAATCCTTGCATATTCACACTCTACTTTACTTTCTCTTTTTCTCTCTCTCTTTCATTTGTCTGCCGCCTGCCCTGACCTTTTGGCCTATTTATGCTACCCATTTATCATACCTGCCTGATTTTTACTTCGCCAGTACTCTGGCATCACACTCTGCTTTCTCTCTCTCTCTAATTCATTTGTCTGCAGCCTGCCCTGACCCTTGGCCTGTTTATGCTCCCCATTTATCATCCCTGCCTATTTTTTACTCCACCAGTACTCTGGCATTGCACTCGGCTTTCTCTCTGTCTAATTCATTTGTATGCCGCTTGCCCTGACCCTTAGCCTATTTATGCGTCCTTTTCATTATCCCTGCCTGTTTTTGACTCCGCCAGTACTCTACCCTCACACTCTGCTTTTTCTCTCTCTAATTAATTTGTCTGCAGCCCACCCTGACCCTTGGCGTGTTTGTGTCCCATTTATCATTCCTGCCTGTTTTTGACTCCCCCAGTACTCTGCTATTGCACTTGGCTCTCTCTCTCTCTCTCTCTCTCTCTCTAATTCATTTGTCTGTTGCCTGCCCTGACCCTTGGCCTGTTTATGCGTCCCGTTCATCATCCCTGACAGTTTTTTACTCTGGCATCACACTCTGCTTTTTCTCTCTCCAATTTGTTTGTCTGTAGCCTGCCCTGACCCTTGGCCTGTTTGCTCATCCTTTTTTTTATCATCCCTGCCTATTGTTGACTCCGCCAGTACTCTGGCATCGCTTTCATACCTGCGTGCATGAGTTAAGCTAGCCATACACTGATCAGTCTGTGGCCATCCAGATGCTAGACAATCGTCAATCAGCATCTACAGCCAGGTGCAGCCCACAGAATACAATGTCCTTTTGGGGGTGTCCTTTATCCACCTTTGTTACGGTCCTGGTGGTGGAGTCTGGCGTGTGCAGGAAACGCACCCGATTCTGGAACCCCTGGTAGAGCAGACAGGGTGTCCGAGAGTGCGGGATGGCACGAGGGCTGGATGGTCACTGGTGGTGGTGTGAATCTCCAGATGGTCGTGCAGGTCAGAAGGATGGTCGTACAGGCTGGGTTGGCAACTGGCTGGCTGAGAGGTACAACGGGATCAGGCAAAAGAGTAGTCAAAGTCCAAGCAGAGTTCGTTCACAGGCTGGCGGCAAAGTACAAGAGGGTCAGGCAAGCGGATGGTCGTGGATAGCCGGGGTCGGTACAGGCAGATAGGCAGCAGGTCAGGGCAAGCCGGGTCGGTACACAGGAACAACACAGGAAGCAGGTTTCAGGAAGGGGAGCTGAAGCTCACGGGCACTCAGACGCTGTAGAATGGACAGCATTTGCTAAAGGAAGCACGCTGTTTAAATAGAGCTGCCCGGCGCCGCCTCCTCCAGGAGCGCAAGGAAACCACAACAAAGTGCAAACAAGTCCTCAGAGTGAGGAAAGCACAACAAAGTGCAAACAAGTCCTCAGAGTGAGGAAAGCACAACAAAGTGCAAACAAGTCCTCAGCACAGTCTCCTTCTAACAACCTTGCTTGTGTGGATGAAGAAATCCCTTCAATTCTTTTTTATGACTGAACAAAGAAAATTACCTGCCTATGGCCAACTTTAGTCTCTGCATGTTAAACCTTGAGCTAGCGACCTGACGCCAGCACACAACACAAAATCCAACCTCACCATCAGGAGCTCTGCTGAAAACCATCTGGTACTGAGACTCCGCACATTGGGGATCTCCACGCCACCTGCTCACACCCGTGATAACTTCTACAGCCACGTGACAAAAGTAGCCAGCATCTTTTGCATGGTCTAGTTGGCTAACCCACGGAGCGCTGGGAATCCTTTGTACCTCTTTTCCAAAGATTGTATGCACGTAGTGAAAAAAAGCTATAAATCTATAATATAATTTAAAACTGTTTAAAATGTATAAAATAAAATTGACTCTAGCCTCCCAATGTATAAGAAGTGAATTTAAACTGTTGAAAATAAAAAAGCTTCTTGATGTGGCAGCAGATACCTGATCCAAATTATGCAGGGCTGTCTTTAACGCAGGGCAAAAGGAGCAGCTGCCCCGGGTCCACTCATTGTGGGGCCCAATGCAGCTGCCCCTTGAGCCTGCACTGTCTGCAAATAGTCGATAAGTGGATTCAGGAGGGCCCAAGAAAATGTTTGCCCAGGGCCCAATCAATATTAAAGACGGCCCTGAAATTATGGTGTTCATGATGGGATGCCATCTTGGACCCAATCTACTGATGATCCAACCAGCTGCTGCATAGCTTTCACCCAAACTGAGAATCCTTCCAGTCTTATATGATGGCTTTAACTGACGCGTTTCAGATGCAGAATAGTTCTCAATGTGAGTTTATACTATTGTATCTCTCATCGCTCTATCCTGTCTGTTTTAGAACTTCGCATCTCCTTGAAAAGGTGAGATCATTAAAAACCAAGCTACTATCTAACTGAGAACTATTAGTACTCGGCTGAAAGTTGAAGACCTTTTTAAGAGAGGCTGACTGTCATAACATGTCATGAAACGCGTCACCAGGCAAAGGCACGGGAACAAGTTAGCGTGGCATTAAAAGCCTCAAATGGATTTTTCTTCTCTAGATGAGTGACGCGGCTTGTCTTTTGCACATCTCACAGCCATGGAGCAGCTTGGGGGACTTTTGTAATAAGTTCCAATTATTTGTCGGCTGACATGAGGATTGCTTCAAATCTCGATCTGTTCCACCGGGCCTCACTGAGAACACCTGACCCACAAGGCGGAAGGACACGCCGACTTCACGGCTAATTTATTTAATGTCGCCAAGTCAATCGGACACGTCTGCCCGAGAAGAAAATGCAATCCGTCAAAGTTTCTGTTGGGTGAAATCACTTAACTTTATTAAACCGCGGTTAAAGGAAGACGCAGTGCAGTTTTTTCCTGGGAATTTTCAGAAAAGGGTCAGCATAACCAACGTCTGCAGAAGCCCAACTCCAGCCACAACCTATTTTGCTTTAGATCATCTGAAAAGTATTCACAGCGCTTCACTTTTTCCACATTTTAGTTATGTTACAGCTTTATTCCAAAATGGATAAAATGTATTCTTTTCCTCAAAATTCTACAAACCAATCTTTGCAAATTTATTAAGAATAAAAACCAAAAAAATCCCATGTACATAAGTATCAGACTCCTCCCATGTACATAAGGATCACAGACTCCTCCCATGTACATAAGTATCACAGGCTCCTCCCATGTATATAAGTATCACAGACCCCTCCCATGTACATAAGTATCAGACTCCTCCCATGTACATAAGTATCACAGACCCCTCCCATGTACATAAGTATCACAGACCCCTCCCATGTACATAAGTATCACAGACTCCTCCCATGTACATATGTATCACAGTCTCCTCCCATGTACATAAGTATCACAGACTCCTCCCATGTACATAAGTATCACAGACTCCTCCCATGTACATAAGTATCACAGACCCCTCCCATGTACATAACTATGAATACATGTACCCTCCTCAGA
>BLSH010205978.1:58283-75788 GCA_018402905.1 Glandirana rugosa
AAAAAAAAATAATATTAACCCATCGGGGGTTTTACAACTCCGGATAAGTTTTTTTGTTCATATGCTTACCGACACACTCAGGCCAGATTTACAAATAAGACGTGTTCCATGTCTGTTCAGAACACCCTAGGTACGGACTAAGTAAAATTATTTCCAATCGAACAGGTGTAACCTACACCTGTCCGCCGACGCGAACAGACACTATTGCGGGGGACGGCACGATTTGTGTGCAAGGCTGTTATGTGACCGACGTCCCGTCCGGTCGTGGAGGTTCCGTATTTCCTGTTCGAGTCCAGTACACGCATAGTTATGGGGTCTACTTCCGAAAACTCGGCTTTGCGCAACCCAGAGGTATGGAAGACAGTGGTATGAAACAAAAATCTCGAGAAAATGTGCACATGGGTTCACTCAAATATGTTTTGATATTTAGGAGACAGAGAAAGCCACAATCGTGTAATACCGCTTTAAAATGTATTTAAATAAAAAAGTTTTGTATAAACTCACTTGGGTACACGTGTAAAAGAGCTCTAAAAACAAAGTATGGTGACAGAAGGTATGGAGACCCAACGCGTTTCGGCTCAAAAGCCTTCATCTGGGGTATTGATACGCACATGACCTGAGCTTGTCCTTTATGCCTTGGAGGTGCTGGCCTGCCCTGCAGCCAGTGTATTGTCGGAACGTGTGTTTAGCACGGCAGGGGGCGTTATCACAGACAAGCGCAGCCGCCTGTCCACATCCAATGTGGACAAGCTAACCTTTATTAAAATGAATCAGGCATGGATCCCACAAGACTTGTCTGTACCTTGTGCAGAATAAACATTTAGACCGGACTCACACAGCCATTCGTATACTTGTTTTTTTGAATAGGCCTCAACATTTTGGGGGCTACCCAATTATAATAAAAAAAAAAAAACAGTGTTGGCTACAACCGCCATTTCCACCTACACTGCCACGGTCACGGCCTAGTCAACCTCTAGGCTCCTACTCCACATCCACCCCCCCCCCTTCCCATTTTTTTAAAATTTGATTTTAATTTATTTTCCTTATCCCCGTTTTTTTGTAGGGCACTTGCCCTACTCTTACCCCCATTTTACTTCCTTTTGCAGCCCTCTAGCACTTGCCAGGACTTTGTTACAGCCATTTTTGTGCCTAAAAGTTCTGTTCCCCATTGACTTCAATGGGGTTCGGGGTTCGGGATCCGGGATAAAGTTTGGGCAACGTTCGGTGCAGAACCCGGACTTTTTTCCAAAGTTCGTTCGGAACCGCCGAACCCGAACGTCCAGGTGTTCGCTCAACTCTATTCTCAGTCCCATTAAGCGCAGTGGCCTCCATCATCCATAAATGGAAGAGGTTTGGAACTGCCAGCGCTCTTCCTAGAGCGGGCCGCCCGGCCAAACTGAGCGATCGGGGGAGAAGGACCTTAGTCAGGGAGGTGACCAAGAACCGATGGTCATTCTGACAGAGCTCGAGCGGTTCTCTGTGAAGAGAGGAGGACCTTCCAGAAGAACAACCATCTCTGCAGCACTCCACCAATCAGGCCTGTATGGTAGGGTGGCCTGACAGAAGCCACTCTTCGGTAAAAGGCACATGACAGCCCGCCTGGAGTTTGCTGAAAGGTACCTGAAGGACTCTCAGACCATGAGAAACAAAATTCTCTGGTCTGATGAAACAAAGATTGAACTCTTTGGCCTGAATGGAATGCATCATGTCTGAAGGAAACCAAGCAGTGCGCTTTACCTGGCAAATACCATCCCTACAGTGAAGCATGGTGGTGGCAGCATCATGCTGTAGGGATGTTTTTTAGCAGCAGAAACTGGGAGACTAGTCAGGATGGATGGAAAGATGAATGCAGCAATGTACAGAGATATCCTTGAGGAAAACCTGCTCCAGAGCTCTCTGTACGGGGCTTAACTTTTGGTTCTCCCTTGCCACTGTAGACCTCCATAACTTGCATTATGGAGGGACACACTGAGTCAATGTCCACATCCACCTGTCCAGTGGTTTCCACTACAATTCCCAGTAGTGGAGTGGGCAACACCGTGCAATTTGCATGGACTCCACACATGCCCTCATTTAATTCTTAAACTTCCATACCTCTGTACAGGATGGTAAGGCTCTCCGGTGCAATCCGCTCCCTTTGCTATGGGAGACAGACCAGGGGCGAAAGAGTTGCCCGAGAACATCTCCCTCGCTGCTAGAGACCATGCCACCTATAACAGGTACTCGCTATCGACAGGCTACTGTAAAACTTGGTCAGTGTTTTTCAACTCCAGTCCCCAAGGCGCTCCAACAGGTCCTGTTTTCAGTAATTACTAAGGCAGTGAAACTGATCAAATCACCTGGGCAAAATAATGGAGAGCCTGAAAACATGACCTGTTGGGGCGCCTTGAGGACTGGAGTTGAGAAACACTGCTCTAGGTAACCACTTGTGTCTTCACATTACTCCTCTCCACACCGATGTCTTCATAACCCCAATGTGATAAGACCCACTGGTTAACTGTGTGTGTGCCGGTTACTTGTGACACACCTCTTTGGTAACCGCAGACCAGGCATGGACAACGTTTCAATCGCTTTACTTAGAAAAATTGCAAACATAGACATTTTACAGTCCAACGGTCAAAACAAGATACTTTACGAGTTCAATAACTAATGGCTACAGGCTTGTGTGCTGCCCCGGCATACCTGCAAAAGTGCAGTCCAGTAATTACAGTCCTCCAGAGGCATTATCCAGAACTGGTGTCTTCAGGGGTGAACCCCAAGTTAAGCGTCTCTATAAGCAGCCCATGATGAGCAACACCCTCCTTCTTCTACTCGTGTTTTCGTCCATCTCCATTCCTCCATCTCTTACGGCCTCACAGCTGCTCCGGCACTCCTTTCTCTCTAAGTCCCCGAAACTTCCACGGGGGACTGACAGTATCCTCTGGACTCTACTCCACAAACTCGATTTCAACTCCGTGTACCGGACCATTGACCCAGTTTATATGGCTCAGGACAAGTGGGTTGGACCCAGAGCAGAACCCACCAAAAGTCCCAAAGAACCGGGAAAGGTTCTTACCCTCCTGGCCGGGACAGCACCTATCCAGCTATTTCGACCTGCCCACCAGCAGATATTTAGATGCAGCCTGGTTTTATGCAGATATTTAGATGCAGCCTGGTTTTCTGCAGATATTTCGATGCAGTCTGGTTTTATGCAGTTATTTAGATGCAGCCTGGTTTTATGCAGATATTTAGATGCAGCCTGGTTTTATGCAGTTATTTAGATGCAGCCTGGTTTTATGCAGTTATTTAGATGCAGCCTGGTTTTATGCAGATATTTTGATGCAGCCTGGTTTTATGCAGATATTTCGATGCAGCCTGGTTTTATGCAGATATTGAGATGCAGCCTGGTTTTATGCAGATATTTTAGATGCAGCCTGGTTTTATGCAGATATTTTAGATGCAGCCTGGTTTTATGCAGATATTTTGATGCAGCCTGGTTTTATGCAGATATTTCGATGTAGCCTGGTTTTATGCAGATATTTCGATGCAGCCTGGTTTTATGCAGATATTTCGATGCAGCCTGGTTTTATGCAGATATTTCGATGCAGCCTGGTTTTATGCAGATATTTCGATGTAGCCTGGTTTTATGCAGATATTTCGATGCGGTCTCTTCCTCAGTAGATAGAACCTATAGGTCCACCTGATCCTAGGTCAGCCTGATCTGAATGCGCTCATCCTTTAAATTGCGTCTTCATCGTGAAATCCCTCTGGCCTCCACTCCGTCTCCCTGGAAGTCCTTCTATCATGGAAATGATGGCATTATTCTACAAATACATTCCCTATAGAGCAATCTTATTTAGTTGCAGGCTGGAGGTGCGGAAAGCCAATGACTAATAGAAACTGAACTCCATCTATTTTCTCTTTGCTGGAAGTGTATGCATTGCAATGAGACCTCTGCCAGCCCTGTAATGGGGAAAAAATTGTCGTAATGCCTTTACCCATGGCTAGGCACATGGCAACAAATGTCTATGGAAATCTCCTCTTTCATCCCATTGTAGTTCCTCTGCGGGGGAGGGGAGACAGATATAAAATATACATCCTTCATGCATATTACAGTCTTCTGGGTGTCGCATGCTGGAGATAGACTTGTGTGTGAGCAGAATGCAGACTTGGGCATCTTTTAAAGCCCCGATGAACCTCGATACAGGTAAGTGTCCTGTTTGAGACTGGAACAGAGGACCCTAGGGCTGCACCTCTAAGCCACTGAGCTGCTCCCACGTGGCATTATGGCCACTGGATGGAGCTGAGGGTCAGTAACTATTTTCTATGGCCCTCAGCTCCATCCAGTGGCTATAATGCAAACCACTTTTTTTTTTTTTTAAACCAGCAATGTAGACGCACTTTTTAATTTTGTTCAAGAAATGCCCTGCTGGCCACAAATGTAATATTTTGCACAAAAAAAAAAAATTGTCTAACTGCAATGTAAAAGCAGTATTTAAATATGCCAAAATGTCGCCAACTGAACTAACAGAACACGATTAACGTAGTGTCCCTGACACACAAGCAATTGCAAGAGCACTGCACTTGCAAAAATGGCTGCAAACGCCCACCGAACAAACAGAAAAATTGCTTAGGTTTTAGATGAGGCACTTTGCTTAGCAAACAAAAATCTCCTCTATCACCCAACCACCAATAAATCGCTGTTTTAAACTGATTTTCTAAAGCTAATCTGTCCCTCACAGCAGCAGCATCCTCTCCCTACTCCTACTCCTACTCCTGTGGGGGGACAGTGGCCTCTCTGTAGAGGTCCATCTCTCCCCCTGCAGAGTCAGACCTACAGTATCTCACAAAAGTAAGTACACCCCTCCCATTTATTTTATCTTTTCATGTGACAACACTGAAGAAATGACACTTTGCTACAATGTAAAGTAGTGAGTGTACAGCTTGTATAACAGTGTAAATTTACTGTCCCCTCAAAATAACTCAACACACAGCCATTAATGTCTAAACCGCTGGCAACAAAAGAGAGTACACCCCTAAGTGAAAATATCCAAATTGGGCCCAAAGTGTCAATATTTTGTGTGGCCCCCATTATTTTCCAGCACTGCCTTAACCCTCTTGGGCATGGAGGTCACCAGAGCTTCACAGGTTGCCACTGGAGTCCTCTTCCCCTCCTCCATGACGACATCACAGAGCTGGTGGATGTTAGAGACCTTGCGCTCCTCCACCTTCCGTTTGAGGATCCCCACAAATGCTCAATAGGGTTTAGGTCTGGAGACGCTTGGCCAGTCCATCACCTTTACCCTCAGCTTCTATAGCAATGCAGTGGTCGCCTTGGAGGTGTGTTTGGGGTCGTTATGTTGGAATACTGCCCTGCGCCCAGTCTCTGAAGGGAGGGGGTCACGCTCTGCTTCAGTATGTCACAGTACATGTTGGCATTCATGGTTCCCTCAATGAACTGTAGCTCCCCAGTGCTGGCAGCACTCATGCAGCCCCAGACCATGACACTCCCACCACCATGCTTGACTGTAGGCAAGACACACTTGTCTTTGTACTCCTCACCTGGTTGCCGCCACACACGCTTGACACCATCTGAACCAAATAAGTTTATCTTGGTCTCATCAGACCACAGGACATGGTTCCAGTAATCCATGTCCTTAGTCTGCTTGTCTTCAGCAAACTGTTTGCAGGCTTTCTTGTGCATCATCTTTAGAAGAGGCTTCCTTCTGGAATGACAGCCATGCAGACCAATTGGATGCAGTGTGCGGCGTATGGTCTGAGCACTGACAGGCTGACCCCCCACCCCTTCAACCTCTGCAGCAATGCTGGCAGCACTCATACATCTATTTCCCAAAGACAACCTCTGGATATGACGCTGAGCACTGCACTCAACTTCCTTGGTCGACCATAGCGAGGCGCTGTTCTGAGTGGAACCTGTCCTGTTACACCGCTGTATGGTCTTGGCCACCGTGCTGCAGCTCAGTTTCAGGGTCTTGGCAATCTTCTTATAGCCTAGGCCATCTTTATGTAGAGCAACAATTCTTTTTTTTCAGATCCTCAGACAGTTCTTTGCCATGAGGGGCCATGTTGAACTTCCAGTGACCAGTATGAGAGAGTGAGAGCGATAGCACCAAATTTAACACACCTGCTCCCCATTCACACCTTGGTAAGTGGTTAAGCACACCGGCTTCTATGGATACTCAGAGTTTATAATCGCACTGGTTTATCTCCCATACTATAGATGATGGAAGTCCGGATAACAAAGAGCCTGGTTGAGAAAGTGTCAGCCAATTATCATAGAGGAGATGGAGATTCATATTGTCGCATTGTTAGCAGTGACATTGGAAACCATAAAGAATGGGAATTCTCTACGACGCTCTGCTTTGTTTTATTACATTGTTATTGCTGAACAGAATCAGTGACTTGTGTGTAAATCAGAACTCCCATCTAGTCATTGGATTGTGGGGGGTTGGCGAAACTTTTTTTGTAGTTTAGAAAAAGCAAAGTTCACCCTTGTATTTGGTTTATTGCATAAAACCTGTGTGTGTGGGGGGGGGGGGGGGGATTTCCAAAATTTGAGTTCTAATGACGACCGTTCTTCCGACAACTAGGGACAGCGCCAGGACAAGGTCACCCAGGGCAACGATGCCAAATGGTTATGGTCAGGGCGCCCCCCCATCCCTGCAATAAAGCATTGCGCCCAGGGCAGCCTCCCCTCCTGCCCACCCCTTGTCCCGGCCCTGACTACGGATGAGTATTGAACGGGCCTGGTTTTGGTTCCGGTGAACCTCTGCTTGGAAGCCGGACCCAGCTGAAATCAACGGGAGTTAAGAGATGTATGGGGTTTTATCCTTTTTAAGAATCATACTTGCCTAGGTGGTTGCAGCATCTGTCCCCTGGCACCTCTAATGCTGAAAACTGAGCGATCAAACACCACCGATCGCTCAGTTCTCACAGCTCCAACTGTCAGTCACCGGCACTCTGCTCTGCCCCCCACCCCCGTGATCACTGGAGCGCCGGGCTGTGGAGGGGGGGGGGGGTGGGAGCAGCCGGCTCAGGCTCATATCGGCTCGCTGAGAGACTGAGCCAGGTGGCGGTCTAGGCATGTGGGAGGATCCCGACTTCATTGTCTAGATCTTGGCCGAGCCTAGACCGGCTCTGTGACGTCAGCCGACAGCGGGCTTCAGCCCGCTGCAGGGGCGTTGCTAGGTGGGGAAAAGCCCAGGGACTTCAGCCCAAGGAAATGGGGGAAAAAAGGGCGTGGATTAAATGAAATAGTGGGCGTGGTTTAAAGGGGGCGTGTCTCAAAGGGGGCGTGGTTCGAGTCTGAGATGAATGAAGGATGGAGGGAGAAAGAATGAATTAGGGAGAGAAGGAGAGACAAGGAAAGAAGTTGGGATGGAGGGACAGCCGGCCCGGATCCTACACCACAATACAATCTGTGTATTCCAGAAAGTGTAACAATCAGCAGATAAAGATTCTCCATACGCCTGGTGTTAGCGCTTCAATCATCCCGGCACCATGGTTGTTATGGTGTCAGGATGATTGAAGCGCATTATTTCTGTTATTACATTGTAATATAAAATGAAATCATTCAACTCACCATAATGCAGAATCAGTGGGAGGCCCGAGCGTGTCACTTGCCACCAGATGTTTATCAGGTGTCACCAGCAGAGGCCACCCTTCCATCAAGGTGTCCCCAATGGTCAGAGTGCCTCCTTACATCACAGGTGTCCCCAGTGGTCAGAGTGCCTCCTTACATCACAGGTGTCCCCAGCGGTCAGAGTGCCTCCTTACATCACCGGTGTCCCCAGGGGTCAGAGTGCCTCCTTACATCACAGGTGTCCCCAGGGGTCAGAGTCCCTCCTTACATCACAGGTGTCCCCAGGGGTCAGAGTGCCTCCTTACATCACAGGTGTCCACAGCGGTCAGAGTGCCTCCTTACATCACAGGTGTCCCCAGGGGTCAGAGTGCCTCCTTACATCACAGGTGTCCCCAGCGGTAAAAGTGCCTCCTTACATCACAGGTGGCCCCAGGGGTCAGAGTGCCTCCTTACATCACAGGTGTCCCCAGGGGTCAGAGTGCCTCCTTACATCACAGGTGTCCCCAGGGGTCAGAGTGCCTCCTTACATCACAGGTGTCCCCAGGGGTCAGAGTGCCCTGTTACATCACAGGTGTCCCCAGGGGTCAGAGTCACTCCTTACATCACAGGTGTCCCCAGGGGTCAGAGTGTCTCCTTACATCACAGGTGTCCCCAGCGGTCAGAGTGCCCCCTTACATCACAGGTGTCCCCAGCGGTCAGAGTGCCTCCTTACATCACAGGTGTCCCCAGCGGTCAGAGTGCCTCTTTACATCACAGGTGTCCCCAGCGGTCAGAGTGCTCCCTTACATCACAGGTGTCCCCAGTGGTCAGAGTGCCCCCTTACATCACAGGTGTCCCCAGGGGTCAGAGTGCCCCCTTACATCACAGGTGTCCCCAGCGGTCAGAGTGCCCCCTTACATCACAGGTGTCCCCAGGGGTCAGAGTCCCTCCTTACATCACAGGTGTCCCCAGTGGCCAGAGTGCCTCCTTACATCACAGGTGTCCCCAGTGGCCAGAGTGCCTCCTTATATCACAGGTGTCCCCAGGGGTCAGAGTGCCCCATTACATCACAGGTATCCCCAGCAGCCAGAGTGCCTCTTTAAATCACAGGTGTCCCCAGGGGTCAGAATGCCTCCTTGCATCACAGGTGTCCCCTGTGGTCAGAGTGCCCCCTTTCATCACAGGTGTTCCCTGTGGTCAGAGTGCCTCCTTACATCACAGGTGTCCTTAGGGGTCAGAGTGCCTCCCTTACATCACAGGTGTCCCCAGCGGTCAGAGTGCCCCATTCTATCACAGTTGTCCCCATCGGTCAGAGTGCCTTCTTACATCACAGGTGTCCCCAGCGGTCAGAGTGCCCCCTTACATCACAGGTGTCTCCAGTGGTCAGAGTGCCCCCTTACATCACAGGTGTCCCCAGCGGTCAGAGTGCCCCGTTACATCACAGTTTTCCCCAGCGATCAGAGTGCCCCCTTACATCACAGGTGTCCCCAGCAGTCAGAGTGCCCCGTTACATCACACTTGTCCCCAGTGGTCAGAGTGCCCTGTTACATCTTAGGTGTCCCCAGCGGTCAGAGTGCCTCCTTCCATGCAGAATCAGCGGGAGGCCTGAGTGTGTCACTTGCCACCAGATGTTTATCAGGTGTCACCAGCAGAGGCCACCCTTCCATCAAGGTGTCCCCAATGGTCAGAGTGACTCCTTACATCACAGGTGTCCCCAGCGGTCAGAGCGCCTCCTTACATCACAGGTGTCCCCAGCGGTCAGAGTGCCTCCTTACATCACAGGTGTCCTTAGGGGTCAGAGTGCCCCATTCCATCACAGTTGTCCCCATCGGTCAGAGTGCCCCCTTACATCACAGTTGTCCCCAGTGGTCAGAGTGCCCTGTTACATCTTAGGTGTCCCCAGCGGTCAGAGTGCCTCCTTCCATCAGGGTGTCCCAAGCAAAGTCTCCGTCGCCATTGCAAAAGACCAGCTCCCCTGAAGCATGGTCACCACGAGGTGAAGAAACAAGAGGCGGAGCCGGCCGGGTGGCTGCCAATAGAAATGGAGCTGCTGCCAACCCCCCGCCCCCTTTCCCATAACAGCCCATAGCAGCAAGCCACGGAGCGTAGTTTGGCAGCAGCTCCATTTCTATTGGCAGCCAGCTCCACCTCTTGTTTTATTCCCCTTGGCCTGTGACCATGCTTCAGTAAAGCTGGTCTTCTCTAAAATGGCGGAGGAGACCTCACCAGTGCCAGTCCGGACCTCTTGCAGCGGGCGGTTCTGGTGATTCTCCGGAGAACTCAGGAGGCTCGGGGCTAATAATAGCTCTCTGCATGCCCGAGACCCTGGGCTTTTAGGTTGCACCCCCGGGGCTGTAGCCTGGTCAGCCCCCCCCCCTCCTGACGTCTTTGGCCCGCTGTCTGCTGAAAATGGGTCACAGGAGTGCAGAACGAACTCTGGGCATCGGGTCTGATGCTGCATCTGTCCCCCGGCGCCTCTAATGCTGAGAACCAAACACCACCGGTCCCTCAGTTCTCACAGCTCCCTGAGCAAAGAGCTGGTGACTGTCAGTCTGACCCCCTACCCACCTCGCTCACTGAAACTCTGGGCTGTGGAGGGGACGGGAGCGGCCGGCTCAGGCTCTCATTGGCTTGCTGAGAGGCTGAGCCGGGTGCCGGTCCAGGTGTGTGGGCGGATCCTGACTTCACTGTCACAATATTGGCCGAGCCTGGGCCGGCTCTGTGGCGTCAGCCAACACCGGGCTTCGGCCTGCTGTCTGCTGAAAACGGGTCACAGGAGTGCAGAAGGAATGATCCACAGGAGAAGTACAGCCAAACAAGCTTTTCCCGTACTTCTCCTTTTAAATCTGTCAAATCAAACATTTGTCTTTTCTCTTTATCTGGACTGATAGACAAAGGGATGTAAAAAAATAACATGGGGGAGGAAAAATGCCCTTGAAGGACATGTTCCCAATGCAAAGATTTTTTTTTTTCTGTAAAATTCCATTTGGCCAAGAGCAGTGATTTTATTTTATTTTTTTAAATGCTTAAAGTTCAACATGAAAAACCTCCAATTCCTTTTGAATAACATTCCTGGGGGTGTCCTAATCCTGCCTAGGGCACATCTTCTGTGATGTACAGAAAGTGCTGCAGCAGCGCTGACATTTACCAAGGGAAGAAAGGGTTTTAAATTGCTGGCAAAATTCCCCTGTTGGCGTATTGAAAAATAATTTGCCGGAAATGTAAACTGCATCAATTTTTTTTTCATGTAAATGTCACATTTTGCTGTAGCACATCATACAGAAAGAGTGACAAATTACACTTTGAGTCTGGTGTGGATGTTAGAGGGGATCTCCATACAAAAAAAAAAGTGTGGGTAGCCCCCTAAAAATCCATACTACACCCTTAATCTAAGCATTCAGCCTATCTGGCCAGGAAAGGGGGGGGGGACATGCACCCCAGCCTAAACCATTGTTCCTTAGCTTTGTGGGCAGCATATTGACTGGAATGGTACCAGCTGATTGGAGAAAAGCCCATCTGGTACCCATATTCAAAAAAGCGCAGAGACATATACTAGGAAACTACAGGCCAGTCAGCCTAACATCAATAGTATGTAAACCATTGGAGGGGATGAAAAGGGACTATATACAAGAATTTGCTGATGAAAATCTATCATTGGTAGTAATCATCAGGGCTGGGTTAACGTAGGGGCAATTGGAGCTGCAGCTCCAGGCCCCTACCTTAATATAGGCCCAGCCACCCAAAAAGAACAGACTGCTCATGGAAAGCAATGGACCACCGCCTGGGCAGGGTGGTGGGATTGATAATGGGCGCCGTATGAGCAGTCCTAATGGAAGCCTGTGGTATGCCAATGCAGGGCTCTTACAGATATCTGGGGCTTCCATAGTGTTAGGCCTGTGCAGCTGCGCTCTTTCAGCTCAGAGTTCACGCCGAAGCACAGCCCTTATGGAAACCTGGCAAACCAAATACCAGGATTCCCTAGTGTTACGTCTGTGCGGTTGCGACCAAGCACTCTTGTGAGCTTGGGCGCACGTCAGCATAGGCTCTTGGAAACGCAGAAGGTGCCCAGTAAAAGGTCCACCGAAATACTCAGCCTGGGTGTCCCCTTGCTGTTTCCGCGGTGGTGCGCGCGTGCACACGCTGGAAACGGTGCCAAACGGCCCTATTTGAATCTCCAGGACCCAGCAGCAAGTGCTGTTCATTCTACAGTGTCTGTGACCTGTGAGCCCCAGCTCAAACCTCTGTTCCTGTGTGACTATCTGTTTCCTGTTTGACCCGACCCGATCTGCTGCCTGCAGCGACCCCGGCTTTCCACCACCATCCGATTGTCTCATCCTCCTGTACTTCTGCTGCCAGCCTGATAATGACCCTTGCTTGAACTTGACCACTCTTCTGCCTAACCCATCTGTACCGCACAGACTGCCTGTTGCCAACCCAGCCTGCATGACCATCCCTCTGATCTTCACGACCATCTGGATCATCACACCACCACAAGTGACCCCAGCCCTCGTGCCATCCCTCATTCTTGGACTTCCTGTCTGCTCTACCAAGGGTCCCTAAATCGGGTTCGCAAGAGCGGTTGTTCCCTGCACAAGACAGACTCCACCACCAGGACCGTGACAGGTGACCACCTCTGATTAAGCACCTTGTCCCCAATCATTGGCCTGGTGGTTGTGGGGGCTGGGGGCAGACAAGGGGATTTCTTTTAAAAAAAATAAGGGGACCCCCAAAAACCTCTCTCCTAGATGAATGAATAAGGGGTACACAATACCTTCACTCATTTCCAAAAAAATGTTTTTACCTAGATCACAGCACTACTCCTTACTACCCAAGCTGGCATCCGCTATATAAGGGTAGGGGCATGGATAGTAGCCATATTTGGACAGTGTGTCACCGCTATTCCCACCCCTTTGCTTACATGGCCAGGGTTTTCGAACGATGTAAGTCAGTGGTTGCTAGGGATGCAGCCGGTGCCAGCACCCGCTGCTGCCTTAACAACCATTGACAGCAATGAAGCTGTCACAAACAAAATTGTTAGAAATATTGCTTCTATATATGATCATCGGCTCAAGTCCACCAGGTTAATCCAAGGGACTGAACAGCCAACGTTTGGTCAGAACCATTTATGTGTTCATTATTAGAGTTGAGCGAACCCGGACTGTAAAGTTCGGGTCCGTACCGAACTTTGGGGGTCCAGGACCCGGACCCGAACCCGGACTTTACAAAAAAAGTCCGGGTTCAGGTCCGGGGTTTTGGTAATTTTACCAAAAGTTATGAATATTGCTGTAAAAAAGTCCAGGAAAGTCCTAGAGGTCTGCAAAAGGAAGGAAAAGGGGGTAAGGGTAGGGCAAGTGCCCTACAAAGAAATGGGGACAGGGAAATAACTTTAAATATTTTTTAAAAAGTAAAAACCTAAAAAAAAAGCAAAAATGGAGGTGGATGTGGACCATCTTCAAAATGGGTCTGAAAAGTATTAATTAACGGTAGAAGCCATATAACTGTTCTAAAATCATCTTCAAACTGTGTCAAAAAAGTATAAATAAGCCGGGAGAACCCATATCACTGTTCTGCAAACATCTGGAAACTGTGTGTGTCACTTTAAATAAAACCGGGACTAACTGAACTACTGTTCTGCAAACATCTGGAAAGTCTGTGTAACACTTTAACAAAAACCGGGGCGAACCCATATTACTGTTCTGCAAACATCTGGAAGCTGTGTGTGAAACTACAACATAGAGAAGAACAGGGATATGGTTTTGCTCTGCTATAGTTTCACACACAGTTTCCAGATGTTTGCAGAACAGTAGTATGGTTTCTCCCAGTTTTATTTAAAGTGACACACAGACTTTCCAGATGTTTGCAGAACAGTAGTTCAGTTAGTCCCGGTTTTATTTAAAGTGACACACAGACTTTCCAGATGTTTGCAGAACAGTGATATGGGTTCTCCCAGCTTATTTATACTTTTTTGACACAGTTTGAAGATGATTTTAGAACAGTTATATGGCTTCTACCGTTAATTAATACTTTTCAGACCCAGTTTGAAGATGGTCCACATCCATCTCCATTTTTGCTTTTTTTATGTTTTTATTTTTTTAAAAATGCTTTTAGTTATTTCCCTGTCCCCATTTCTTTGTAGGTCACTTGTCCCACCCTTACCCCCATTTCCTTCCTTTTGCAGACCTCTAGGACTTTCCAGGACTATTTTACAGCCATTTTTGTGCCTAAAAGTTCGGGTCCCCATTGATTTCAATGGTGTTCGGGGCCCGGGACAACGTTCGGGTTCTGTCCGGACCCCAACCCGGACTTTGTCCCGAAGTTCGGCCGAACCAGCAGAACCCGGACTTCTAGAAGTTCGCACAACTCTATTCATTATTTATTGCAGGTATTTTATAGAACCCACAATTTACAGTGCATCCGGAAAGTATTCACAGTGATGTTACAGCTGTATTCCAAAATGGATTAAATTCATTACTTTCCTCAAAATTCTACAAACAATCCCCCATAATGACAACGTGAAAGTAATTGGTTTAAAATCCTTGCAATTTATTAATAATAAAAAAGAAATAAATCCTATGTACATAAGTATCACAGACTCCTCCCATGTACATAAGTATCACAGACTCCTCCCATGTACATAAGTATCACAGACTCCTCCCATGTACATAAGTATCACAGACTCCTCCCATGTACATAAGTATCACAGGCTCCTCCCATGTACAGAAGTATCACAGACTCCTCCCATGTACATAAATATCAGACTCCTCCCATGTACATAAGTATCACAGGCTCCTCCCATGTACAGAAGTATCACAGCCTTTGCCATGATACTCAGAATTGAGCTCAGGTGCCTCCTGTTTCCACTGATCATCCTTGAGATGTTTCTACAACTTGGTTGGAGTCCACCTGTGGTAAATTCAATTGATTTGGACAAGATTTGGAAAGGCACACACCTGTCTATATAAGGTCCCACAGTTAACAGTGCATGTCAGAGCACAAACCAAACCATGAAGTCCAAGGAATTGTCTGTAGACCTCCGAGATTGTATGGAGGCACAGATCTGGGGAAGGTACAGAAATGTTTCTGCAGCATTGAAGGTTCCAATGAGCACAATGGCCTCCATCATCCGTGAATGGGAGAAGTTTGGAACCACCAGGACTCTTCCTAGAGCGAGCCGCCCAGTCTAACTGAGCGATGGGGGAGAAGGGCCTTAGTCAGGGAGGTGACCAAGAACTCAATGGTCTCAATGAACTCAATGGTCATTCTGACAGAGCTCCAGCATTTCTTTGTGGAGAGAGGAGAACCTCCCAGAAGAACAACCATCTCTGCAGCACTCCACTAATCAGACCTGTATGACCAAACGGAAGCCATTCCTCAGTAAAAGGCAGATGACAGCCCGCCTGGAGTTTAACAAAAAGCCCCTGAAGGACTCTCAGACCACGAGAAACAAAACTCTCTGGTCTGATGAAACCAAGATTGAACTCTTTGGCCTCTCATCACCTGGCCAATACCATCCCTACAGTGAAGCATGGTGGTGGCAGCATCATGCTGTGGGGATGTTTTTCAGCAACAGGAACTGGGAGACTAGTCAAGATCGAGGGAAGGATGAATGCAGCAATGTACAGAGACATCCTTGATGAAAACCTGCTCCAGAGCACTCTGGACCTCAGACTGGGGCGAAGGTTCATCTTCTAACATGGCCGGCGACCCTAAACACACAACCAAGATAATATAGGAGTGGCTACAGGACAACTTTGTGAATGTCCTTGAGTGGCCCAGCCAGAGCCCAGACTTGAACCCAATAGGTAAACTCTGGAGAGATCTGAAAATGGCTGTGCACCGACCCTCCCCATCCAACCTGATGGAGCTTGAGAGGTCCTGCGAAGAAGAATGAGAGAAACCTGCCCAAAAATAGGTGTGCCAAGCTTGTAGCATCAACAAGACCTGAGGCTGTAATTGGTGCCAAAAGAGCTTCACCAAAGTAATGAGCAAAGGCTGTGATACTTCTGTACATGGGAGGAGTCTGTGATACTTATGTACATGGGAGGAGTCTGTGATACTTATGTACATGGGAGGAGCCTGTGATACTTATGTACATGGGAGGAGTCTGTGATACTTATGTACATGGGAGGAGTCTGTGATACTTATGTACATGGGAGGAGTCTGTGATACTTATGTACATGGGAGGAGTCTCATACTTATGTACATAGGAGGAGTCTGTGATACTTATGTACATGGGAGGAGTCTCATACTTATGTACATCGGAGGAGTCTGTGATACTTATGTACATTGGAGGAGTCTGTGATATTTATGTACATGGGAGGAGTCTGTGATACTTATGTACATGGGAGGAGTCTGTGATACTTATGTACATGGGAGGAGTCTGTGATACTTATGTACATGGGAGGAGTCTGTGATACGTATGTACATGGGAGGAGTCTGTGATACTTATGTACATGGGAGGGGTCTGTGATACTTATGTACATCGGAGGAGTCTGTGATACTTATGTACATGGGAGGAGTCTGTGATATTTATGTACATGGGAGGAGTCTGTGATACTTATGTACATGGGAGGAGTCTGTGATACTTATGTACATGGGAGGAGTCTGTGATACTTATGTACATGGGAGGAGTCTGTGATACTTATGTACATCGGAGGAGTCTGTGATACTTATGTACATCGGAGGAGTCTGTGATACTTATGTACATGGGAGGAGTCTGCGATACTTATGTACATGGGAGGGGTCTGTGATACTTATGTGCATGGGAGGGGTCTGTGATACTTATGTACATGGGAGGAGTCTGTGATACTTATGTACACGGGAGAAGTCTGCGATACTTATGTACATGGGAGGGGTCTGTGATACTTATGTACATGGGAGGGGTCTGTGATACTTATGTACATGGGAGGGGTCTGCGATACTTATGTACATGGGAGGAGTCTGTGATACTTATGTACATGGGAGGGGTCTGTGATACTTATGTACATGGGAGGGGTCTGTGATACTTATGTACATGGGAGGAGTCTGTGATACTTATGTACATCGGAGGAGTCTGTGATACTTATGTACATGGGAGGAGTCTGTGATATTTATGTACATGGGAGGAGTCTGTGATACTTATGTACATCGGAGGAGTCTGTGATACTTATGTACATGGGAGGAGTCTGTGATACTTATGTACATGGGAGGAGTCTGTGATACTTATGTACATGGGAGGAGTCTGTGATACTTATGTACATGGGAGGGGTCTGTGATACTTATGTACATGGGAGGGGTCTGCGATACTTATGTACATGGGAGGAGTCTGTGATACTTCTGTACATGGGAGGAGTCTGTGATACTTATGTACATGGGAGGAGTCTGCGATACTTCTGTAAATGGGAGGAGTCTGTGATACTTATGTACATGGGAGGAGTCTGTGATACTTATGTACATGGGAGGAGTCTGTGATACTTATGTACACGGGAGAAGTCTGCGATACTTATGTACATGGGAGGGGTCTGTGATACTTATGTACATGGGAGGGGTCTGTGATACTTATGTACATGGGAGGGGTCTGCGATACTTATGTACATGGGAGGAGTCTGTGATACTTATGTACACGGGAGAAGTCTGCGATACTTATGTACATGGGAGGGGTCTGTGATACTTATGTACATGGGAGGGGTCTGTGATACTTATGTACATGGGAAGGGTCTGCGATACTTATGTACATGGGAGGAGTCTGTGATACTTCTGTACATGGGAGGAGTCTGTGATACTTATGTACATGGGAGGAGTCTGCGATACTTATGTACATGGGAGGAGTCTGCGATACTTATGTACATGGGAGGAGTCTGTGATACTTATGTACATGGGAGGGGTCTGTGATAATTATGTACATGGGAGGAGTCTGGAGGGTACATGTATTCATAGTGTCTGAGGAGGGTACATGTATTCATAGT
>BLSH010205978.1:75798-87326 GCA_018402905.1 Glandirana rugosa
GGAGGGTACATGTATTCATAGTGTCTGAGGAGGGTACATTATGTACATGGGAGGAGTCTGTGATACTTATGTACATGGGAGGAGTCTGTGATACTTATGTACATGGGAGGAGCATGTGATACTTATGTACATGGGAGGAGTCTGTGATCCTTATGTACATGGGAGGAGTCTGTGATACTTATGTACATGGGAGGGGTCTGTGATACTTATGTGCATGGGAGGGGTCTGTGATACTTATGTGCATGGGAGGGGTCTGTGATACTTATGTACATGGGAGGGGTCTGTGATACTTATGTACATGGGAGGAGCCTGTGATCCTTATGTACATGGGAGGAGTCTGATACTTATGTACATGGGAGGAGCCTGTGATACTTATGTACATGGGAGGAGTCTGTGATATGTACATGGGAGGGGTCTGTGATACTTATGTACATGGGAGGAGTCTGTGATACCTATGTACATGGGAGGAGTCTGTGATAATTATGTACATGGGAGGAGTCTGTGATACTTATGTACATGGGAGGAGTCTGTGATCCTTATGTACATGGGAGGAGTCTGTGATACTTATGTACATGGGAGGAGTCTGTGATCCTTATGTACATGGGAGGAGTCTGTGATCCTTATGTACATGGGAGGAGTCTGTGATCCTTATGTACATGGGAGGAGCCTGTGATACTTATGTACATGGGAGGGGTCTGTGATACTTATGTACATTGGAGGGGTCTGTGATATTTATGTACATGGGAGGAGCCTGTGATCCTTATGTACATGGGGAGGAGTCTGTGATACTTATGTACATGGGAGGAGTCTGCGATACTTATGTACATGGGAGGGGCTGTGATCCATTATGTACATGGGAGGGGTCTGTGATACTTCTGTACATGGGAGGGGTCTGTGATACTTATGTACATGGGATTTTTTTTCCTTTTTTTTACTTTTAATACATTTGCAAAGATTTCCAACAAACTTCTCTCACGTTGTCATTATGGGGTATTGTCTGTATAATTTTGAGGAAAATAATGAACTTAATCCATTTTGGAATAAGGCTGTAACATAACAAAATGTGGAAAAAGTGAAGTTCCATGAACACTTTCCGGATGCACTTGTAAATGCTACATAAACGTTACCCCCACATGGTATTATGGCCACTAGATGGCATTGAGATCACTATTTATTCTCTATGATCCTCAGCACCATCTAGTGGCCATAATGCAGTATTTCCCAAACCACTTTTTTTTATGAAAAAATAACATCTGAACTGTAGAAGAAATAGAGAATATTTGATTGTGCCCTATTCGCACAGAGCGAATGTGCAAGCAGCTTCACTGGACAAATAGTTATGCGATTTTTTTTATTTTTTTTTATAAATACACCTTTTTATGATGTTCTTTTGAGAATAATGCCCAGTTTTTCAAACAGGCTTTATGTAATACTGACTTACTTATACATGTAAACATCCCTCCTCCACCTGTTTGCTATGACGCCCTCATTTTATTCCATTACAATCCCTTTGGGAGACTTTATTATGTCTTCCTCTGAGGTTTTGCCATTGACCTTTTGTTTCTTGTAAAATCGCACCTTTATTTTCCTGTGGCTGTATTAATGGGACTCGAGGAAAGCGAATTGACATTTTGTACTTCTGGAGGTGGTGAAGTGACATTCTGTACTCAAGGCGTTTGCTCCGTCTGTCTGCTGAAGTGATGGATTCCCCGGCGATTATTAACTTTCATTATCAGGAATGGAGGTCCGTGCCCCACAGCCTTACACTGCCTGCGACAGATATTTAATAAAAATCGCTCCATCTACAAAATTGCAATATAATATTTGGATGTAGCTGCAAATACAAAGAGCGAATCTCCCTGACATAGCAGAAGAAAGACAGGGGTTCTAACCCATCCTCACTTTATACGTGAATAAATAAAAGGGGCTTTATATATATGGAAATATAACTGGAGAGGGGCATGCTGGGATATCCTGTTCTGTACTCCCAATGCACTTCCTGTTCTAGGGTGACAACATTACTCCTTCATAAATATAGGTTGATGAGTGTTGTCACCCAAAGACAGGAAGTGTGTAATAGTACAGAACACCATATCCCAGCATGCTCCTCTACTACAGTTACATTTGCATATATAAAGCCCCTTTATAGGTTGGGATGGGTTGGAACCCCTGTCTTTTTCTGCTTTCTGCTATTTTCCATCAGGGAGATTCGCTCTTTGTATTTGCAGCTAATTCCAAATATTATATTGCAATCTTGTAGGTGGAGTGATTTTGATTATATAGTGTGAATATACAGCGGGTAAAGAAAAGAATCATCACCCCTATAAAATAATCATATGTTGCTTTGCAGCCTGAAATGAAGACAGACACCACTTTTGTTTTATCCAGCTATATTAGCTCAGTGCAACTTATAACATCCAAGTGAAATAGATAACATCAAGGTGTAAGAAAAAAAAAATCAAAAACAGAATCACCAAGTTGGAAAAAGGACCCCCCCCCCTTCCCCAGTATTTTGTTGAACCACCTTTTTCCTTTAATCCCAGCCTTTGGTCTGGTGGGATTTGTTTCTACTAACTTTGCACATCTAGACTTTGCAATATTTGCCCACTCTTCTTTGCAGAACTGCTCAAGTTCAGTTACATTTGGTGGTTTGTGGACCGCAGTCTTCACATCATTCCACGGATTTTCAATGGGGTTTAGGTCTGGGCTCTGACTAGGCCATGCAAGGACATTCATTGCCTTCTCCTCCAACCACTGTGTGTTCCCCTCCGCCTCCTCTAACCACTGTGTGCTCCCCTCCGCCTCCTCCAACCACTGTGTGCTCCCTTCCCCCTCCTCCAACCACTGTGTGCTCATTGTTGCTGTGTGCTTTGGATCATTGTCATGTTGGAAGGTAAATCTTCTTCCCATTGACAACTTTCTGCCAGCAGAGGGCAGTAAATTTTCCTCAGAAATTTGATTGGTATTTTGCGCCATCAATTTTTCCTTCTATCCTGACAAGTGCTCCAGTCTCCTGCAGAGAACCACCCCCATACCAGGATATTACCCCCCCCCATACCAGGATATTACCCCCCCACACCAGGATATTACCACCCTCCCATACCAGGATATTGCCTCCCCCCCCCCCCATAACAGAATTTTACCACCTCCATGCTTTACTGTAGGAATGGTGTTATTTGTATTGTAAGCAGGGGCGGCCACTCATATAGGACGCAGGGGCGCCGCCCCCTAATCTCTATGCAGGGCACCGGACACATGGATTTCTATGGGGTTCTTTTAGTTTTTTTTGAAAGCACATGATTAGAGTCTGAGGCTCTAATTGGCTTCAAAATGGGTGGGCTCTGTGCCCCGAGCCCACCCACTTCTTTGACATTAGCAAATTAATATTTGCTATTGTCTTCCTGCTTCTCCTACTGGCCAATCAGGAAGCGGGTATTAAGACCCAATTGGCCAGGAGGAAAAGTAACCGGATTGGCCGGTAGGAGAAGCAGTGGGGGAGCTGGGAAGCCACCCAAGAGGAGTAGCAGCGGGGAAGCCGCCGAGGAGAAGCAGCAGCGGGGAAGCCGCCGAGGAGGACAATCTGCGGGAAAGCAGCTGAGAAGCCGCAGAGGAGAAGCAGCGCGGAGGCCGCCAAGGAGGATAAGCCGCCAAGGGGGAGAAGCAGCTGGGAAGCCGCCGAGTAGAAGCAGCGGGGAAGCCGCCGAGGAGAAGCATTGGGAAAGCCACCGAGGAGAAGAAGCAGCTGAAAAGCCGCAGAGGGGAAGCTGCCAAGGATGAGAAGCATCTGGGAAGCCGTCGAGGAGAATAAGCAGCTGGGAAGCCGCAGAGGAGAAGAAGCAGCTGGGAAGCCGTCGAGGAGGAGAAGCAGCTGGGAAACCGCCAAGGAGGAGAAGCAGATGGGAAGTTGCCAAGGAGGAGAAGCAGATGGGAAGTCGCCAAGGAGGAGAAGCAGCTGGGAAGCAGCTGAGAAAGAAATCTGCCAAGGAGAAGAAGCAGGGAAGCCGATGAGGAGGAGCAGCGGGGAAGCCGCTGAGGAGGAGAAGCAACTGGGAAGCCACCAAGTATGAGAAGCAGCTTGGAAGCCGCCAAGGAGAAGCAGCGGGGAAGTCGCTGAGGAGGAGAAGCAGCTGAAAAGCCGCCGAGGAGAAGCAGCGGGGAAGTCGCTGAGGAGGAGAAGCAGCTGAAAAGCCGCCGAGGAGAAGCAGCGGGGAAGCCGTCGAGGATGAGATGCAGCTGGGAAGCCGCCGAGGAGGAGAAGCAGCTGGGAAGCTGCAATAGAGGAGAAGCAGTGGGGAAGCCGCAGAGGAGAAGCAGCTGAAAAGCCGCAGAGGAGAAGCAGCGGGGAAGCCGTCGAGGATGAGATGCAGCTGGGAAGCCGCCGAGGAGGAGAAGCAGCGGGGATGCCGCAATGGAGGAGAAGCAGCCGAAAAGCCGCCGAGGAGAAGCAGTGGGGAAGCCGGCAAGGATGAGAAGCAGCTGGGAAGCCGCTGAGGAGGAGAACCAGCTGAGAAGCCGCTGAGGAGGAGAAGCAACTGGGAAGCCACGGAGGAGAAGCAGCTGAAAAGCAGCCGAGGAGTAGCAGTGGGGAAGCCTCCAAGGATGAGAAGCCGCTGGGAAGCCGCCGAGGAGGAGAAGCAGCGGGGAAGCCGCCGAGGAGGAGAAGCAGCGGGGAAGCCGCCGAGGAGGAGAAGCAGTGGGGAAGCCGCTGAGGAGACGCAACAGGGAAGCCACTAAGGATGAGAAGCAGCTGGGAAGCCGCCAAGGAGGAGAACCAGCTGAGAAGCCGCCGAGGAGGAGAATCAGTGGGGAAGCCTCCAAGGATGAGAAGCAGCTGGGAAGCCGCTGAGGAGGAGAAGCAGCTGAAAAGCAGCCGAGGACAAGCAGCGGGGAAGCCGCCAAGGATTAGAAGCAGCTGGGAAGCTACCGAGGAGAAGCGACGGGGAAGCTGCTGAGGGGGAGAAGCAGCTGGGAAACTGCAACAGAGGAGAAGCATTGGGAAAGCCGCAGACAGAGGAGAAGAAGCAGTGGGGAAGTCGCTGAGGAGAAGCAGTAGGGAAGCCACCGAGGAGGAGAAGCAGCGGGGTAGCCACCACCGAGAAGCAGCAGGAAAGCCACCAAGAAGGAGAAGCAGTGGGGAAGCCACCAAGGAGAAGCAGCGGGGAAGCTGCCGACGAGAAGCAGCAGGGAAGCCGCCGAGGAGGAGAAGCAGTGGGGAAGCCGCCGAGGAGAAGCAGCGGAGAACCCGCCGAGGAGGAGAAGCAGCAGGGAAGCCGCCGAGGAGAAGCAGCAGGGAAGCCACCGAGGAGAAGCAGCGGGGAAGCCGCCGAGGAGCAGAAGCAGCTGAGAAGCCGCTGAGGAGAAGCAGCGGGGATGCCGTTGAGGAGAAACAACTGGGAAGCTGCCAAGGAGGAGAAGCAGCGGGGAAGCCATTGAGGAGGAGAAGCAACTGGAAAGCCGCCAAGGAGGAGAAGCAGCGGGGAAGCTGCCGAGGAGAAGCAGCGGGGAAGCTGCCGAGGAGAAGCAGCGGGGAAGCGGCCGAGGAGAAGCAACGGGGAAGCTGCAGAGGAGAAGCAGTGGGGAAGCCACTGAGGAGGAGAAGCAACGGGGAAGCCGTTGGGGAGGGGAAGCAGCGGGGAGGCAGCCGAGGAGGGGAAGCAGTGGGGAAGCCACCGAGGAGAAGCAACTGGGAAGCCGCCGGGAAGAAGAATCAGCAGAGAAGCTGCTGAGGAGGAGAAGCAGCTGGGAAGCTGCCAAAGCGGCCTGCGAACTGAATGAGGTAAGTAGTGCGGGACGATCGACCGATCGTTTGTTTGCCGCCCCCACCAAAATAATTGAGCACCAGCCACCACTGATAGTGAACTGTACTGGATTTCCGCCAGACATATTGCTTGGTGTTGAGGCCAAATAATTCAATTGTAGTCTCATCTAAGCACCTTAAACCTACCTTAAAGATTCTGTGGCCACATGGAAAATGGTGTTCTGGTCAGATGAGACTAAAATTTAACTATTTGGCCTCAACACAAAGCTATATGTCTGGCGGAAATCCATCCAAATAACACCATTCCTACAGTAAAGCATGGAGGGGGTAATATCCTGGTATGGGGGGTGGTAATATCCTGTTATGGGGGAGGTAATATCCTGTTATGGGGGGTGGTAATATCCTGGTATGGGAGGTGGTAATAGCCTGTTATGGGAGGTGGTAATATCCTGTTATGGGGGGTGGTAATATCCTGGTATGGGAGGTGGTAATATCCTGTTATGGGGGGTGGTAATATCCTGTTATGGGGGGTGGTAATATCCTGGTATGGGAGGTGGTAATATCCTGGTATGGGGGGTGGTAATATCTGGTTATGGGGGAGGTAATATCCTGGTATGGGATGTGGTATTATCCTGTTATGGGGGGTGGTAATATCCTGTTATGGGGGGTGGTAATAGCCTGTTATGGGGGGGTGGTAATATCCTGTTATGGGAGGTTGTAATATCCTGTTATGGGGGGTGGTAATATCCTGGTATGGGGGGTGGTATTATCCTGGTATGGGAGGTGGTAATATCTTGTTATGGGGGGTGGTAATATCCTGGTATGGGAGGTGGTAATATCCTGGTATGGGGGGTGGAAATATCCTGTTATGGGGGGTGGTAATATCCTGTTATGGGGGTTTTCTCTGCATCAATGACTGGAGCACTTGTCAGGATAGAAGGAAAAATGGATGGGGCAAAATGCCATCAAATTTTTGAGGAAAATCTGCTGCCCTCTGCTGGCAGAAAGTTGTCAACAGGAAGGTAGTTCCCCTTCAAACATGACAATGACCCAAAGCACACAGCAACAATGAGCACACAGTGGTTGGGGGAGAAAAAGGTGAATGTCCTTGCATGGCCTAGTCAGAGCCCAGAATTAAATCCCATCGAAAGAAAGAAGAGCGGGCAAATATTGCAAAGTCTAGATGTGTAAAGTTAGCAGAGACAAATCCCACCAGACTAAAGGCTGGAATTAAAGGAAAAAGGTGGTACAGCAAAATACTGACATGAGGGGGTGATCCTTTTTCCAACTCATTGATTCTATTATTATTTTTTTTTTTTTCGGACATGTTGGTGTTATATCTTTCACGTGGATGTGATAAGTGGCACTGAATAAATACATCTGGATAAATGAAGTGTAGCTAGTAAAGTGGCTGGTGAGTGTATATATAATGTATATAGTATAATATACATAAAGCCAATTTTTGAGTGGAGTGTGTATCCATTACACCTGGATCATAAGGTGAAAAAAAGAATGCCAATGCAGCTACCACATCTGGGGGCTGGTCCGGGATTCAGCCAGAATTATGTGAAATGTGGATGGCTAATCAAGGTGGATGTAAAACCCAACAATGAACTTCACTTCTTTGCTCCCCTTGCTGTGTTAAATGTACTATTGGAAGGGATTTGATACTCTGTATCTGTTTGATCTACTTAAAAAAAAAATGGCAGTTGTTCCTGGCAGAAATCCAGCGAGCTTCCCAGTTTCTACACTGCCTTTTTAAAAGACAGAATTGTTTCCAGCTCCCTGTGCGGACTAGAGATCACCCCCCCCCCCCCATATTATGGAGATGAGGATGAGGGGAGGGAGGTGTTCTGTAGTCCTAACACACTTCTTCTCCCAGGGTGACAACAATGACCCTGCATAGATACAGTAAAATAAGTGATCACCCTAGGCAGGATCACCAGGTCAACATATTTTTAAAGTCTGAAAAAAAGAAAACAAACGCAGTCACCAAATTTAAGAACTGGGGAGATGCAATATATTATGTTTTGTTATTTTTAGATGCAGTAGTCCTTAAAAAATGGCTTTGATTACACCATTGTGAAACCAATCATACAAGTCTGACAATTCAGAAGTCGGGGGCCAGAGGGCTCCTTTTATAGGGGATCTAATGATTGCATAGCATGTTTCATGATGAGTAATGTGTTACTGTAACACTTCTAGGTATTTGTTACTTCTCTCAGAGAACACGGTACTGCCACCGACCAATGCCTTCACCTGCTTTTCTCTCCAGATGAACAGTCTTCTTTGTTTTGTTCATCCAAGGCCACCATTTACATCAGACTTTCTCAACCTTTTCAACACCAAGGAACCCTTGAAATAATTCTCCGGTCTCTGGGAACCCCTGCTAAAAATTACTAATCTACAACTCATGATACATTAGTGTGATGGTCAATGGGAAGAATGCTCCTTGCACTTGTGGTCATTGGGAAGAATGACCCCCTTACAGATAGCTAAAAAGATCAATGAGGTCATTGGGAATTTATCTGAGAGGTAGAAATTGACCATTGCTCAAGGAACCCCTAACAACCTCTGGAGGAACCCTGGTTGAGAAACGCTGATCTACACTATATTGTCAAAAGTAGATGCCTACCTTTACACGCACATGAACTTTAATGGCTCCCCAGTCTTAGTCTGTAGGGTTCAATATTGAGTTGGCCCACCCTTTGCAGCCATAACAGCTTCAGCTCTTCTGGGAAGGCTGTCCACAAGGTTTAGGAGTGTCTATGGGAATGTTTGACCATTCTTCCAGAAGAGCATTTGTGAGGTCAGGCGCTGATGTTGGAGGAGAAGGCCTGGCTCACAGTCTCCCACTTTAATTCATCCCAAAGGTGTTCTATCGGGCTGAGGTCAGGCCAGTGAAGTTCCTCCACCCCAAACTCGCTCATCCATGTCTTTATGGACCTTACTTTGTGTCTTTCAAGGGTTGGGCTTGGCCCCTTAGTTCCAGTGAAGGGAACTCTTAAGGTGTCAGCATACCAAGACGTTTTGGACAATTTCATGCTCCCAACTTTGGGGGAAGAGTTTGGGGATGGCCCCTTCCTGTTCCAACATGGCTGCGCACCAATGCACAAAGCAAGGTCCATAAAGACATGGATGAGCGAGTTATGGACCTTGCTTTGTGCGGTGGTGCGCAGTCATATTGGAAAAGGAAGGGCCATGCCCAAACTCTTCCCACAAAGTTAGGAGCAACTTTAAATGCACAATGACATCCCAGTCTTAGTCCGTAGGGTTCAATATTAAGTTGGCCCACCCTTTGCAGCTATAACAGCTTCAACTCTTCTGGGAAGACTGTCCACAAGGTTTAGGAGTGTCTATGGGAATGTTTGACCATTCTTCCAGAAGAGCATTTGTGAGGTCAGGCGCTGATGTTGGAGGAGAAGGCCTGGCTCACAGTCTCCCACTTTAATTCATCCCAAAGGTGTTCTATCAGGCTGAGGTCAGGCCAGTGAAGTTCCTCCACCCCAAACTCGCTCATCCATGTCTTTATGGAGCTTGCTTTGTGTCTTTCAAGGGTTGGGCTTGGCCCCTTAGTTCCAGTGAAGGGAACTCTTAAGGCGTCAGCATACCAGGACATTTTGGACAATTTCATGCTCCCAACATGGTGGGAAGAGTTTGGGGAGGGCCCTTCCTGTTCCAACGTGACTGAGCACCACTGCACAAAGCAAGGTCCATAAAGACATAGATAAGTTAGTTATGGACCTTGCTTTGTGCACTGGTGTGCAGTCATGTTGGAACAGGAAGGGCCATCCCCAAACTGTTCCCACAAAGTTAGAAGCAACTTTAAATGCACAATGGCGTCCCAGTCTTAGTCCCTAGGGTTCAATATTGAGTTGGCCCACCCTTTGCAGCTATAACAGCTTCAACTCTTCTGAGAAGGCTGCCCACAAGGTTTAGGAGTGTCTATGGGAATGTTTGACCATTCTTCCAGAAGAGCATTTGTGAGGTCAGGCACTGAAGTTTGATGAGAAGGCCTGGCTCACAGTCTCCACTCTAATTTCATCCCAAAGGTATTCTATTGGGTTGAGGTCAGGACTCTGCGCAGGCCAGTCAAGGTACAGGGATTGGACTGCTAAGGACTGGGGGAAAGTCATTTTCTCTGATGAATCAACTTTCCAATTGTTTGGGGCATCCAGAAAAAAACCTTGTCTGTAGAAAAAAAGGCGAGTGCTACCATCAGTCCTGTGTCATGCCAACAGCAGAGCATCCTGAGACCATTCATGGGTGTGGTTGCTCCTCAGCCAAGGGAGTGGGGGGCTCACTCACAATTTAGCCTGAGAACACAGCCATGAATAAAGAATGGTATAAAACCATCCTCCTGAGCAACTTCTCCCAACCATCCAAGAACAGTTTGGTGAGGAACAATGCTTCTTCCAGTATGATGGAGCACCTTGCCATAAGGCAACAGTCAGAAGTAAGTGGCTTGGGTAACAAAACATCGAAATGTTGGGTCCATAGCCAGGAAACTCCCCAGACCTTAATCCCATTGAGAACTTGTGGTCAATCCTAAAGAGGCGGGTGAACAAAACATAAAAAAACCCCCACAAATTCTGACAAACTCTAAGAATTGATTATGGATGTGGCCCAGAAGTTGATGGACAGCGTGCCAGGGCAAATTGCAGAAGTCTTGAAAAAGTAGGGTCAGCATTGAAAACTCTTTGCATAAACATCATGTCATTTTCAATAAAAGCTTTTGAATAGTAATTATACTTCAGTATCCCATAGTAACATCTAGCAAAGATCTGAAACACTGAAGCAGCAGACTTTGTGAAAACCTTTGGCCACGGCTGTAGAGTCATGCGGGGGGCTGGGCCATGCCTGACTTCACACAAAAAGTCTAGCATAAAGTTCTAACCACTTCTATCTTTGGATTTACTGTTTTTTTTATGCAGTTTTCACTTATACCAGAATCTTGGGCTGATCAGATGAGCCTTTCATTGGGAAACAACTCTATCAGGTCCACGAGCGGGCAGAAATCTAATTTTGTAATAATATTGATTGGTGCTCCATGTGCTGAGCTGCAGAAGTCTTCCTCGCGGTGCCAGAGGGCTTCCGTCTTTATTAATAAAAAATACATTATAAAGTTCCTCAGCATTCATCTTTATATCAGTTAGTGTTACATTGGGATTCTGATGAGACCTGTTCTAAATATTCATCAATTCCCCGACCTTCACTATATTAAAGCTGCTTAGACATTCGGGGGGGATAATAAGCGTGTATGGCGGGAACGCATAATCATCATTAAAAACTCTTGGTCTGGAGATATTTCTGGGACCCGAGATCATTATATTTCAGAAAGTTCATTAGAAGAGCAATTAATATCCCAAGTGCGAGACACAAATGGTGCTTCTTCTATAAACCTGAGAACTTTATAGAGTGGTCCTCACTACTTCATATAGGAAAGAGAGGAGACAAGGGAATGATGGAGAGAAGAGGGGGAGGGGGGGTGAGGGAACGGGAAGGGGGGAGAGAGAGGAGAGAGAAAGGAGAAAAGGAGAGTGGGAGAAAGAGGAGAGAAGGGCAAGAGAGGGCAGAAAAGTGGTGAGGAAAGAGGAGAGAGGGCAGGGAGAGAGGAGAGAGCAGAAAGAGAGGAGAGAGGGCAGAGAGAGAGGAGAGAGGGCAGAGAGAGAGGAGAGAGGGCAGAGAGGAGAGAGAGACGGGAGAGAACGGGAAGAGAGGAGAAAGAGGGTGAGAGGAAAAGAGGAAAGAGAGAGGAGAGAGAGGGGGG
>BLSH010205978.1:87735-103044 GCA_018402905.1 Glandirana rugosa
AGAGGGACGGGAGAGAGGAAAAGGTATAGGCTAAGAGGAAGAGTACAGAGGGCAGATAGAGAGGAGAGAGGAATCGGATATGGAAAAGGAGAGAGGGCAGGGAGAGCAGAGAGAGGGCAGGGAGAGAGGAGAGAGGGCAGGGAGAGAGGAGAAAAGGAGAGAGAGCAGGGAGAGAGGAGAGAAGGGAGAAAGAGGAGAAAAGAATCAGATATGGAAAAGGAGAGAGGGCAGGGAGAGCGGAGAGAGGGCAGGGAGAGCGGAGAGAGGGCAGGGAGAGCGGAGAGAGGGCAGGGAGAGTGGAGAGAGGGCAGGGAGAGCGGAGAGAGGGCAGGGAGAGAGGAGAGAGGGCAGGGAGAGCGGAGAGAGGGCAGGGAGAGAGGAGAGAGGGCAGGGAGAGAGAGCAGGGAGAGAGGAGAGAAGGGAGAAAGAGGAGAGAGTGGAAGGAGAGGAGAGAAAGAGAGGAGAAGAGTCACAGAGGGGAGAGGAGTGAAGGAGAGATGGGAAAGAAAGGGGAGAGGAGAGACCAATAAGAGAGAGGAGATAAAAAGGAGAAATGTGAGAGGGAGGGGAGAAGAATTGCAGAGGGGAGAGGGAAGGAGAAGAGAGATGAATGAGAGCGGGGAGAGAGGAGAGAAGAATCAGAGAGGGGTGAGGAGAGAAAGGAGAGAAGCGAGGAGAGCGAGAGGAAAGAATCATCAGAGAAGGGAAAGGGTAGAAGAAAGAGAGAGGAAAGAAGAGGGATGGAGGTGAGAGGTGAGCAGCATCAGAGAGGAAAAGAGGAGGAGAGAGGGGAAGGAGAGGAGAGAGAATTGCAGAGGGGAGAGGAGTGCAGGAGAGAAATGGGAGAGCAGGGGGAGAGAGGGGAAGGAGAGAAGAAGGGGAAAGGTGATAGAGAGAGGAAAGAAGAATCACAGAGGAGAGAGCAAAGCGGGAGGAGAGCAGGGAAGGAGAGAGAAAGAGGAGAGCAGGGAAGGGGAGAGAAAGAGGAGAGCAGGGAAGGGGAGAGAAAGAGGAGAGCAGGGAAGGGGAGAGAAAGAGGAGAGCAGGACAGAAGAACAATAAAAGGGAGAGAGAGTAGAGGAGAATCAGAGAGGGAAGTGGAGAGAAGAGGTGAAAAGAGGGAGAGAAAAATTAGAAAGGGGAGAGAAGGGTGTGGGGGTGACAAAGTAATTATTAGGGGAGAAGAAGAGAGAAATGGGAGAGGCTGACTGGAGTCCACATCCCTTCTGTTTTCTTGCCCCCATTGTAGAAGGTGGACATTGTTGGACGGGTTGCTCCCCGGTGATTGGGCGGTTTTGTATTCTGGGTCCTGTGTGCTTTTCTCTCTCTCTTTACACTTGCCGGTGGCAGTCGTCTGCTGTGTTCCTGTAAATTACTTGGGATTTGATGTTGGCAATGACTTTAGCATTGATCCGTCCCCTCCACACACAGCACCGTCCACCTGCTGGATGGCTCAGTCCTTTCACTTCTACATGCTGGCTCCCCATCCCATCATTCCTCCGCTCTGCATGCATCGGATGTGCTAAGAGCAGATTGAAAGGGGTTGTGACTTTCTGAATATTCTATATTCACTCTTATCAGTATAATGATAGTGCACAGGGAGCATATAGCAGCCCTGGCCCAGGGCTGGTGCAAGGATTTTTGACACCCTAGGCAAAACCTAATTTTGCCACGCCCCCTTGGCTCCACCACCGACTCCACCCTCTTTCCCCTGCCCAGCCTGATCAGCGCCAATCAAATGCAGCCACACCCATCAAATACAGTGTCACCAGTGCCCATCAAATACAGTGTCACCAGTGCCCATCAAATACAGCGTCACCAGTGCCCATCAAATACAGCTTCACCAGCGCCCATCAAATACAGCTTCACCAGCGCCAATTAATACAGTCTCACCTGTGCCCATCAAATACAGCTTCACCAGCGCCAATCAATACAGCCTCACCTGTGCCCATCAAATACAGCCTCACCAGCGCCAATAAATACAGCTTCACCAGCGCCAATCAATACAGCGTCACCAGCGCCCATCAAATACAGCTTCACCAATGCCAATTAATACAGTCTCACCTGTGCCCATCAAATACAGCGTCACCAGCGCCCATCAAATACAGCTTCACCAGCGCCAATCAATACAGCCTCACCTGTGCCCATCAAATACAGCCTCACCAGCGCCAATCAATACAGCTTCACTAGCGCCAATTAATACATCGCCACCAGCGCCCATCAAATACAGCTTCACCAGCGCCAATTAATACAGTCTCACCTGTGCCCATCAAATACAGCTTCACCAGCGCCAATAAATACAGCCTCACTTGTGCCCATCAAATACAGCTTTACCAGCGCCAATCAATACAGCCTCACCAGTGCCCATCGAATACAGCTTCACCAGCGCCAATCAATACAGTCTCACCAGTGCCCATCAAATACAGCCTCACCAGCGCCAATCAATACAGTCTCACCTGTGCCCATCAAATACAGCTTCACCAGCACCAATCAATACAGCCTCACCAGTGCCCATCAAATGCAGCTTCACCAGCGCCAATCAATACAGTCTCACCAGTGCCCATCAAATACAGTTTCAACTGTACCCATTAAATACAGCCTCACAGGGGACGGGGGCAGAGGGAAGGGGGGTATGAATCCATGCAGAGCAGTCAGTGACAGATCAACAGTGGCCAGGCGCCCCTAGGTGGCAGTGCACCCTAGATGGCCGCCTACTCCGGCTAGTGGTAGAGTCGGCCCTGCCCTGACAGATACGCAGACAATTCTTTTTGTAATTCAATATGCCGTTTTTCTGTTTAAAAAAGAGAGAGAAACCCCTTCCCTTCAGCTTGTGGACTGTGGCATGGCTTTCACAAGCAAAGCCCAGTGATTGGCAAGGGCGGGAAGCTGGGTAAAGAGTTACAGAACAAACACTGATGAGTAAACCGCACAGCTCAGGCCATGATGTTTTGACCTCAGCAATCTGCTTAGTGTATTTTTATACTTTCATAGATTAAACTACACGTTGGGATAGGAATATGGGACTTGCAATTGCTGACTTGCTGTAGAAGCTGCCAGCTCCCACGCTGTCATGGTCATCCTGTTGCATCACTATTAATCCAGTAACATGCATGTGACTTGTGAAGCCAAGCATCTGACTTGGAACACTGGGGTAAGCACGACAAACAGAGACTATGGGGTTCATTTACTAAAGGCAAATAGACTGTTCAGTTTGCAGTGGAGTTTTCCCTTAGCTTAGTGAATGAGGTCAAGCTCTGCTGACTTCCATCATGCAAACGAAAATGCAATCTATTTTTTTTAAATTTTACTTGAGCGTAATTGTGTATTCTTTGCAACGTGAAATTTCACTTCATTCACTAAGCTCTGGGGTAAGTTCTTGTGTAAAGCGCAACTTCCTTTGCAAAATGATCTGGATACACCTCTCTTTGGTAGCCCCCCCCCCCCGCTAAGCCTAGCTGGGACCTCAATGTCTTCAAAGCCTCCTCTCTGTCTCCACCCCTGAGGGAAGAGCCTCCTGCTCAGGGGTCTCCTCCTGAAGGACTGAACCCAAGAACTCTGCTGCTTGGCTGCCAGGCCCCAGATATTTATATGCTCTCCCTCCACCTTCTGGGCACCCCTACCCAGGGATTGGCTGGAGTTCCATAAATATTCAAGCCGCCTGTTCTGCTCTCAATATACTTGTAGGTGTGGTTCAGCTTGTGCGGCGGCAATAATTTGGGTAGACAGGTGCAGGGCAGAACTTGTATTGGAACAATTCAGCCACAGTTACAATAAATCGGTGGGCAGGCTACTGAGCCGGGTGCACTCATAGATTCCAGTAATCTGAAAGGAGCAGTTTCCAACCGGACTGGCAGCATCTGTTGAGAGGGGGCAGAAGGTGGCCTGGCCGTCTAGTAGGGCCTAGTTGCGGCCCTACACTTTCCCTCCTCGTCAGGGTGCAATTCCCTAACGCTAGTACTGTCCCTAACAGTCGGGGTACCTGTCCCTACTCTATGCACTCGCAAAATGCATGCCAAACCTGGGAGCCAGGGCCTTAAATAAGCTCTGCCTGCCCCAAGATGGCTGCTAGAGTCACATAGGGTGGCAGCGTTCCAATAGGATAGTTTCTCCAGTGACCTAGGAAACCATAGAGGAGCCCAGTTCCTCTTGCCTTCCTCTCCCACAACAGTGCCGCTGTGGAAGAGCTCCACCTGCAGTGGAGAAAGTAAGCTGTACCTGCTTATATATTTCTAGAAGACGGGGAGGATAACAAATCAGCAGTCCGTAAGACACTGGACAGCCACAAGTAATCAACCCCTGCTCCACTGATTACAGAGGAACTAACTAAATTCACATAGCAGCCTACTCTGAACAAGAAGGGTGCCGCAAGTAGATTAGAAGTGGATTCAGCCCCCCCCCCCCCCCCCAAATGCTTCTGGTGGTTCTCTGTCCTAGCAGGTTGCTTGCAGGCTTCTATGTCTCATTCCTTCATAATCATGAATGCTGAAAACGTAAACATTTGGCAGTCAGGAGTTTCTTATTTATTTCAGGTATTCTGTTCCGCTAGCAGGAGCTTACAATCTAAAGTTCCTATCTCACATACACTTTATTGTCAAAAGTATTGGGACACCTGCCTTTACACCCACATGCATCTTAATGGCATCCGAGTCTTAGTCCGTAGGGTTCAATATTATTATTATAATACAGGATTTATATGGCGCCAACAGTTTGCGCATTGCTCTACCATATGAGGGCAGACAGTACAATTGAATACAGGAGGAATCGGAGGGTCCTGCTCGTTAGAGCTTACAATCTAGAAGGGAGGGTCAAGTGAAACAAAAAGGTAATAACTGTGGGGGATGAATTGATGAAGAAAATGTAGTTGTTAGGTGTGGGTAGAATAAGCTTCTCTGAAGAGAAGGGTTTTCAGAGATCGTCTAAAAGCTAATAGAGTAGTTCACAGGGATATGCAGTTAGTGGACCTCCAGCTGTTGCAGAACTACAAGTCCCATGATGCATAGCAAGACTCTGACAGCCACAAACATAGCACCCAGAGGCAGAGGCATGATGGGATTTATAGTTTTGCAATATCTGGAGGTCAGCTAATTGCTTATCTCTGGAGTAGGAGATAATCGGACAGGATAGGGTAAGGAGTTCCATAGGATTGGAGAGGCTCTGGACAAGTCCTGGAGGCGAGCATGGGAGGAGGTGATGAGGGAGCTGGAGAGCAGGAGGTCTTGAGAAGAACGAAGAGAACGATTAGGTTGGTATTTCGAGACCAGGCTGGTGATGTAGCTGGGGGCTAAATTGTGGATGGCAGGGGCGTTGCTAGGGGGTGGCTATTGGGGCTATAGCCCCGAGTCTGGGGCCCATAGCCCCGAGTCTCTTACTGGGTGGGTGCAGTTCTGCAATTAGCAAGTATGTCTGGGGACCCTGATGTAAGGGGAATCCACACTCAGGTATGTAACAATATTTTTATATATATATATATATATATATATATATATATATATATATATACACACACACACGTATATTATATACATGTGTATGCCCACTCAAGCGTATAACTTTACTTTGCTGCTATGGGCTCTAGCCCCAGATCTTTCTTTTGTAGACCTAGCAACGCCCCTGGTGGATGGCTTTTTAGGTTGAGAGTATTCTGAATTTAATTCGTTGGGTGAGTGGAAGCCAATGGAGGGATTGACAGAGAGGAGTAGCAGACACAGAGCGATGGGTAAGGTGGATGAACCTGGCGGCAGCATTCATGATGGATTGAAGGGGGGATAGCCTGTGTAGAGGTAAGTCAACGAGGAGGGAGTTGCAGTAGTCGAGATGAGAGATGACCAGGGAGTGGATGAAGAGCTTTGTGGTGTCGTTGGTGAGAAAGGGGCATATTTTTGAGATGTTGCTGAGGTTGAGGCGGCAAGATTTGGGCAGTGATTGGATGTGGGGCTTAAAGGAGAGTTCAGAGTCCAGGACTACACCTAGGACCTTGGCATGCGGTGATGGGCTTATAGTTGTGCCATCGATTATGGCAGAGAGATCAGAGGAAGGGGCACGTGGTGGAGGAAAAATTATAGGTTCGGCTTTGGATAGATTGAGTTTGAGGAATGTGGTGTGACATCCAGGCTGATATTTCTGTTAGTAAATTAGTGATACTAATATTGAGTTGGCCCACCCTTTGCAGCCATAACAGTTTCACCTCTTCTGGGAAGGCTGTCCACAAGGTTTAGGGGTGTCTATGGGAATGTTTGACCATTCTTCCAGAAGTGCATTTGTGGGGTCAGGCACTGATGTTGGATGAGAAGGCCTGGCTCGCAGTATCCGCTCTAATTCATCCCAAAGGTGTTCTATCAGGTTGAGGTCAGGACTCTGTGCAGGCCAGTGAAGTTCCTCCACCCCAAACTCACCTTTCTTTCTTTGTGCGCTGGTCCAAATCATTTGGTGGAGGGGGGGATTATGGTGTGGGATTGTTTTTTTTTTTCAGGGGTTGGGCTTAGCCCCTTAGTTCCAGTGAAGGGAATTCTTAAGGCGTCAGCATACCAAGACATTTTGGACAATTTCATGCTCCCAACTTTGTGGGAAGAGTTTGGGGATGGCCCCTTCCTGTTCCAACATGACTGCGCACCACTGCACAAAGCAAGGTCCATAAAGACATGAATGAGCGAGTTTGGGGTGGAGGAACTTGACTGGCCTGCACAGAGTCCTGACCTCATCCTGATAGAACACCTTTGGGGTGAATTAGAGCGGAGACTGCGAGCCGGGCCTTCTAGTCCACATCAATGCCTGACCTCACAAATGTGCTTCTAGAAGAATGGTCAAACATTCCCATAGACACTCCTAAACCTTGTGGACAGCCTTCCCAGAAGAGTTGAAGCTGTTATAGCTGCAAAGGGTGGGCCAACTCAACTTGAACCCTATGGACTAAGACTGGGATGTCATTAAAATTCATGTGCGTGTAAAGGTGTCCTAATACTTTTGACAATATAATGTATTAGGGCAAATTTAGACAGGAACCGATTATCCTAGCAGCAGGTCTTTGGAGTGTGGGAGGAAACCCACGCAAGCACGGGGAGAGCATACACACTCCATGCAGCTACTGTGGTTGTGTTTTTCCATGGTCACCATGCAGGTTGTGACATCTATAGAGCATAGCCTGTGGAGATCAGATCTGTCGGATGCCCGTTCTTTGTTAGGTACATTAATGAAACTGTCAGCTCATGCCGCAGGAATCCAAGCAGACAAGGCGAGCTCGCCATGGAGAGGTAATAAGCTGGAGTGACATAAGAAGAGGGATGGCTGACCACAGGGAGCTCCTCACCCTCCAGACATTGATCAGGCATTACGCCGACCCTCCTCGGTCTGTAAAGGCTTGGCGAAATGTCACGTTCACACGCTTCTCAATAACACTCCAAATCACCATCCAGATAATTAACCTGCGGCAAAAATGTGATTTAGATCTACTCTGTGTAAAACGACCCCGGAGACATCACCGGTCTTTATTCCACAGAACTCAGGTAGTTGTGTGACGCAAGGGGCATCACCGATCTTCAAATTGATGTGTAAAGAGGAGATGGCCTCATCTTCTAAACATGTTATATTTTGATTAAAAAAACCATGTCACCAGACTATTGTTTTCAACCACAATCTCACTATAAGATTATATGTGCATTTAATGCAATTTCAGGCCTCTACCTGACTAAGCCCCGATGGGTGGGGCGAAACCTGTCAGAGAGTGGCTTGTGGATTGGTGCAAGGCTGAGGCCAACTTACCCGTTAACCACCTGGATAGGGTTGAGCAGCGATTTTTCTAAGTATACAGTTTTGGGCATGTTACTTACCTGGAGAAACATCCCTTGTGTATGTAGCACCCTCCTAGGTAGGTGCTAGAAGAGCATATAGTTTTTGGGTCTTTCTGCTTACCAGGAAGGCTGTCAGGTCAATTTAGATGCTATCTGCCTACCAGAGAGCAGGGATCCATAGATAGGGTCAAGGTGCCCAGATGCTGCTCATGTTGTCTTAATGTTTCGCACTGGTCCAATAGGGAAGCATATAGGACAGTGGGAGGAAACCTGACAAATGAAAGCATATGAGTAGTTACAGCCCTGGTGATAGGCCGAGGAAAGTGCCTCAGTGCATGCTGGGTGACTGTATATATGCCAAGGGCACATGTGCTCTTGGTCTTCGGCTGGCGTGCGGGGTCCCAGAGGAAGGGGGTGGCTGCCCCTCCTCTGTAGAAGCTGCCATGCGGCCTCAGGTGGTTGACCTGAGGGCCTGAATCCGAGTAAAGCTGCAACCCAAATGTCTTGCAGAGCTGACTGGAAGGGAGACATTCCAGGAAGAATCTGTTTTGGTCTACAGTGAGTACAGATCTGTGTCATGGGGCCCGTCCTGTGAGGGCCACCCCTAGTAGAGTCAGCGGATGGTCGTAAGTCAAAGGGGATGTTAGTGAATGTCCTGAAGATAAATAGCTTCACCAAGTCTGCTACAAGAGCAAGCAAAGGACTTATTCTTCCCATACAAGAGTTGTATGGAATTGGTTCTCAACCTCAATCCTCAAGTACCCCCAACAACAGGCCATGTTTTCAGGTTTTCCTTTTATCTTGCACAGATGCTTTAAATCAGAGTCAATAGAGAAATTCCCAAAACATGGCTTGTTGGGGGTACTTGAGGACCAAGGTTGAGAACCACTGTCGAATGGTAGAACAGAAAGTCTGTTACCACATTCAACCTGATGAGGCCAAGTGAGAGTTCTCCTCATCTGCAATTAGTTCTAGTTGGAGTATCCCACTATTCCCTTCTCCTATCCAAGCTCCAACAATAAATACCAAAAAAACCAAACCTCCTGGATTGTTTTTTGGAAACGCGCGGATGAGAGTGTGGGCGGTTGTGTGAAAACCGTTAGTAACCGGCTGCAAGATAAGAAGGGGGAAAGCCCAGGGAAGTCTACACACAGCAATCCCTATGGGGGTAGTGCTGCATGTATGTAGTCAGGAAGGCCTCTGCTGTTCCCGAAGAACGTTCCATCTAGTTAGTCGCGTTTTGGAAGTGATGCAATTCTACAATTTCTACATTACTTCCCTTTTCTTGCAGTGCAAATAGAGTACTGCTGACACTAGGGGGAGCTCTGCTGTCAGGAAAAGACTGTTCTTGGCCTTTCCACTGTGGTGCGCGCGCCCGTGCCGGAAACGGCGCCTAGCGGCCCTATTTCAGTCAGCAGAGCCCTGCAGCCGGTATTGTCCGCTCTACAATGTTCCCTGCACCTGTGACCCCCTGGTGACTACTTTCATGTGATTTTCTGTTCCTGTGACCCCGGCTTTTCCTTGGACCTGTTGATCTCTGCCTGCATCTGAACCCGGCTTGTTTACGACCATCCGCTTGCCTGCTCCTACTGTACTTCTGTTGCCAGCACGTTGCCGACCCTGCCTGTACCCGACCATCTGTTTGCCTGATCCCGTTGTACCGCACCGCCTGCCAGTTGCCAACCCGGACTGAACCACTACTCTCCTGTCTTGCACGAGCTTCCTTGGACTTCTCCTTACCACCTGAAGATTGTCCAGCCCTCGTGCCCCCCTGTGCTCCAGAGCTCCCTGTCCACACTACCAGGGGTTCTCGAACCAGGGCCGCAAGAGAGGTTGCCCCCGCATAAGCCAGACTCTACCACCAGGTACGTGACATCTGCATTGGACCAATGTGTTATCTGCCTTGAGCTCCAGGCGCCATTTTGAAAGAGCCTGTGTCTGGTTTGATGCAGAGTTCCTTGGAGATTTTGGTGGCTGGTTTGGGATGCAGATGTGCTAGAAATAGAACAAGTTGTGCTACCAAGGGGCCCCGCAGTGGGGAAATTTAGGCGAGGGCATGACGTTATCTACTGAGGGAAAGGTAGGACAAAAGGTGGGGCATCCAAGAACCAGATAGCCCTGTACATAAGCCATAGAGCACTGCCAGGATCAGGGATAAGTGGAAGTGAAGGATTCCCTAGTTCCATGAAAGGCCGTAAGGAGGATACAGTGCCTGAATGAATTGAGAAGTATAAGGGAGTGGTGATACCCACTGCTGTGTGTAGCCAGGTACTCCCTTGAGAGTGCTGTTACGTACCAGGTAGTGAGCCTGACGGCAGGGGGTGGCCTCTCCTACGGCTCCGGTTCCAGGGACCGCCGGCAGTGAGACAGCGGCCACAGGAGCACGGTGAGGTATGAGTACCTGTGATAGTCCAATGGCGTCCGCCAGCAGGTGGTCTACAGGAGTGCTGGAGATGTAGCTGGCCTGCGGGAGCTGAAGGTGCAGCCGGGTAGAAGCAGTCCAGGTGAGCTGGAGTAAGACTTGCGGAGCTGGCAGCTACTAAGAGCTGGATGGACACAGGCACTAGAGCAGAGTCGGGTACAGGCAGGTTTGGCAGTGGGCTGGCAATGAGGTAGAGATGAGCAGGCAGAAGAGTGGTCGGGACGAGCATGGGTCAGGTGCAGGCAGATAGCAGAGTTGTCAGGGCAGGTAGCAGGCAACAGATTATCATGGGTAATGCTGTAGATCAGACAGCACCCGTTTTGTGCACCAGCAAGGTTTGATGGCCTAAAAGGAATTTATTAGGCCTCTACTCTCTGTTCTTCACCGCGGTTAGCAGGTGGTGAGGCCTACCCTGCCCCGGCAGGACCTCAGGAACACCCATTGCAGGAAAGGGGCACACGGGCCCCTGATTGTGCAGAAGAATACTTCTGTGCTAACCGGGCCTTTGACGGACTACAACTCCCAGCCCATCGCTGACTCCAGGTCCCCTGGACCTTCTCTTTTCCTCAGTGACTCTCTCCTTCCCTGGACTGACCTCCAAGGCTCCCACAGATTGTCCACTTTCCTCTCCCAGCCTGCTCCAGCACTTTCTCTCCTTCAGTCCCAGGGTCCGTCGCTCACCGCACCGGTGGGTTCCTTAGCCACTTACCAACCGGAAGGTTTTCCAGCTTTAGGACCAGAGCACTTTTTGCGATTCAGCACTGCGTCAATTTAACTGACAATTGCTCAGGCGTGCGACGTTGCACCCAAACAAAATTTGCGTCCTTTTTTCCCCACAAATAGAGCTTTCTTTTGGTGGTATTTGATCACCTCTGCATCATTTCTGATCGCTGCTATGAACAAAAGAAGAGCGACCATTTTGCAAAAAAACCCAAATTTCTTACTTTTTGCTAAAATTCAAAATCCAAAAAAAAAAATATAAAAAAACATTTTTTTTTCACCGGTTTTGGCCGATTTATATTCTTCCTCATATTTGCGATAAAAAAAATCACAATTGGCGTTTATTGATTGGTTTGCAAAAAAGTGGCCGCGTTTACGGATGATGAGAATTCATTTCTGGGGTTTTTATTTTTTTTTTATTTTTTACTAGTAATGGCGGCGATCTGCGATTTTTAGTGGTACTGCGATATTGCAGTGGACATGTCGGACATTTTTGACACTTTTTTGGGACCAATGACATTTATTCAGCGATTAGAAATTTAAATGTCCACTGATTACTGTATAAATGTCATTGGCAGTGAAGGGGTTAACCTGGGGGGGGAGCTAGGGGTTAAGTTTGTTCCCTGGGTGTCTTCTTACTGTGGGGGGGTTGGGCTACCATGGGCATGAGAGATCTAACTGATCCCAGTGACAGGGATCAGTAGATCTCTCATGCCTCACTAACAGAGCGGGGAACCGCCGTGTTTACATTGGTGGTTTCCTGTTCTTTCCCTGTGGACGCTCATTGCGGCTCGCCGGGGGACATCGGGTACGCCCGAGCCGCGGGCACACTCCTCAGGAGTGCAGCGGGTGCGCGCTGCCTAGCGGCTGTTCGCAGATCGCCGCCTTTTTACGGCGATTCGCGCTCAGCATCCCGACTGCCGCCGTGAAAGCACGGCACGCGGTCGGGAACTGGTTAAAGTCTCTCACTGCATAGCACCTCCGCTGTTCTCCTGTTTCTCCTGTGCTGCTCCAAGGATCTCTCTCCTCCCTGGCTGCACCCCAACTCCCAGGCCCCAAGGTCACCCTCTCCAGACTGTAGGCGACCTCCCGGGTAGGGACCTGCTCCACAGTGCCTCTGCTACATCTCCAGACTTCCACCCGACACTACTCCCAGATTGGGCTGACACCGAGTATTTAAGGAGGCCTGCCAACTGACAACCCTGCATGGAGATTGGTCAGGGCTCCGTAGACTACTCCAGATGGCTCCACCTATCTTCCAGCTCTCTTTCCAGAGACCAACACCAGGTGTCTGGTAACAGAGAGGAAGGTCCTGGTGACCTCATCTGTTTAGTCCACCCAATCCTCCCTGAGCCACTCCTCCCAGCTCAGATCAAAACACCCAGGCCTGCACACTACAGTCAGGCCTGCCTAAATTTACCTTTCCTAGTCAAAAACCTGCTAGAAAAACGCACTTACACTATGGGGGCACTACATGTGTAAGAACCGAAAATTTGAGAACTGAATCTATTAAACTTGTACTTATTGAACTACCTCAGTGCCCTGAAATCTGTATATCTGTCGGATAAAGAAATGTTTTTAGAAAAGTAACTGTCAGGGTGTTTTTCCATTTCAGAGGTAGTACATGTAGACATCCAAAAGCTCTGAGACTGCTTCTAGGTGCCACCATCTTGGATGTGATGTCAGCAGACTCCGAGCCATGACATACCTCTTCCTTCCTCCCCCAGCAGCTACATAAAAGGCGGGGCAGAGGAGCTGGGCCAGCACAGGCATTATTTAGACACTCCCAGAAGAGGACAGGGCTATGACCTGCAAGGAGGAAGAGAAATGACTCAACATTTCTAGCAGGTTCAGAGACACATTGCAAAAAAAGTGTTTATGGAAAGGAAAAACACTGCAAGTAACCATATAAAGTACATTTTATCTGCTTTTACCTGAATTTTTTACCTGATTTGGTGAAATAGATGCTTCAAGAGCATGTACAGGTGACAGAGAGAAGCTTAGCTATGATACAGCTCCACGGCGCAAGCTAGGGCCTAATGGATGTCCAGGGGGCCCAACCCTTAACCTTCCTGCTCCTGCAGTAAACAAAAAGGATGGTGCAACTGGTCAAAGCTGGAAACCAATGACAAGGGAGGTTCCTTATGGGACATCACTAGTATGGGGCAGCTCCTCCGTGCCTATTGTAATCCTTATCAATAAGCATTTGAGGGTGTATAGGGCAAAGGCTTCCCTAGAACCCAGTTCTTCCTTAATTTGTCTCTGTACTGCACCATGGTGTACATCAGTGGTTCTCAACCTCGGTCCTCAAGTACCTCCAACAGGCCAGGTTTGCAGGTTTTCAGGTGCTTTAAATCAGAGCCAATGGCTTGGTATTTTGGACAGCTATTTTATCTAAGAGAAATTCCCAAGATGTTGGGGGTACTTGAGGATTGAGGTTGAGGACCACTGGTCTAGGTGATTACACTACCTGGTGGTATTGAATTGCCTTCTACACCTGATATATGGGTTCATTCCAAATGGAACCGTCTACATTTATTAAAAATAATTCTAGTAATTGGATCAGTATGCAGGGGGCACGTCTGACAGCTAGAGAGCAGCTAGAGAGCTGACACGCCACAGTATATGTGAGATTGGCTGTATGCAGGGCCGTCTTAATACCATCATGGGCCCCTGGGCAAAGTAATGCACTGGGGCCCCTACCAGCCTTCCCCAATTTACACACCTACTCTCAAAAATTAAAGTATACACAGCATTAAAGCAGTGTTCCACCCAAAAGTGGAAGGTCTGCTTATCTGCCTCCCCCCCCCCCCTCCGATGCCACATTTGGCACCTTTCGGGGGGAGATTGGGTACCTATTTTTGACAGGTACCCGTCCCCACTTCCGAGAAACCTCCCTCGGAAGATCGCCCCCCCCCCTCCTCCTTCCTCCGTTGCCAGGCCATTCAGAAAGCGCAGCGTGTTTCGCACATGTGCAGTAGGGAACCGGCGGTGAAGCCATAAGGCTTCGCCGCCAGTTTCCCTTACAGACAATGGTGGCGGCGGCACCCGAGAGTCGATGGAAACATTGGCTGGGGTGCCAACTTCGCTTGATTCAAGGACAGGTAAGTGTCCTAATATTAAAAGTAAGCAGCTACAATATGTAACTTTTCATTTTTTGCTGGGGGGGGGGGGTGGAATTCCATTTTAAACATATATTTATTAGTAATTTGGATAAAATCTTATTTAACCACTTCACCCCCGGAAGGATTTCCCACGTTAGGACCAGAGCACTGTTACTTTTTGCGATTCGGCACTGCGTCGCTTTAACTGACAATTGCGCGGTCGTGTGACGTTGCACCCAAACAAAATTTGTGTCCTTTTCCCCCCACAAATAGAGCTTTCTTTTGGTGGTATTTGATGACCTCTGCGTCATTTCTGATTGCCGCTATAAACAAAAAAAGAGCGACAATTTTGCAAAAAAAAAAAACATTTCTTACTTTTTGCTAAAATACAAATCCAAAAAAAAAAAATATAAAAAAACAAATTTATTCATTGGTTTTGGCCTTATATTTTTAGTAAAAAAAAAATCGCAATCGGCGTTTGGTTTGCGCAAAAGTTGTCGTGTTTACGAAGCATGAGAATTCATTTCTGGGGTTTTTATTTTTTTTATATTTTTTACTAGTAATGGCAGAAATCTGTGATTTTTAGCGGGACTGCGATATTGCCGCGGACATGTCGGACGATTTTGACACTTTTTTGAGACCATTGGCATTCATACAGAGATCAGTGCTATGGAAATGCACTGATTACTGTGTAAATGCCATTGGCAGTGAAGGGGTTAACCTGGAGGGGGCGCTCCAGGGAACTGTGTTCCCTGTGTGTGTTCTAACTGTATTGGGGCTGGGCTGGCAGGGGGAGGGGAGTGATCACTTCCATATACAGGGAGCCTGTGATCACAGCTAGAGTTGAGCGAACCTCTGGAAGTTCGGGTTCTGCTGGTCCGTCCGAACTTCGGGACAAAGTCCGGGTCCGGGTCCGGACGGAACCCGAACGATCGCACGCTAGCAAGCCCAAGGCAGGCCTGGGCCTGGGCCTGAAACAGGGCTTCAAGCCTGCCTGGTCGTCTTGGGCTTGAAGGTCTCCAAGCGAGTTGAGATCGACACTAGTGTCCGAGGGACATATACCTTCACTAGTGAGGGGAGGGGGACGGTCGGGTCGGGGTTATGTCAATCTTGTGTGTGTCCCTTGTGTCAAGGGACCTCGCGGGGGAGGTCCAATTGGGGAAGTGACGGTTACCGTAAATGTGTCATTAGTCACGTAAAGGTATCGTGACTAGAGACATACTTACGGTTACCAGAGTTTTTTCACAGTTTTAGCAGGCTGTACAGGCGCCGTTATAGC
>BLSH010205978.1:105900-117352 GCA_018402905.1 Glandirana rugosa
TTTTGGGACCATTGGCATTTATACAGCGATCAGTGCTATAAAAATGCACTGATTACTGTGTAAATGCCATTGGCAGTGAAGGGGTTAACCTGCAGGGGGCGCGCTAAGGGTTAACTATGTTCCCTGGGCGTGTTCTTACTGTATGGGGGATGCCCTAACAGGGGAAGGGAAGTGATCACCGCCCTTCCCCCTCACACAGAGCGGAGGTCCGTGTTTACTTACACGGACCTCCGCTCACTCGCTCCGGGGGGGCCATCGCGGGTAGCCGGCGGCAATCGAAGCCGCCGCACCCGCTCCCTGGCCCTCCCTGAACACAGTGAGCGCGCGGGCGCGCCTCCGGCGGCGCGCGCGCGCTCACAGTGCGCGTTATCGCAGCCGCCGTCGTATGACGGCGATTTGCGATAACGAACCACCTTGTCGCCGTCAACCTGCGGTTGGCGGTCGGCAAGTGGTTAAACCATGCAGGCTTAGGAGATATTCTTTTTACCTGCAGGTAAGCCTTATTATAGGCCGCATTATAGGCTCACCTGTAGGTAAAAATGTCATTTATGGGGATACAACCGCTTTAGATTCCAATCTTTCTCTGCTTACATGCTGAAATTTGACATCAGACTGAATGCCTTCAATGAATATCAGAAGAGGAGAGAATTTTCACTTAGGGGTGCACTCACTTTTGTTGCCAGCGGTTTAGACATTAATGGCTGTGTGTTGAGTTATTTTGAGGGGACAGCAAATTTACACTGTTATACAAGCTGTACACTCACTACTTTACATTGTAGCAAAGTGTCAGCTCTTCAGTGTTGTCACATGAAAAGATAGAAGAAATGGGAGGGGTGTACTTACTTTTGTGAGACACTGTATGTTTATTCACTCATTATTGCTGCTAATCTATTAGCTGAACTAAAATATCCCAGCTCAGACATTTCAGATCCTTCTGGTTCAGATTATTTTTAGACCAATTTTGTTTTTTTTTAATTAATAATTATGATTGTTGTTTCTGTTTGTTTTTAATATAAAATAAGTATAATAGACAAAGGGATTCCAGAGGAATAGGTAGGCAATTTTCCTCCCAAACACATTAAGAAACAGAATAATAAATATCTGAGACGCAACTGGTGCCATCGCTGTTTGCTCAGCTGATGGCGTCTGCAATGTGTGCCAGGGAATGTCTCCGGTGTATGGAAGCTGCCAAAACAAACTGGATGGCACAACACCTACACAACAGCTAATGAAGGGGGGGAACCTGCGTGCATAAATCATAGACCCACAGCAGAGTATTCACTCCATCACATAATATTTTATAGAGCCCAAGGGGAGATACTCTGCCAATGAGAAATACACTGACAACCTTCTTTACCCGTTAGCAAAATTGTTTATTAAGACTTTCAAAAGTTAAAAACTGTAGACCAGAGAGGACCCCTCCTTTAACATCAAATCCCTGTGTCTATTATAATGTTTGTAGATCAATTCAGAAATCACACACAGCTCAGTAAACCTGATATATACTTGGCCCACCGTGCACTATATGGTGGGCCCATAAGACCTTATAAATACTTGGCCACCGTGCACTCTATGGTGGACCCATAAAACCTTATAAATACTTGGCCCACCGTGCACTCTATGGTGGGCCCATAAGACCTTATAAATACTTGGCCACCGTGCACTCTATGGTGGGCCCATAAAACCTTATATATACTTGGCCACCATGCCCGGGTGGTATATCACGTACTACCGGTTCATAAATATTCCAAAATACCCAGGTGGTATATCACGTACCACCGGTTCATATATATTCCAAAATACCCGGGTGGTATCTCACGTGCCACCGGTTCATAATAAAACCTTATATATACTTGGCCACCATGCACTATATTGATGGACCCATAAAACCTTATAAATACTTGGCCACCATACACTATATGATGGACACATAAAACCTTATAAATACATGGGCACCATGCACTATATGATGGACCCATAAAACCTTATAAATAATTGGTCACCATGCACTATATAATGGACCCATAAAACCTTATAAATACTTGGCCACCATGCACTATATGATGGACCCATAAAACCTTATAAATACATGTGCGCCATGCACTATATGGTGGACCCATAAAATCTTAAAAATGCATGGGCACCATGCACTATATGGTGGACGCATAAAACCTTATATATAACTGGGTCACCATGCATTCTAAAGTGGACCCATAAAAAGTTATATATAACTGGGTCACCATGCATTCTAAAGTGGACCCATAAAACCTTATATATAACTGGGTCACCATGCATTCTAAAGTGGACCCATAAAACCTTATGTATGTGATGGGTGATGGGTAAACCATCCTATCTTATGGATACCAAGCATTTCATCAACTTATTGAGGGATTTACAATGGAAACCTGGATATTTATTGGTCACGGCCGATGTTGCCTTTTTATACACGGCCATCTCCCAGGATTTGGGATTAGAAGCAGTGGACCATTTTCTATCTCGAGAGGCAAACATCCCCTGTATACAGAAACAAAAAGTGTCACTTCATGTCCGATTTGTCCGCCACAATATCGCAGTCCCCCTATAAGTCGCTGATTGCCACCATTACTAGTAAAAAGAAAAAATATGTCCCCGGATTTTATTATAAAAATTTGGTCACCTTACTGTAGATGTCCAGGAGTCCATGTAATGGCCTAGGTAGAATCCCAGTCATGAAATGATATAGGAGGGTGTGATGCATCTTATCCTTATTGCAAAGGAGGGAGGGTATGGGCATGTTGACTGGCTGGGTGGGCAATGTAATTCCGATTATTCTAAGGAAATTTACTGCATATGTATTTTTGTTTTTGTTTCTTTTTGCTTTTAGTTTTTATTTCTCTTATTTCCTATTTTTTCTTGAGCTGACTCACTGGATTGTAATGTGCAGCTCTAACTGTTTAACTATGTGAAAAAAAATATAAAAGTTTTCTAAAAAAAATGATATTGAGGTCAGGAGACTGAGAGGGCCACTCCAGGACCTTCACTTTATTCTGCTGTAGCCAATGACAGGTTGACTTGGCCTTGTGTTTTGGATCATTGACATGTTAGAATGTTCAAGTACGTCCCATGGGCAGCTTCCTGGCTGATGATTGCAAATGTTCCTCCAGTATTTTTTGATAACTGCATTCATCTTATCATCTATTTTTACCAAATTTCCTGTGCCTTTGTAGCTCACACATCCCCAAAACATCAGCAATCCACCTCCGTGCTTCACAGTAGGAATGGTGAACCTTTCATCACAGGCCTTGATGTCTCCTCTCCAAATGTAGCGTTTATGGTTGTGGCCAAAAAGCTCAATTCTGGTCTCATCACTCCAAATGACTTTGTGGCAGAAGGTTTGAGGCTTGTCTCTGTGCTGTTTGGTGTATTGTAAGTGGGATACTTTGTGGCATTTGCATAGTAATGGCTTTCTTCTGGCAACTTGACCATGCAGCCCATCTTTCTTCAAGTGCCTCTTGAAACAGCGACACCACATGTTTTCAGAGAGTCCTGTATTTCACCTGAAGTTACTTGTGGGTTTTTCTTTGCATCCCGAACAATTTTGTGGCTGAAATGTTAGTTGGTCTACCTGACCGTGATTTGGTTTCAACAGAACCCCTAATTTTCCACTTCTTGATTAGAGTTTGAACACTGCTGATTGGCATTCTCAATTCCTTGGACATCTTTTTATATCCCTTTCCTGTTTTATACAGTTCAACTACCTTTTCCCACAGATCCTTTGACAATTATTTTGCTTTCCCCATAACTCATAATCCAGAAACGTCAGTGCAGCACTGGATGAAAGATGCAAGGGTCTGTCAGGAGTCCAGAAACTCATTGACCTTTTAGAGCCGGTTCACACTGAGGCCACTTGTCAGGCAACTTGAGTCGCCTGACAAGTCGTCTCCATGCAGTGCAATGGAACCGTTCTAATAGGAGCGACTCAGGTCGCTCTGACATAGAAAAAGGTTCCTGCACTATTTTCCGGGCAACCTCAGCACGACTTGCATTGACTTCCATGGATAGAAGTCTCCTTGCAAGCCGTGCTGAGGTCGCCTCAAGCGGGGCGACTTGCTTTGTCCTGCAAGTCGCGCCGCTCAAGTGTGAACCGGCTCTTATACACACACACTAATTACATGCAAACAGATCACCGGTGAGAATGGTTACCTTTTAATGCCATTCAAACACCTTTGTGTCAACTTGTGTGCATGTTATCAGGCCAAAATTGCCATGCACTATATGGTGAACCCATAAAACCTTATATATACTTGGGCGCCATGCGCTATACGGTGGACCTATAAAACAGTATATACAGTCAGGTCCATAAATATTGGGACATCGACACAATTCTAATCTTTTTGGCTCTATACACCACCACAATGGATTTGAAATGAAACAAACAAGATGTGCTTTAACTGCAGACTTTCAGCTTTAATTTGAGGGTATTTACATCCAAATCAGGTGAACGGTGTAGAAATTACAACAGTTTGTATATGTGCCTCCCACTTTTTAAGGGACCAAAAGTAATGGGACAATTGGCTGCTCAGCTGTTCCATGGCCAGGTGTGTGTTATTCCCTCATTATCCCATTTACAAGGAGCAGATAAAAGGTCCAGCCAAATGCTTCAGAACTCATTGGACGGCGCTTCCCAGTGCAGATGGACAATGACCCGAAGCATACTGCGAAAGCAACCAAAGAGTTTTTTTAAGGGAAAGAAGTGGAATGTTATGCAATGGCCAAGTCAATCACCTGACCTGAATCCGACTGAGCATGCATTTCACTTGCTGAAGGCAAAACTGAAGGGAAAATGCCCCAAGAACAAGCAGGAACTGAAGACAGTTGCAGTAGAGGCCTGGCAGAGCATCAGCAGGGATGAAACCCAGCGTCTGGTGATGTCTGTGCCTTCCAGACTTCAGGCTGTAATTGACTGCAAAGGATTTGTAACCAAGTATTAAAAAGTGAAAGTTTGATTTATGATTGTTAATCTGTCCCATTACTTTTGGTCCCTTAAAAAGTGGGAGGCACATATACAAACTGTTGTAATTGCTACACCGTTCACCTGATTTGGATGTAAATACCCTCAAATTAAAGCTGAAAGTCTGCAGTTAGTCTTGTTAGTTTCATTTCAAATCCATTGTGGTGGTGTATAGAGCCAAAAAGATTAGAAACATGTCGATGTCCCAATATTTATGGACCTGACTGTATACTTGGGCTCCATACCCTATACGGTGGACCTATAAAACCTTATATATACTTGGGCACCATGCACTATATGGTGGACCTATAAAACTTTATACATACTTGGGCGCCATGCACTATATGGTGGGTCTATAAAACCTTATATATACTTGGGCATCATGCATTCTGTTGTAGACCCATAAAGCCTTATAAATACTTGGGCACCATGCACTATATGGTGTACCTATAAAACGTTATATATACTTGGGCACTATGCACTATATGGTGGACCTATAAAACGTTATATATACTTGGGCGCCATGCACTATATAGTGGACCTATGAAACCTTATATATACTTGGGCATCATGCATTCTGTTGTAGACCCATAAAGCCTTATAAATACTTGGGCACCATGCACTATATGGTGGGTCTATAAAACCTTATATATACTTGGGCATCATGCATTCTGTTGTAGACCCATAAAGCCTTATAAATACTTGGGCACCATGCACTATATGGTGGACCTATAAAACGTTATATATACTTGGGCACCATGCACTATATGGTGGGTCTATAAAACCTTATATATACTTGGGCACCATGCACTATATGGTGGACCTATAAAACTTTATACATACTTGGGCGCCATGCACTATATGGTGGGTCTATAAAACCTTATATATACTTGGGCATCTAGCATTCTGTTGTAGACCCATAAAGCCTTATAAATACTTGGGCACTATGCACTATATGGTGGACCTATAAAACCTTATATATACTTGGGCACTATGCACTATATGGTGGACCTATAAAACGTTATATATACTTGGGCGCCATGCACTATATAGTGGACCTATAAAACCTTATATATACTTGGGCACTATGCACTATATAGTGGACCTATAAAACCTTATATATACTTGGGCATCATGCATTCTGTTGTAGACCCATAAAGCCTTATAAATACTTGGGCGCCATGCACTATATGGTGGGTCTATAAAACCTTATATATACTTGGGCATCATGCATTCTGTTGTAGACCCATAAAGCCTTATAAATACTTGGGCACCATGCACTATATGGTGGACCTATAAAACCTTATATATACTTGGGCACCATGCACTATATGGTGGGTCTATAAAACCTTATATATTCACCTGGGTCACCATACATTCTGAAGTGGACTAAAACCTTATGTATGCGTGGGCTACCATGCATTCTATTGTGGACCTGTAAAGCCTTAATATACTGTATACCCGGACTATGATGCATTCCTTTGTGGACCCATAAAATTGAAACCACTGCACTTAATTTAATTGTATTGTTGAATATTCAGGATGCAATCATTTATTTGGATGTTAACAGAGCAAGCAAAACAAACGTCTTCACATTATTGACTTTGTAGAACCGAGGAACGCTCAATGCTTAGTAAGTAGATCCCACTTTGTCCATACAGACTCTCTATAATCCTCACACTGATTCCTTGCATAAATCGAATGATACTAGAGCAGAAAAAATGTCAATTCAGGATTTATACTTTAATGAGTACATTCAGCCTTATTAATGCCCAGTACTGTACATGGAAGAACAAACATTTCAAATGCAAACGGTAAGTATGGATTGTTATACAACATTATCCACTTCCACTCATCGAGAATTTATTTTTCTAGTCTCTGATATTAGAGACACATCGGGGTCCATTTATAAAACATTCACACAGTCATTCACCCTGTGAATCTGCATGTACATTTGTTCTAGGTAAATTAAGAAACAAACAAATAGCGGAGTTCCACCCAGATATTTTTTTTTCCATCATTCAAGTCCGTTGCCTATATAGAATTGCCTTTGAAGGAAAAACATTTTATACTCTCCCTAAGTCGCTTGTTGCTAGGTGGTCTCTGTAATCTGCCCTTTTTAGGTCCTAGGCTCTTCTCCTCACTTCCTGCTTTGCCTGGCCTCCTGGGAGATGTGACTCATCATTTCCCAGGAGTCAGTGGGCTTCCCTGTACTGTAAAATTGTGTTATTTCCAGACAGGAAATGACGCGATTTAAGGCGGACCGAGATTGAGAAGTGCATGATGGTTACCCACCATGCACTTCTTTCAGGAAGAGATGCCAGGAGACCCAGGATGGGCTTCAGATGCCCTCACCTAAAATGGAAAAGTCCACAGCAGTGAGAGAAACTATATTGTAAGTAAAAAAATGCATGGAATTACTAGGCGGTTTGAAAATAAGGAAACAAACTGTTACATCTATTTAGTGTTAAGAGTGGATGCCAAAAGAAAAAAAAAAAAACTCCGCTTTAAAGTATTTTCACTGTGAATGAATGTGCTTTTATTATGAGCATGAGTAAAATACTGCATTATGGCCACTAGATAGAGCTTAGGTGCTTCGAAAACAAAAGTTATTATATTGAGAGATACAATGTAACAATTCTAGAGAACGCTAGAGGTAATTAGCAAATTAATGTAACCATAGGAAATGCATACTCCACAACTGCAGCCAGCATTAATGGGATGTTCCTGGTTTGCAGTGGTCAGGACCAACCAGAAGTGGTCCAAGGAAGGAAAACTGGAAAACCAGCGACAGGGCCATGGGCAGCCAAGGCTCATTGATGCACATGGGAAGCGAAGCGTGGCCTGTATAGTCCGACCCAATAGAAGAGCTACACTATATTACCAAAAGTATTGGGACACCTACATTTACATGCACATGAACTTTAATGCCATTCCAGTCTTAGTCCGTAGGGAGTTGTGCCTGCCTTTACACACACATGAACTTTAATGGTTCCCCAGTCTTGGTCCGTAGGGTTCAATATTGAGTTGGCCCACCCTTTGCAGCTATAACAGCTTCAACTCTTCTGGGAAGGCTGTCCACAAGGTTTAGGAGTGTCTATGGGAATGTTTGACCGTTCTTCCAGAAGAGCATTTGTGAAGTCAGGCACTGATGTTGGATGAGAAGGCCTGGCTAGCAGTCTCCGCTCTAATTCACCCCAAAGGTGTTCTATTGGGTTGAGGTCAGGACTCTATGCAGGACAGTCAAGTTCCTCCACCCCAAACTCGCTCATTCATGTTTTTATGCACCTTGCTTTGTGCACTGGTCCAGATCATTTGGTGGAGAGAGGGATTATGGTGTGGGGTTGTTTTTCAGGTGTTGGGTTCCAGTGAACAGAACTCTTTAGATGTCAGCATAATAAGACATTTTGGACAATTTCATGTTCCCAACTTTGTGGGAAGAGTTTGGGGATGGCCCCTTCCTGTTCCAACATGACTGCACACCACTGCACAAAGCAAGGTCCATAAAGACATGGATGAGCGAGTTTGGGGTGGAGGAACTTCACTGGCCTGCACAGAGTCCTGACCTCAATCCGATAGAACACCTTTAGGATGAATTAGAGGGGAGACTGAGAGCCAGGCCTTCTCATCCAACATCAGTGGCTGACCTCACAAATGCTCTTCTGGAAGAATGGTCAAACATTCCCATAGACACTCCTAAACCTTGTGGACAGCCTTCCCAGAAGAGCTGAAGCTGTTATAGCTGCAAAGGGTGGGCCAACTCAGTATTGAACCCTACGGGCTAAGACTGGGGTGCCATTAAAGTTCATGTGCGTGTAAAGGCAGGCGTCCCATTTTGGTAATATAGTGTACTTTAACTCAAATTGCTGAAAAAGTTAACCGCTTCCTGACCGCCACACGACTATAGTAGACGGCCCTTTGAAGTGGAAGACCGCTACCATAACCCCGGTATCATTGTTTTCTGCCGGTGATTCTCTTTCAGATAAAAGCGGTCTCAGCTGTGTATTCGCAGCAAAATCACTTTTACCGGTGGTGGGAGAGGTGCCCCCTCCACTTTTCCTTCATCTCCGCTCCTTACCGGGACCTCCGATGGCGGAGGAGATGATCGCATCCTCATCCCTTCATGCCTGGGAGCCGAGTGAATGGAAGATTTTTTTTAAAAAAAGTTTTGCACTTAAGTGTAAATATGAGATTTTTAAAACCTTAAAGCGGAGTTCCACCCAAAAGTGGAACCTCCGCTGATTGGATTCCTCCCCCCTTCAGGTGTCACATTTGGCACCTTTCGGGGGGGGGGCACCTATCTTTAGAGGTGTCCATGCTACAATTGGCACTTGGGCATCAGAACTGGACCACGGAGCAAAGGAAGAAGGTGGCCTGGTCTGATGGATTCAAGAATGATTTGAGGAACACGACGAGTTTGAGGTGTTGACTTGCCCTCCAAATTCTTCACATCTCAATCTAATCGAGAATTTGTGGGACGTCTTGGGGGGGAAAAAAAGCCTGATTCATGGAGGCCCCACCTCACGACTTACAGGACTTTAACCACTTCAGCCCCGGAAGGATTTCACACTTTAGGACCAGAGCACTTTTTGCGATTCGGTACTGCGTCACTTTAACTGACAATTGCGCGATCGTGCGACGTTGTAAACAAATGAAATTTACCTCATTTTTTCCCCCACAAATAGAGCTTTCTTTTGGTGGTATTTGATCCCCTCTGCTTCACTTCTGATCGCCGCTATAAACAAAAGAAGAGCGACAATTTTGCAAAAAAAACAAACAAATTTCTTACTTTTTGCTAAACTACAAATCCAAAAAAAAAATATAAAAAAACATTTTTTCTCCTACGCTCACTGACAGACGCAGCTCTTCATGACTTTGTGGGGTTTTATGTTCATCCTACCAGGAGTTAACTAGGCAGGGAAAAGAAATCAGCTGGCCCCTCCCCTGGGGGCCGTCCTCTTTTCCTACATTAAAACCCCCCTCACAGAGGACTCTCCAGTTTCAATGCCGAGTTCGCAAGGAGTTGACCTGGCTTCCCTATGGGAACTGCGGTCCTATTGTGACCATTTTTCTTTTTTCTTTTTATTTTTTCTTTTTTCTGCAATCAAGATGATCTGCTATCAAGAAGCCGGTCGGGGCATCGAGAGTCTTAGTGCTCTGTACTTTCCCCGACCTGGCCAACATGATGCGAAGCCGGCCCCAACACAGGGACCCGCCGCATCTCACCCGTTCCGTGTGGGTGGCCCGGGGCGAGATCCCCCATATTGGTCCCCTTCCCGATTCGTTCGGCAGGGTGACTGGGCCTGCAGCGACCCCCCGCCAAGGGTGGAAAGTCTGCATCCGGGTGGCTACCGTGGCGTCGGACTGGTAAGTGAGCGCCCTGCCTTCCTCCCCACATGGGGAGTGAGAGGGCCCGACGTCCACGAATGCAATTTTTTCTCTGCTCCTGTAGCTGTCCAGGGTAGCCACCGGGTGGGAATCAGCCTCTCATCTTGCCCCCTGCCACCCCCACCCCCCTGCCCAGCGCTGTACCTTCGTTCAGCCTTCTGGACCAGCATCGCCATGCGGTCTTCGGCCGCCATTTTGCGGCGGACCGCCGCCATTTTGCCGTAGCCACGGACATTTTCAGTCTATGGGGCTTTCCCTCTAGCGCTCGGAGCGGCCATAATCGGTACTGCAAGTTGACTGAGAGGTGTGCACACCCTCTAGTGCTTCCTGGCGGCCATCTTGACTGCATGCTCTGCATTCTACACGTGGCTGCAGCTTCTTCTCCCTGAAAATGGCGGCTGACAGAGGCAGTTCTTCTGAGCGATTTTGACGCTATCAGGCAGCAAACAGCAAGTATAGCTGGGCTCCCTCTGGGTACTGGTGGCGGTGGGGTGCTGTCCTCTGGGTCCTGTGGGTGTGTGGCTGTGTGCGGGACGTCCCTTCCCTCAATCCATCCATCCATCCATCCATCCCTAAAGTAATGGCTGATCTCCCTGCTGAACCTACTGAGGTGGCTTCAGCTGCCACGCAGTCTGACCAAGGGGCTTTTCTTTCCCAGCTGCGGGATGTCCTTGCTGAGTTTCTTCCACGTGGGGGCGCCGCTCCGCGGGCCCCCAGGAAGCGGCCCCCTCCCCCCCCATCTTCAGGGGAAGATTCTGAGCCGAGTCTTAGAAGGGGACTTCTACCCCCCCCTCCCCCGGCGAAGGACCCCCGGGCGCCTCGCCGCGGGGGTGCACCTTCTTTGAGTCGTTCCTGTAGGGCGTCGACCCTTTCTTTTCGGGGAACCAGTCTGACGCACCGTCGACTTCGGTGGAGTCATCCAAGTCGTCCCTCTAGTCGGTAATGAAATCCCTACCTACCTACCTACCTACCTAACTCCCTTCCCTGCAGGGCGTGTGTCGGTGTGTGGGTGTCCTGGGTCTCCTGTCGTGGGGTGGCGGTGGTCATGGGTCTCCCTCGGGTCGATATGAACGA
>BLSH010205978.1:120614-136750 GCA_018402905.1 Glandirana rugosa
TCTCTGATGGAAACCTTCTTTCCTGCCTTCCCCAGCGTTCTGGCGGAATAGGAATACATAGTGGTTTATTCCTCTGAACGTGCTATCCCGTCGGTTAAGGCTGTTTGCGACCCCTTCCGTCCTTTCTTCCAAAGGTAGTCTCTTCTTTTCATATCAATGAAGATATTGTTCTACCCTCATTGTGCCCTCGTCCATTGCACCCGAAGGAATTCGAATTGCATGCCTTGGACGTAGTTAGGGCCTTACGGGTGTACTTGGCTGCTACAGCTTCTTTTCGAAAAGCTGACTCCCTGTTTGTCCTGCCAGAGGGCCCGCGCAAAGGTTTAGCGGCCTCTTCGGCAACGATTTCTCAGTGGATTCGAAAAACCGTGACCCATGCGTATTCTGTTCGGGGCAAGGTTCCCCCTTTTCCGGTCACGGCTCATTCTACCCGGGCGGTTAGTACTTCCTGGGCCTTCAGACACCAGGCCTCGGTGTCGCAGGTGTGCAAGGCGGCCACTTGGGCCTCAGTTCACACTTTCACTAAGTTTTACAAAGTTGATGTGTTTGCATCTTCGGATGCTGCTTTTGACCGCAAAGTTCTGCAGGCGGCAGTGTAGGCGCGTCTGGCGCCTCCTCAGGGGTTCAGTTGGGTACAGTTGTTTGCGTTTACCCACCCCTCTTTTTTGACACAGCTTGGGGACGTCCCCACAAAGTCATGAAGAGCTGCGTCTGTCAGTGAACGTAGGAGAAAAAGGGATTTTATTAAAACTTACCGTAAAATCCTTTTCTCCGAGTTCACTGACAGACGCAGCACCCACCCCTCTGGGCTCTGTTTTGGTACGGCTTGTGTACAAACTGGAGAGCTCCTCTGTGAGGGGGGGTTTTAATGTAGGAAAAGAGGACGGCCCCCAGGGGAGGGGCCAGCTGATTTCTTTTCCCTGCCTAGTTAACTCCTGGTAGGATGAACATAAAACCCCACAAAGTCATGAAGAGCTGCGTCTGTCAGTGAACTCGGAGAAAAGGATTTTACGGTAAGTTTTAATAAAATCCCTTTTTTTCAACGGTTTTGGCCGATTTATATTCTTCCTAATATTTGTGGTAAAAAAAATCGCAATCGGTGTTTATTGATTGGTTTGCGCAAAAGTTGCCGCGTTTACGGATGATGAGAATTAATCTCTGGGGTTTTTTTATTTTTTTTATTTTTTACTAGTAATGGCGGCGATCTGCAATTTTTAGCTGTACTGCGATATTTCAGCAGACATGTCGGACCATTTTGACACTTTTTTGGGACGATTGACATTTATACAGCGATCAGTGCTATAAAAATGCACTGATTACTGTGTAAATGCCATTGGCAGTGAAGGGGTTAACCTGGGGGGGCGCTCTAAGGGTTAACTGTGTTCCCTGGACGTGTTCTAACTGTCTTAGTGTTTGACTGGCAGGGGAAGGGGCGTGATCACGGCTTCCATATACAGGAAGGCTGTGATCACAGCCCTTCCCCCTCTCACAGAACGGAGATCCGTGTTTACTTACACCAGTGGTTCTCAACTCCGGTCCTCAGGACCCACCAACAGGCCAGATTTTAAGTATTACCTTGGGGAGATGCAGACTAGAATACTGCAATCACTGAGCAGCAAATGATATCACCTGTGATGTATTTAAGTTATCCTGCAAACCTGGCCTGTTAGTGAGTCCCGAGGACAGGAGTTGAGAACCACTGACTTACACGGATCTCCGTTCTTCCCCCGGGGGGGGGGGGGGGCATCGCGGGTAGCCGGCAGAGATCGAGTTCGCCCTACCCACTCCCTGGCCCCCCCAGACACAGTGAGCACGCGAGCGTGCCTCCGGCGGCGCGCGCGCTCACAGTGCACGATCTCGCAGCCGCCGTCATATGACGGCGGTTTGCGATATCGAGCCACCTTGTCGCCGTCAACCTGCGGTTGGCGGTCGGCAAGTGGTTAAGGATCTGCTACTGATGGCTTGTTACCAGATACCACAGTATAATACTGTACCTTGAGAGGTCTAGTGCCTTGACAGGTTATTGTGGAAGGTCATAGCTGAGGAGTGTATCTATTTCTTTTACTCCTCAGCTCCATCTAGTGGCCATAGTGTGGTAGTTCACTACTGCTCTTTGGGTTTTTTTCACAGAATATGCTAATTCATTGGACAAATGACCATGCAATGTTTTTATATAAATAAATTGATCTGCTTCTATTCCAGGCTTCGGTAAGCTTCACAATTGTTGAATGTAGTAGGCTGCAAGTATATTAAACTGCAAGTAGTACTCCTCACAATTCATGCAAAGCCCATATTGAGAGTAACCCAAATGTGGACAATCCTAAATAGTAGAACATAATACATACCCTCAATCCTAAGTGTCTATTGGGGACATATTAAGTTTGACAAATGGGAAGCATGCCAAAATCTGGGATAGACCTAGATTAGTAAGGGGCTCATTTAACAAACCCACCTATCTCCCTATACACTTTGTGTGCCGGAAACCACAGCCTATAAACCATTTTAGCCTCAGCGAGGGGATGTGGGTGAATTTTTTAACAATCCATACTTCTTTGTTGTACTACTAACTGTACAGGGCCTTAATGAGGTCCACGTATCCTCCGGAGCATAAACCCTGGTTTTACATTTTTCCTGTATTAGTACTATTTTATTCATACAGGGACTCTGTGTGCGGGTTTTATTAGTCTCTGTAGGGTCATAATGTGATCTACTTAATAATACATCTAATGTTCCTCGGGCCTACAAAGATAATGTGAAGACGTTCGCTCTGCTTGCACGGTGAATAATTCACACAGTGCAGAAAAGTGTATTGGCTGTGGGTCATTTATGGCTGCTGTGAAATTCTAAAGAAATACTTGAATCCCGTATACTCAACAACAGAATTGAATCAAGTGTGGTGGTTTTATTTTATGGAGTGCATGGTGGTTCAAGTATATAAGGATTATGGAGCTGTGTGTGATTTGTGGAATGATCTACAAACATCATTTTTTTGGGAAGTCTTGCTAAACAATGTTGGTTTTGGGCAGGGGCGTTGCTAGGGGGGTGGCTATTGGGGCTATAGCCCCGAGTCTTGGGCCCATAGCCCCGAGTCTCTTACCGGGTGGGTGCAGTTCTGCAATTAGCAGGTATGTCCCAGTGGAATGCAAGAGGCAGGGGCAGACTGAGCCGCTGTAGCGCTGGCTCTGGCGCCACCCTCACCTACACCTGACTCTACTCCTGGTCACTGGTTGCTAGAGTTGCCTAGTGTCTAGCAACCAGTGACATCACAGCCATGACACCTTCCCTGCCCAGCATTCAAAGCGGAGGATCTCTGGGGACCCTGATGTAAGTGGGGGGCTCGCTGGGGACCCTGATGTAAGGGGGATCCGCACTCAGATATGTAACAATATTTATATATATATATATATATATATATATATATATATATATATACTCAAGCATATGACTTTCTTTACTTCGCTGCTATGGGCTCTAGCCCCAGATCTTTTGGAGACCTAGCAACGCCCCTGGTTTTGGGTAAATAAGGTTGTATACCTGCTGGTGCTGGAGGCCTTCCCTGAAGACTTCCCTGAATATGGAATAGAAGGAGTCAGGCCCAAAGTAGCACGGGTCGCCTGCTGGAGTACTTGCAGGGATGATCTGACTAGGATGCTTGTGAGAGGAACGCCTAGTATACAGCTGATGCAACTGCACTGGCGTTCTTCAGGAAGGTGGAGCCCGTGGGAAGCAGCGGGTCTTCAGTAGAGCAGAGAACAGGAGAGAAGTTGGTGTAAAGGCAAGGTCAGGTGCCAGGCGGGGATCAGAGCAAACATAGTCAGGAGGTTAGCCGGGGTCATACACAGGACAACAGAGAGCAGATTCCTTAGACAAGATGGGGTCAGGAGGCAAGCAGCAGACAGGTCCAGGGGCAAGTTGAGTCAGTAACCGGAATCAAGAGGCAAAGGGAACACAGGAACAAATGCACTGGAGAGCCGAAGATCAACCAGGAACTGCAGAGACTGACTGGCTTCCTTATGAAGGCCGTTTGGCATCAAAGTAGGCTGAGGGTGTGCGTAACTGTGCACCTGTTATGCACCGGTGTGCATTCTTGCGGCCAAGCAAAACACTGGCCGGGATGCAAGGTCTCTGAACACCTCTATTGTGGACAGTGCCCTGACAGTGGTGAAACATAAATGTCGCTCATTTTGTAGTTCTTGCCTTCTGTCTTCTTTATTGAAATCCCTAGCATCTGTTTGGAGTCTTGCTACTCTACCCCTCCTTGGAGTTACATCCTTTGTCCTCCTCTTGAACTCTCAAACTTCCACCCTCTGTCCCCCATCATTCTGTTCCTCTTTTGTTCCCAATTAGAGTCTTGTCCCTTTGTCCCCCTTTTGGAGTCTTGTACCTCTATCCCCCTTCTGGAATCTCGCCCCTTTTCTGGAGGCATCTTCCATCCATCTTTGAAGTCTTGTCTCCCTGTCTTTGGAGTCTCCTCCCTTTGTCCTTCTTCCTCATCCAACTTTTGAAGTTTTGCATTCCATCCCTCTTTTGGAGTCTTGTCCCCCTCTGCCCCACTCTTTAGAATTCTCATCCCTCTGTCTTCTCTTCTGTAATCTGCTCTCATCTCCCCTCCTCCCTCTTTCTTTTTTCCTCCAGTTTTTTCCCTTTTCTATGACTCTTCTCCTCCCTCAATCTCCCCTTCTCTCTCCCTGCATCTTCTCTCCTTTTACCCTTACCTCTCCATTTTCCCCTCCTCCTCCCTTTTACCCTTATCTCTCCATTCTTCCCCACCTCTTATCTCCGCTCCCCTCTCACCTCTCCTCTTCTTCCCCTCACCTCTCCGCTCTCCTCTCCCTTCCCCTCACCTCTCCACTCTCCTCTCCCTTCCCCTCACCTCTCCGCTCTCCTCTTCCTTCCCCTCACCTCTCCCTTCTCCTCACCTCTCCGCTCTCCTCTTCCTTCCCCTCACCTCTCCCTTCTCCTCTTCCTTCCCCTCAGCTCTCCTCTTCCTTCCCCTCACCTCTCCGCTCTCCTCTTCCTTCCCCTCACCTCTCCGCTCTCCTCTTCCTTCTCCTCACCTCTCCACTCTTCCCTCCCCTTCCTTATCCTTACTCTTTATCTTACCTCTTCTTCCATTTTCCTGTTTCTCCCCTAGAATCTCACCACTTTTCATGTTCTATTCCCTCTCCTCTCTTTCCTTTGCTACCCTCTCATCTTATCCATCTGCACATTACTCTGTTTTTTCTCCTCTACGCATCCCTCTCCTCACCCTCCCTATCCTCCTTCCTTTCCTCATTCACTCCTTTAATTTCTCTCTCCGCTCCTCACCTGTTTCATTCTCACTGCTCTACCCTCCTCTCACCTCTCCGCTCTTCCTATTCTCATCCCTCTACTTTCCTCTCTCTTCTCCTCCCTCTTCCCTCTTCTCTCCTCTCTCTTCTGTTTTCTCTCTCCTCTCCACTTCTCATCCCTCTCCTCTCTCTTCACTCTCCTTTCTTCTTCACATCCCTTTTCCAATCTCTCCACTTCTCTCTCTTCTTCTCATCCCTTTGTTTCTCCTCTGTCTTATCTCCCCTCCTCATTCTTCTTCTCTCCTCTCTCTTCCCCTCTTCTCTCTCCTCCTCTTTCCGCTCTCTTCTGTTCTCTCTCTTCTCTCCTCTCCTATCCTCGTCTCTCTTCTATCCTCTCTCTTCTTTTCTCTCCCCTTATCTCTATCTGATTTTGTTTCTTTCTGTTGTCTTTCTCTCACCTTCCTTTCACTTTCTTATTCTCTCCTCTCCTCTCCTCTCCTCTCCTCTCCTCTCCTCTTCTCTCCTCTCTTCTCTCCTCTTCTCTCCTCTCCTCTCCTCTCCTCTCCTCTCCTCTCTCTCACACATTTGGTCCATTCCTCCGTTCTTTTTCCCATTTATCTTCCCACCTTTCTATATACCTCCCCCTTCTTTCTTTCTCTTTCTTCCTCTGCCTCTTCTATTTTTTTTTTATACATTTATATTTTCTCTTTGGACCCGCAGCCATGTACAGACAGAAGTAAAGTATTTTACCCAAAATTCAATTTTTCCATCACATTTAAAACCCTAAAATTGACAACCTGCCCATAGAGAACTTACAAAGCAAATGAAGCCCGGCTCCTATAATTGGCCTTTCTATTCAATATTTTGCTATGGGCCGCATTGCGCGCAGAGTTCTCCTGCTCCGATCAATACCAGGGTGACCTGCTAGTTATTCTCTTGTGCATTTCAATCGGCCGTGAGCAGGTTGGCGTCGTTCCCGAGGTCCTTAATAGGAAATCACTGCGTCTCCCCTATTAGTGGCTGTTAGTAAATGGGCCAGGAGACATTGTTCGGCGGTTGGACTTGCTGTGTAACGTTTTCATGAACGGATCTCATGGTGGGATCCAGACTGAACAAAAGCTTCATTACGCATCCACTTTCACTGTAAAACTATTAACGGTCTATAAATTATTATTAAATCAGAGGAGGTACAACGACCGTGCTGTACTTCTAGGCTGGAGGCCCAGCATGGATCTCTAAAGAGCAGATATGCATTCTCCAATGTAAACTCACCAGCCACTTTATTCAATTGCTTGGTAACACAAACTGCTAATGAAGCAATCACATGCAAGCTCAATGCATTTAGGCATCTAGGCGGGTTCAAGACGACTTGCTGAGGTTCAAACCGAGCATCAGAATGGGGAAGAAAGGGGATTTAAGCACTTTAGCCCCGGAAGGATTTCCCACGTTAGGACCAGAGCACTTTTTGCAATTCGGCACTGCGTCGCTTTAACTGACAATTGCGCGGTCGTGCGACGTTGCACCCAAGCGAAATTTGCATCCTTTTTTTCCTACAAATAGAGCTTTCTTTTGGTGGTATTTGATCACCTCTGCGTCATTTCTGATCGCCGCTATAAACAAAAGAAGAGCGGCAATTTTGTAAAAAAACAACATTTCTTACTTTTTGCTAAAATACAAATCCAAAAAAAAACATTTTTTTTTCATCAGTTTTGGCCGGTTTATATTCTTATATTTTTGGTTAAAAAAAATTGCAATCGCCGTTTATTGATTGGTTTGCGCAAATGTTTCCGCGTTCACGAATGATAAGAATTCATTTATGGGGTTTTTATATTATTTTTTTTATATTTTACTAGTAATAGTGGTGATCTGCGATTTTTAGCAGGACTGCCATATTGCGGCGGCCATGTCGGACCATTTTGACACTTTTTTTGGGACCATTGGCATTTATACAGCGATCAGTGCTATGAAAATGCACCGATTACTGTGTAAATGCCATTGGCAGTGAAGGGGTTAACCTGGAGGGGGTTCTCTAAGGGTTAACTGTGTTCCCTCAGTGTGTTCTAACTGTGTGTGGGCTGGGCTAGTAGGGGGAGGGGAGTGATCACGGCTTCCATATACAGGGAGCCTGTGATCACAGCCCTTCCCCCTTCTGTCAGAACGGAGATCTGTGTTTACATTCACGGATCTCCGTTCTTTCACTGCAGGGGGGGCATCGTCGGTAGCCGGCGGAGATCGAGTCTGCCCTACCCACTCCCTGGCTCCCCCCAACACAGTGAGTGCGCAAACGCGCCTCCGGTGGCGCACGCGCTCATAAAACCTGTTATTGCGGCCGCCATCAGGTGACAGCATTTGGCGATAATGAACCACTTTGCCGCCGTCAAGCCACAGCGGGAGGTCGGCAAGTGGTTAAGTGACTTTGAACGTGCCATGGTTGTTGGTGCCAGATAGGCTGGTCTGAGTATTTTATTTTCACGCACAACCATCTCTTTACAGAGAGGTTACAGAGAATGGTCCGAAAAAGAGAAAATATCTAGTGAGCGGCAGTTGTGTTGAGGAAAATGCCTTGTTGATGTCAGAGGAGAATGGACAGACTGGTTCCAGATGACAGAAAGGCAACAGTAACTCAATCACTCATTATACCCAAGGTATGCAGAATACCATCTCTGAACACACAACACATCCAACCTTGAAGCAGATGGGCTACAGCAGCAGAAGACCACACCGAGTGCCACTCCTGTCGGCTAAGAACAGGAAACTGAGGCTACAATTGGTACAGGATCACCAAAATTGGACAATAGAAGACTGGAAAAACGTTGCCTGGTCTGATGAGTCTTGATTTCAGCTGTGACATTCAGATGGTGGGGTCGGAATTTGGAGTAAATGACATGAAAGCATGGATCTATCCTGCCTTGTATCACCGGCTTAGGCTGGTGGTGTAATGGTGTGGGGGATATTTTCTTGGCACACTTTGGGCCCCTTAGTACCAAATGAGCGTCATTTAAACCTACCTGAGTATTGTTGCTGACCATGTCCACCCCTTTATGACTACAGTGTCCCCTTCTTCTGATGGCTCCTTCCAGCAGGATAATGCACCACAAAGCTCCAATCATCTCACCACTGGACAACGAGGTCCCTGTACTCCAATGGCCTCCACACTCACCACATCTCAAAGATTTTTCAGGCATCGTCTGAAAGTAGGAGAAAGTCAGACAGATTGGGGTAGAGCATTCCAGAGGATGGGAGAGGCTCTGGAGAAGTCCTGGAGATGAGCATGGGATGAGGTGACAAGGCAGCTAGAGAGCAGGAGGTTTTGGGAAGAGTGAAGAGAACAATTTGGTTGGCATTTTGAGACCCGGTTAGTGATGTAGCTGGAGGCCAGGTTGTGGATAGCTTTATAAGTTATTGTTAGGATCTTGTATATTTGTAATGTTTAAAGTTCTCCTCAGATAACATCTTTTAAAGTGCCTAGGAATTTGCTATGTCACCCTAACAAGCTGATTTCACTTCATGAATGCAATGATTATGCTTGGAAGATTCCACCATCTAAGAGCCCTCTTTGTAAACCTTCTTCTTGAAGGTTGTCTGGATGAGCTACAACCATATTGTCCTTATGGAACTTTTGATTAATAGTTCTAGAGTTGATTTACTCACTCACGGATTCATTTTCCTTTTCGTTGTGTTTTTACTTTTGACATTTTTTGGGGGGAGGGGTGTAGTGGCAAGATCTGAGGCCCCCTTATTTAACGGGGCTTGCAGATTCCAATAAGCTATGCCCTGCACCCCCACAACCACTGTGCCAGGGTTGTGGGGAAGAGGCCCTTGTCCTCATCCAACAAGGGCTATTCTGACTCCAACTGTTGTAATAGTGACTTATCCCTTGCTGAGACCTCGATGTCTGGCCTGTATAGGCAGATATAATCAGTATTTATCAGATAGCTTGAACTCACCAGACACCGATTCTTCCATAAGCGTATATTTATTGCGAATAGCAGGTACAGCAGACAACAAATGTGGCAGATGGTTGAAAGATGGTATCTGCAGGTCAAAACATAGTAATGTGTCCTAGGATGCAAGCAGATTGTGTGAGGCCCACAAACCTGTGGCCATCTTCTTCCTCATGAGACAGAGAGAGGACACAGGAAGAGGAATTTGCATCACAGAGTGACCCAGGAAAAGGAAATTGCCTGAGAAGCTGGGAGGGGCACACTTAGTAAACAGAATAGGATAATGCAATATCCAAAACAACCACAAGATGGCAGTGTAATAACCAACTATATAAACATTACTAAACTATGCATAGTATTATGTTACATGATAAGTGTAACAGCACAATGGCACAAGGTGCTTTGCAAGGGGGGAAATCATACTTATCTAGGTGGATGCTGCATCTGTCCCCTGCTGGGTCTAAGGCTGAGATGTGAGCGATCAAATGCCGCCAATCGCTCAGTTCTCAGAACTCCCTGAGCAGAGAGCTGATGACTGTCAGTCACCGGATCTCTGCTCTACCCCTTCATGCTTGCTGGAGCACTGGGCTGTGGAGGGGGTGGGAGCAGCTGGCGCAGGCTCTCAGCGGCTTGCTGAAAGGCTGAGCCAGGAGCCGGCCCAGGCATGTGGGCAGCTCCCGACTTCACTGTCCTGATCTCAGCCCGAATTGGCTCCGTGACATCAGCAGACAGCGGACTTCAGCTTCGTTCTGCACTCCTGTGATTCACAGGAGAAGTACAGCCAACCCGGCTTTCCCCGTACTTCTCCTTTTAAGCTTTGACAATAAAACCTGGAAGCTGACTGGTTTCTATGAAGTGCTGCAGCAGATCTAAAATGTTGTTTCTAATAATTAAGAGCTTTCTCTTTTTTTTTATACAGGTTCATTGTGCAGCACTGATGTAGCAAAACCATGTAAAAGGCAGAACTTAGCTGAAAGTGGTAAGACAACAAAATTCAATCCAAATGTTTTCATTTTTAACCTATGCATAACTGGAGAAATAATGGTTTTTGATATTTGCTTGATGGTATCGGTTAAAGGTTACACACCCTCACCATTATCTGTTAGATATAATCTGACTCAGGGACGCTTCTGCAGAGTGTCTCCAATTTTCATCCCAGTTTTCCAGATGGTTGTTTTTCTACAGGGCCGGCTCTACCACTAGGCGAAGTAATAGCCTAGGGTGCCTGGCCGCTGTTGATCCGTCACTGGCTGCTCTGCATGCATTGGCGTGCCATCACAGTCGATGCATGCAGCCTATACAATGTATTGATTGGCGCTGGTGAGGCTGTATTTGATGGGCACAGACGAGACTTTATTGATTGACGCTGGTGAGGCTGTATTTGATGGGCACAAACGAGGCTATTGATTGGCGCTGGTGAGGCTGTTTTTGATGGGCACAGACGAGACTGTATTGATTGGCGCTGGTGAGGCTGTATTTGATAGGCACAGGTGAGGTTGTATTAAGTGGCGCTGGTGAGGCTGTATTTGATGGGTACAGGTGAAGCTGTATTGGCGCTGGTGAGGCTGTATTTGATGGGTACAGGTGAGGCTGTATTGATTGGCGCTGGTGAGGCTGTATTTGATGGGCACAGACGAGACTGTATTGATTGACGCTGGTGAGGCTGTATTTGATGGGCACAAACGAGACTATTGATTGGCGCTGGTGAGGCTGTATTTGATGGGCACAGACAAGACTGTATTGATTGGCGCTGGTGAGGCTGTATTTGATGGGTACAGGTGAAACTGTATTGGCGCTGGTGAGGCTGTATTTGATGGGTACAGGTGAGGCTGTATTGATTGGCGCTGGTGAGGCTGTATTTGATGGGCACAGGTGAGGCTGTATTGATTGACGCTGGTGAGGCTGTATTTGATGGGCATAGGTGAGGCTGTATTGATTGGCGCTGGTGAGGCTGTATTTAATGGGCACAGGTGAAGCTGTATTGGCGCTGGTGAGGCTGTATTTGATGGGAACAAGTGAGGCTGTATTGACGGACGCTGGTGAGGCTGTATTTGATGGGCACAGACGAGACTGTATTGGTTGGCGCTGGTGAGATTGTATTTGATGGGCACAGATGAGACTGTATTGATTGGCGCTGGTGAGGCTGTATTTGATGGGCATAGGTGAGGCTGTATTGATTGGCGCTGGTGAGGCTGTATTTAATGGGCACAGGTGAAGCTGTATTGGCGCTGGTGAGGCTGTATTTGATGGGAACAAGTGAGGCTGTATTGATTGACGCTGGTGAGGCTGTATTTGATGGGCATAGGTGAGGCTGTATTGATTGGCACTGGTGATGCTCTATTTAATGGGCACAGACGAGACTGTATTGGTTGGCACTGGTGAGGCGGCATTTGATGGGCACCGGCGAGACTGTATTGATTGGCGCTGGTGAGATTGTATTTGATGGGCACAGACGAGACTGTATTGATTGGCACTGGTGAGGCTGTATTTGATGGGCACAGACGAGGCTGTATTGATTGGCACTGGTGAGGCTGTATTTGATGGGCACAGGTGAGGCTGTATTAATTGGCGCTGGTGGGGCTGTATTTGATGGGCACAGGTGAAGCTGTATTGGCACTGGTGAGGCTGTATTTGATGGGCACAGGTGAGGCTCTATTGATTGGCGCTGGTGAGGCTGTATTTGATGGGCACAGGTGAGGCTGTATTGATTGACGCTGGTGAGGCTGTATTTGATGGGCACAGGTGAGGCTGTATTGATTGGCGCTGGTGAGGCTGTATTTGATGAGCACAGGTGAGGCTGTATTGATTGGCGCTGGTGAGGCTATATTTGATGGGCACAGGTAAGGCTGTATTGATTGGCGCTGGTGAGGCTGCATTTGATGGGCGCAGGTAAGGCTGTATTAATTGGCACTGGTGAGGCTGTATTGATTGGCACTGGTGAGGCGGCATTTGATGGGCACAGGCAAGACTGTATTGATTGGCGCTGGTGAGATTGTATTTGATGGGCACAGACGAGACTGTATTGATTGGCTCTGGTGAGGCTGTATTTGGTGGGCACAGGCGAGACTGTATTGATTGGCGCTGGTGAGGCTGTATTTGATGGGCACAGTCGAGGCTGTATTGATTGGCACTGGTGAGGCTGTATTTGATGGGCACAGGTGAGGCTGTATTGATTGGCGCTGGTGAGGCTGTATTTGATGGGCATAGGTGAAGCTGTATTGGCGCTGGTAAGGCTGTATTTCATGGGCACAGGTGAGGCTGTATTGATTGATGCTGGTAAGGCTGTATTTGATGGGCCCAGGTGAGGCTGTATTGATTGGCGCTGGTGAGGCTGTATTTGATGGGCACAGGTGAGGCTGTATTGATTGGCGCTGGTGAGGCTGTATTTGATGTGCACAGGTGAGGCTGTATTGATTGGCGCTGGTGAGGCTGCATTTGATGGGCACAGGTGAGGCTGTATTGATTGGCGCTGGTGAGGCTGTATTTGATGTGCACAGGTGAGACTGTATTGATTGGCACTGGTGAGGCTGCATTTGATGGGCACGGGTGAGGTTGTATTGATTGGCGCTGGTGAGGCTGCATTTGATGGGCGCAGGTAAGGCTGTATTAATTGGCACTGGTGAGGTTGTATTTGATAGGCACAGGTGAGGCTGTATTGATGGGCACAAGTAAGGCTGAACCAAGGGGGGGGGGGGGGTTAGCAAAATGAGGTTTCACCTAGAGTGTCAAAAATCCTTGTGCCATCCCTGCCCTTGTAGCTGCATGTGTTCCGTGAGTCTCTCTCTCTCTCTGAGGTTGCATTCACACCTGCGTATTTTTCGTACGTTTTTTATGTGTGATTTTGGCGCGTTTTGTATGCAGCATTTTTGGGCTTTGCCGTTTTTTTTATTACCAATAGAGAAAACTATTATCTGTTGCATCATTTGTTGCTAGTGTAGCACTACTTCTGTAGGAGCCGCTTTAATATGTTCAGTCTGTTACTCTGCCTCTCAACCCCAATAACAGCCTCAGTCCCCTCTGGCACACCTGGCAATACTTTGCTGAAATATTATTATGTTAGTGCCCCTTTAACCACTTAAGGACCGGAAAGGATTTCCCATGTCAGGACCAGAGCACTTTTTGCGATTCGGCACTGCGTCGCTTTAACTGACAATTTCGCGGTCGTGCAACGTTGTACCCAAACAAAATTGGCGTCCTTTTTTCCCCACAAATAGAGCTTTCTTTTGGTGGCATTTGATGACCTCTGCGTCTTTTCTGATCACCGCTATAAACAGAAAAACAGCGACAAATTAAAAAAATATATTTTTTTTTTTACTTTTTGCTATAATAAATGTCCAAAAAAAATATAAAAAAACCAATTTATTCATCAGTATTGGCCGATTTATATTCTTCCTCATATTTGTGGTAAAAAAAAATTGCAAATGTCCTTTTATTGATTGGTTTGCGCAAAAGTTGCCACGTTTACAAACCATGAGAATTCATTTCTGGCGTTTGTACAATTTTTTTTTTTACTGGTAGTGGCGACGATCTGCAATTTTTATTGGGACTGTGATATTGCAGCGGACATGTCGGACATCTTTGACACTTTTTTGGGACCAATGACATTTATACCGCGATCAGAAATGTAAATATCCACTGATTACTGTATAAATGTCATTGGCAGGGAAGGGGTTAACCTGCAGGGGGCAGGGAAGGGGGTAACTGTGTTCCCTAGGCGTGTTCTAACTGTGAGGGGCCTGGGCTGCCAGGGGCACCAGAGATCTAACTGATCCCAGTGACAGGGATCAGTAGATCTCTTACATGCCGCCTGACAGAGTGGGGAACCGCTGTGTTTACATCGGCGGTTCCCCATTTTTCTGCTCTAACAGGCGATTGTGGGTCACCGGCGGACATCCAGTCCGCCCAACCCGCGGCCCCGCTCAGGGAGCGTGTGGCGGGCACGAGAGCAGTTTATAGACGGCGATTTGCAATATCTGCAGCAGTAAATGTATGCGACGCGGTCTGGAAGTGGTTAAATAAGACGACACAGCAATGAAATACACAGGCTTGAGGAAATCCATAATGTTTACTCAAAGTGATGTAGCAAGTATATGTAGAAGCATAATCAACTCATTGGGATTGGGTTAAGCACTCCACATAATTTCCGGTAATCAAGTAAATAACACACAATAACAATGAATAGCAAGGTAAGTCACTTCCTGCATTAATATGCGCTACACATGTGAGTGGGTGGCAGGAGAGCAGAAGAGTGACTCCCTTAGCCGTGTCAATCAACTCTCTACTGCCCACTCACATAAGAGCAGCGAACAGCAAATAAACCGATACCACTCATGGAAACTTTAGGTACTGATATTTGACCTGCTCTGAAAGAGAGTTCTTGGGTTAAAGATGTACGAGTAAACTTAAGCAGGGTAATAGAATTTTGCTCTAGAAAAGGGGAAAAAGAGTGGAAGCCGTTCAATGGAGCTTGTTTTGCAGTTCAATATTTCTTCAGCTAGCTCTTTAAGAAGTTGAAGATGCACAGAAATGAGGGAACAAGGTTAAATCAAAGTAAAAGAACAGGTCTCAGAAGAAAAAAACACTTCTCCGGTGCGGCACAGTAAATCCTTTGCAGTGATCACTGACTAACAGGAAAGAACCTTGTAGAACTACAGGTATCAACAAGCCAATATGTTGTACAGATGTTTGCTGTATAGGGTTTTCACCCGCTCACCCAACTGGACAGATGACTGCAGACAGGCGGTCCGGCTGTTCAGATGATAATGATGACGCTGGAGCCGATGTAACACTCTCTGCTCCTGGAAAACGGCCTCCACTGCACTGCTTGCAGGCGCTCTCTCTCTCTCTCTCTGATCGATCGATGCTGCTGCTCTGGAACGGAGGTCTGTAAGCTGGCTCTGCAGATCACCCACCGAAACACTGTAGCATCACAGCTGGCAGGGACACTGTAGAAATTCAGCTGGCTGGATCGCTTGAAGTAGGCCTCAGTCTGCGGTCCCGCTGTGTAGGACACAGTAGGGTTTATTTACTAAAGACAAATCCACTGTTCACTACAAATGCACTGCAATAAATAACCCTCACAGGGTCCTTACTGATCGATCGCGCTGTCCCAAGAGACTGGAGCAGGCCTCAGCCTCTGCTTAAATAGCATCTCCCATCAGGCCCTACTGCTCCCAGGAATCCTTCTGTTGCTGCTGTAAAAGCCTCCCCCATTGGCTGTTGTCACTGTTCCTCCTATTGGCTCTGTTTCTTATGCTCAAGAAACCACAGGAGACTAGCAGTGTGTAACCTTACCTGATACCTATGTGTCTTCCGCTCTGCACATAGAAACACAGAGGGAGAGAGCTTATGCAGGCCAATGACAGGTATTTCAGATTTTTTAGCTTTTTCCATTCGCTTATTTCTTATTTTATTATTATTCATTTATTATAATGTTTTTTCGTTAGGGTAAGGGGGTTCGAGTTCCGTTTTAGGTTAGGGTTAGGATTAGGAGTTGGGGTTAGGGTTATTTATTATTATTTTATTTTTTATTTATTATTATATGAATAATAATAAATGAATAAATGTAAAATAAATATGCAAATAAATAAAAATCATAAATAAAAAATAAATATGTTCAATAAATGTAATACTAAGTAACAATAAATAAATAATTAACTATTAGGCTCTGAGCATAGGTGTGCACAGCCTATTGCATTAGGGTGTGCACCCTAAATGTAATAAAACATGGATGGTGTCAGTAGACTTGTCAGTAAGGCAGTGGATGGTGTCAGTAGGGCAATGGATGGTGTCAGTAGAGCAGTGAACGGTGTCAGCAGGGCAGTGGGAGTGGGTGGTTTCAGTCAGTAGGGCAGTGGACGGTGTCAGTAGGGCAGTGAAACGTATAAATAAAATGTAAATAAGTAAATAATAATAAGTATAT
>BLSH010205978.1:192621-235187 GCA_018402905.1 Glandirana rugosa
GGGAAGGAAAGAGGGAGAGAGGGGGGCGAAGGGAAAGAAAAGGGAAGCGGGGGGAGAGAGGGAGAAAGAAAGGGAAGTGGGGGGAGAGAGAGGGAGAAAAGAAAGCTAAAGTGAGAAAAAGAAGAGAGGGAGAAATAAAGGCAATGAGAGAGAAAGGGAAGGAGAGAGAAGGAGAAAGGAAAAGGAAAGGGAAATTCTGTTCATCCAATCTGGAAATTCACGCAGGATGTCTGATTTTTCTCTGGTGCAGTTCAGTAATCCTTACAGGTCTAGTCCTTTCCCCAGCCTGTGACTGGATAGTGAAAGCAGAAGCAGCAAACTGATGGACTCGACTTTCTATCACTCTGCTCTCTCCTCCCATCAGCATGTCCCTTTTTTTCACATAAGCACTGCTGAACAACTGATTGGTTCATTTTTAATGCCAGGCTTCCCAGTTTGAACTCTGTTGTACAGAAGGCCGATACCAAGTAAAATTCAGCTACTTACACTGATTAAACAAAAAAATACAGGCAATGTTGTATTAACCACTTCCCGACCACCTGCCGTGTTTTCACGGCGGCAGTCGGGTTGCTGTGCGCGAATCACCGTAAAAAGACGGCGATCTGCGAACGGCCACTAGGGGGCGCGCCGCACTCCTGAGGAGTGTGCCCGCGGCTCGGGCGGACCCGATGTCCGCTGGTGAGCCGCGATGAGCGGCCACAGGCAAAGAACAGGGAACCGCCGATGTAAACACGGCGGTTCCCCATTGTGACAGTGTAGGCATGGGAGATCTACTGATCCCTGTCACTGGGATCCGTTAGATCTCTCATGCCCATGGTAGCCCAGCCCCCATACAGTTAGAACACCCAGGGAACACAGTTAACCCCTAGCTCCCCCCCCCAGGTTAACCCCTTCACTGCCAATGACATTTACACAGTAATCAGTGGACATTTACATTTCTGATCGCTGTATAAATGCCAATGGTCCCAAAAAAGTGTCAAAAATGTCCGACATGTCCGCTGCAATATCGCAGTACCGCTAAAAATCGCAGATCGCCGCCATTACTAGTAAAAAATAAAAAAAAAACCCCCAGAAATTAATTCTCATCATCCGTAAACGCAACCACTTTTGCGCAAACCAATCAATAAACGCCGTTTGTGATTTTTTTAATCACAAATATGAGGAAGAATATAAATCGTCCAAAACCGATGAAAAAAAATGTTTTTTTATATTTTTTTTTTGGATTAGAATTTTAGCAAAAAGTAAGAAATTTGTTTTTTTTTTTTGCAAAATGGTCGCTCTTATTTTGTTTATAGCGGCGATCAGAAATGACGCAGAGGTGATCAAAAACCACCAAAATAAAGCTCTATTTGTGGGAAAAAAATGACACAAATTTTTTTTGGGTGCAACGTCGCACGACCGCGCAATTGTCAGTTAAAGCGACGCAGCGCCAAATCGCAAAAAGTGCTCTGGTCCTAAAGCTGGAAAGCCTTCCGGTTGGTAAGTGGTTAATGAACACAGAGCTACATTGATTTATGTCTTTATAAAGTTCAGCTTTAACCCTGTACTGCTTCTCTTATAATTTACCTTTTACTAAGGACGTTATATTATAGGCAGCTCTGCTCAGCATGATAAGCATGCCATCAATCTATAATGATTCAAATAACAATTGGGTCCAATGGCCTGTATAGAAATGCCCATTAATACCTGGTTCTATGGTGAAACCACTTATCTATGACCTGGCACAGTTATTCCTTCTCCTTATATAATTTTCTCTGTGTGAACTCCGGGCCGATCTGTGTAGAACGAATGTTCTAGACATGTCAGTAACTGACGATATATTGGAAAGAGCTGCTAATGGATTACTTAACAGCCAAGAAAAGAATTTCCTAGCGGGAGATGAAAATACGAACCTACAGGTTCAGAACGCCACTAAGTGATACTATTTCCATAACATAGCGCCGCTATCAGCGCATGAAATCCGCAATCTTTACCGAGAAGTACGTAACTTTTTTTTACGCAATCTTTTATTTTTGTTGGTCTCATCTAACCACAGCACTTTCTCCCAATCCTCCTCTGAATCATTTAGATGTTCATTGGCAAACTTCAGACGGGCTGTACACAAAGCTGTATCTTGGCCTAGGCTGACAAGGCCCAGGCCTAGGGCGGCACTTTGCAGGGGGCAGCACGAAAAGAGTCCCCTCCAGCTTGCGCTTTTAGTGTAGCGCCAGTCTTATGGGGCGGACTGGGCCAGGAGGCAAATCGGTCTGGCACCCCCATAAAGCAGCTGGGCAGGGCCGCCATCAGGGGGATCCGGGCGTCCCAAGGGGCCCAGACGGCGGACCCCAACCAATGAGCTGTTGTGCTACCCTATAGTCAAACAGGAAGTGTGAGCAAATCTCAGCAAATTAAGGGAATCCATTACCCCCCCTCCAAAGCCCTACGAACTAGTGTCCCCACTAGAAAATTTCAAGCTGGGTCCTAAACAGGAAGACGTGTGGCCTTGGCAGGAAGGGGTGGCTCATATTTAAATTAGGGGGGTGCACGAGTCTAGTCAGGCCTAGGGCAGCACAAAACCTAAATACACTGCTGGCTGTACATGTGCCTTCTTCAGGAGGAGGACCTTGCGGGGGCAGCAGGATTTCAATCCATTGAAGTATTGTATTGTGTTACCAATGGTTTGTTTGGTGACTGTGGTCCCAACTACCATGAGATCATTCACAAGCTCCTCCTGTGTAGTTCTGGGCTGATCCCTCACTTTTCTCATGATCATCCTCACCCCATGAGGCAAAATCTTGCATGGAGCTCCAGACCGAGGGCGATTGATGGTTATTTTGTATTTCATCCAGTTGCGAATAATCGCTCCAACAGTTATCTCCTTCTCGCCGAGCTTCTTGCTGATGGTCTTGTAGCCCAGTCCAGCCTTGGGCAGGTCTACAGTCTTGTTCCAGACATCCTTTGACAGCTCTTGTCCATGATGGTGAGGTTTTGGTTTACAAATGTAGAGCAACCTGTAACAAAAGTATAAGCGTAAGGATAGTTTTGCCGTAGCGAGATGTGATGTGATCTGTAGAAGTAGTAGAATCATAGATGTGGTTTAATTCTGGGTTATTAGAAATATAGTATTCAGGTATCAGTCATGCATATCTTTTCTTTCATTAGTATTTGAATAGGACAAAGCCAGCTCTAAGGATCGAGCTGACACCTGGATGGTAATAAAAATTTCCCATCAGAGTAAACGTAAGATTTGTCACCTTCCTCAGTTGTCTTCTTCTCGCCAAGCTTCTTGCTGATGGTCTTGTAGCCCAGTCCAGCCTTAGGCAGGTCTACAGTCTTGTTCCAGACATCCTTTGACAGCTCTTGCCCATGATGGTGAGGTTTTGGTTTACAAATGTAGAGCAACCTGTAACATAAATGTAAGCGTAAGGATAGTTTTGACGTAGCGAGATGTGATGTGATCTGTAGAAGTAGAATTATAAATGTCGTTTAATTCTGGGTTATTAGAAATATAGTATTCAGGTATCAGTCATGCATATCTTTTATTTCATTAGTATTTGAATAGGACAAAGCCAGCTCTGAGGATCGAGCTGACACCTGGATGGTAATAAAAATTTCCCATCAGCATAAACGTAAGATTTGTCACCTTCCGCAGCTTCAAACTGAAGTCCTAGTCTTCTCGGCCCCAGAAGGTCTACAGGCTTTGATTAGTATCAACAGATCAAAAGAATACATTTCATCTCTCATAAAAGCTGAAATATTAGGGGCAGAGAAATTAAAAGAATTCCTTTTGATCGTAGACGTGTTGGGCTACACATACATATCAATCTGTATTTATAGCGTGTGTAGAATCTTAGCAAATCACGCAAAACTGTTAGATGGCACTGGATTGCGGCACGTAGACCGTGATTGGTAGTTTCGTGATCGGAGCAATGTGCTGGTTTTGGAAATCCTATCCATGACTCAGCAATCAGCGCCGTTCTGGCCCAAATTGACTCTGGTCATTTCAGAACACGAAATATCCTGTGGGCTGTTACGGGAACACCCCCCAGGCTTGATTGGCCGGGGGCTAACGTCCAGCCCACATCCTTATTTCAATAAATTGGGGAGCCTAAGATATGGACGGTTTACTTCCACAAAGTCATTTCTAAACTGGGGAGTCTCCATTTGGTTTTCCCGACTTACTTCTGTCCAGGGATAAGCTGCGGTAAAGTTTATTTCTGTTTTTATTCCTTTTTATTTTCATAGCAAATTGACAATTGTATGCATTGTCTGTTTATCTTTTTGTATTTTTTGTAACTCCTTTTTTCTTTGTATAGATTTCCTATGCACTGCCCACTGTCGGGATATTAAATGTTAAAATGAATAAGTGACTTCTGTGTACTAAGCTAGGGCTCCTATCTCGGGAGAGATTGTTGTTGTATTTTAGTGCCTAAATACTTGGTTTAACCGCTTGCCGACCGCTGATCGGCATTTGACGGCGACAGAGTGGCTCTTGTGGGCGAAACGCCGTCATATGACGGCGGCTGCCAGATCGCGCACAGTGGGTGCGCCCACGCGCTCACTGTGTCCGGGGAGGGGCAAGGAGCGGGTGCGGCGGATTCGATCTCCGTCGGCTATCCGCGATGCCCCCCCCGGAGTGAAGGAGCGGAGGTCCGTGTAAGTAAACACGGACCTCCATTCTGTGAGAGGGGGAAGGACTGTGATCACAGCCTTCCTCTACATGGAAGCTGTGATCGCTTCCCTTCCCCTGTTAGGGCAGCCCCCATACAGTTAGAACACGCCCAGGGAACACAGTTAACCCTTAGAGCGCCCCCTGCAGGTTAACCCCTTCACTGCCAATGGCATTTACACAGTAATCAGTGCATTTTTATAGCACTGATCGCTGTATAAATGCCAATGGTCCCAAAAAAGTGTCAAAATGTTCCGACATGTCCGCCCTAATATCGCAGTACCGCTAAAAATCGCAGATCGCCGCCATTACTAGTAAAAAATAAAAACCCCAGAAATGAATTCTCATCATCCGTAATCTTTTTGCAAACCAATCAATAAACGCCGATTGCAATTTTTTTTATCACAAATATGAGGAAGAATATAAATCGGCCAAAACCGATGAAAAAAATGTTTTTTTATATTTTTTTTTTGGGATTTGTATTTTAGCAAAAAGTAAGAAATTTGGGTTTTTTTTGCAAAATTGTCGCTCTTCTTTTGTTTATAGCGGCGATCAGAAATGACGCAGCGATGATCAAATACCACCAAAAGAAAGCTCTATTTGTGGGAAAAAAGGACGCAAATTTTGTTTGGGTACAACGTCGCACGACCGCGCAATTGTCAGTTAAAGCGACGCAGTGCTGAATCGCAAAAAGGGCTCTGGTCCTAAAGGGGGAAATCCTTCCGGGGCTGAAGTGGTTAAGCTATGTGCCAATCAGTATTCAATTGTTCTGCATGTTGCCAAATTGCATGCAGATTGTGAGCTAACAGATCTGCCCAATGGAGATCTGTGTGTGTGTGTGTGGTGGCCCAGCAGACCAGTCTGCGGACAAACAGTTGGGTGGTGGCAGGCTATCGTTTAGTGTGTGTCTGGTGTGGGGGTGTGGGGACAATGGGAAGAGTGAGTAACATCAGGGTTTTAGCTTGCAGGATAGCTGGGTAAACCCTAGAAGTGTGTACTAATTGCTAGACTGCTCCCCAACCCTTAAAGTGCACCAGATTGTATGTAAGATTGGTATCTGTGTGGTCAGCCAGCTGGATTGGAGTGGAGTCCCCCTCTAGTGGTGGCCAAAGGTAGTGCGGGCTGTTAAAGTACAGTGACGTCTTAATGCTCAATGTAAGTACCCCCTTATTCTCTCTTGTACCCCCAGTCACAGAACCATGTCGCGGTTAGCTAGTCACCGTGGGCATCCGTGACACAAGTAAGACACTAGTAATCCGCGATACAACCCCCCACAGGAGCATCTGGAAATCTTGAGTCCTTTACTCTCTCTATCCCTAGGTGAGGCTTTACCCTCAGTGACACCACCAGAAAACCTTGTCTGGGAACTCCCAGTACACCTACAAAGATTACACACACTGCCCTTTAAAAAGATAAGCCGACTGTATTGGCAGATTAAAATCAGAAATATAACAAAGCAGATAGGTACAACAACATCAATGCCCACAAACAAAAACTGATACAATGCACCCAACAGAGGTACAATATATTGCCAAAAGTATTGGGACGCCTGCATTTACATGCACATGAACTTTAATCAGGGCCATCTTTAACTCAAGGCAAAAGGGGCAGCTGCCCTGGTCCCAATCATTGTTGTGGGGCCCAAAGCAGCTTCTCCTTGAGCCCACGCTGCCAACAAATAGTTGATATGTGGATTCGAGAGGGCCCAAGAAAATGTTTGCCCAGGGTCAAATCAATATTAAAAACGGCCCTGACTTTAATGACATCCCAGTCTTAGTCCGTAGCATTCAATATTGAGTTGGCCCACCCTTTGCAGCTATAACAGCTTGGGAATGGGAATGTTTGACCATTCTTCCAGAAGCGCATTTGTGAGTTCAGGCACTGATTTTAGACGAGAAGGCCTGGCTCGCAGTCTCCGCTCTAATTCATTCCAAAGGTGTTCTATTGGGTTGAGGTCAGGACTCTGTGCAGGTCAGTCAAGTTCCTCCACCCAAAACTCACTCATCCATGTCATGGAGACTAATCAGGATCGAGGGAAAGATGAATGCAGCAATGTACAGAGACATCCTTGATGAAAACCTGCTCCAGACTGCTCTGGACCTCAGACTGGGGCGAAGGTTCATCTTCCAACAGGAAAACGACCCTCAGCACACATCCAAGGCTATGGGACAACTCTGTGAATGTCCTTGAGTGGCCCAGCCAGAGCCCAGACCTAAACCCGATTGAACATCTCTGGAGAGATCTGAAAATGGCTGTGCACCGAGACCCCCCATCCAACCTGATGGAGCTTGAGAGGTCCTGCAAAGAAGAATGGGAGAAACTGCCCAAAAACAGGTGTGCCAAGCTTGTAGCATCATACCCAACAAGACTTGAGGCTGTAACTGGTGCTAAAAGAGCTTCACCGAAGTATTGAGGAAAGGCTGTGATATTTATGTACAGTGCCTTGAAAAAGTATTCATACCCCTAGAAATTTTCCACATTTTGTCATGTTACAACCAACCAAAAACGTAAATGTGTTTTATTGGGATTTTATGTGATAGACCGACACAAAGTGGAAGGAAAATGATAAATGGTTTTCATTTTTTTTTTTACAAATAAATCTGTGAAAAGTGTGGGGGGCATTTGTATTCAGCCACCTTTACGTTGATACCCCTAAGTAAAATCTAGCTGATCCAATTGCCTTCAGAAGTCACCTAATTAGTAAATAGAGTCCACCTGTGTGTCATTTAATCTCAGTATAAATACAGCTGTTCTGTGAAGCCCTCAGAGGTTTGTTAGAGAACCTTAGTGAACAAACAGCATCATGAAGGCCAAGGAACACACCAGACAGGTCATGGATAAAGTTGTGGAGAAGTATAAAGCAGGGTTAGGTTATAAAATATCCCAAGCTTTGAACATCTCACGGAGCTCTGTTCAATCCATCATCGGAAAATGGAAAGAGTATGGCACAGCTGCAAACCTACCAAGACATGGCCGTCCACCTAAACTGACCGGCCGGGCAAGGAGAGCATTCATCAGAGAAGCAGCCAAGAGGTCCATGGTAACTCTGGGGGAGCTGCAGAGATCCACAGCTCAGATGGGAGAATCGGTCCACAGGACAACTATTAGTCGTGCGCTCCACAAATCTGCCCTTTATGGAAGAGTGGCAAGAAGAAAGCCATTGGTGAAAGAAAACCATAATAAGTCCCATTTGCAGTTTGCGAGAAGCCATGAGGGGGACACAGCAAACATGGGGAAGAAGGTGCTCTGGTCAGAAAATCGGTCATAACTTTTCGGCCTAAAAGCAAAGCTATGTGTGGCAGAAAACTAACACCGCACATCAACTTGAACACACCATCCCCACTGTGAAACATGGTGGTGGCAGCATTATGTTGTGGGGATGCTTTTCTTCAGCAGGGACAGGGCAGCTGGTCAGAGTTGATGGAAAGATGGATGGAGCCAAATACAGGGCAATCTTAGAAGAAAACCTGTTAGAGTCTGCAAAAGACTGGAGAATGGGGCGGAGGTTCACCTTCCAGCAGGACAACGACCCTAAACATCCAGCCAGAGCTACAATGGAATGGTTTAGATCAAAGCATATTCATGTGTTAGAATGGCCCAGTCACAGTCCAGACCTAAATCCAATGGAGAATCTGTGGCAAGACTTGAAAATTGCTGATCACAGACGCTCTCCATCCAATCTGACAGAGCTTGGGGTATTCTGCAAAGAAGAATGGGCAGAAATGTCCTCTCTAGATGGGCAAAGCTGGTAGAGACCTCCCCAAAAAGACTTGCAGCTGTAATTGCAGAGAAAGGCGGTTCTACAAAGTATTGACTCAGGGGGGCGCCATACAAATGCCCCCCACACTTTATTCACAGATTTATTTGTATCATTTATCATTTTCCTTCCACTTCACAATTATGAGCCGCTTTGTGTCGGTCCATCACATAAAATCCCAATAAAATACATTTACGTCTTTGGTTGTAAGATGACAAAATGTGGGAGATTTCAAGGGGTATGAATACTTTTTCAAGGCGCTGTACATAGGATTTTTTTCATTTTTTATTATTAATAAATTTGCAAAGATTTCAAACAAACTTCTCTCACGTTGTCATTATGGGGGATTGTTTGTAGAATTTTGAGGAAAATGATGAATTTAATCCATTTTGGGATAAGACTAACATAACAAATTGTGGAAAAAGTGAAGTCCTGTGAATACTTTCCGGATGCACTGTATGCCAGTTTGCTTCTTTTAGAAGTCGCCAGTTGGCCTTTAATAAACCCCTTGCTTTATACTGTATTTATTGCTACACCTAGTCTGGCGCCCCCTTGTGTTCCCATTTTAGAATCGCCATTGAAATACTTGTCAATTGCAATCATATCTCCAGTAAAGATTCCACAGAGAAAAAAAAAAAACGCAAACCAAATTAATGCCACCTTTAAAAAATTAATGTAGTTTACGAAAAAATGGTAATAAATACAGGAAGGGGGTCGCTAATTCATGCTAAAATCACCCGGAACGCAACCAGCAAACACCCCGCCGCATTTGAAAAGCGCTAATGCTTTTACGGTCTGTGAAAGGTGGGTGTGATTGGTCGATAATGACGCGGTTGTGTCACAGATCATTACGAGGAGAGCTTTAATAGCTCTTAATGAAATTCCTTTTAATTATTTCATAATGTTGTTACAGGTAAGTAGGTAATTAGGAGGCTGGAATTCGCGGTATTGTCGATCCGTCATAATGGGCCGCGCGGTTCTTTAGAATGAGATGGGTAATGGGACTTGGATGGAGGATCGTGATAAATGGATTCACATCCCTGAGCAATATCCAGGCTGAGCTCTAATTACCGGCAGGCGGAAGTCTGTGGCTGCGTTGGGTAATTAAGGTGCGTGTTGGCTTAGCATCTCTTTGCTGCTCATTTAAAACGCATCCGGAATCGTATTTGAAAGGGCTTACCGCATTATCTGCATCCATTTGATGTTTTAATCCAGGAACGAAAATGTCATATGTTGCAGCTTACCAGTGCTTAGATGCGCTGGCTGCTTTAGTTTTCTTCTTTCTGGCTTTTTTTTTCTTTATTTTCACCTGTCCTTGGGTGACAACATTCACTGTATTCTATCGGAGAAGCAGCATTGTCACCCCGGGATAGTAGGGAGGTGTTCTTTAGTCTGCAGAGCAGTGTAGCATTGTAGCACAGGCAGAGATCACAGGATGTTATCGGCTCACAGGATTTCTGGCAGGATCACCGGGTACTTTTGGATATATGGCAGTGTGGCACCTCTGTCCAGCAACCCCTTGGTTCGGTGACCTTGGCCCCAGGTCTCAACAAAGAATACTAGGAACCATTAGAGCAGGGGTGTCAAACTTCATTTCACTGTGGGCCGTATCAGCAGTACGGTTGCCCTCAAAAGGCTGGTTGTATCTGGTGTGCCCTCTGTACATTGTGCAGAGTTAAGAATTACTCTACGTACAGAGTTCAGGAGTGCGTTATTTGCAGAGGGAAGAGTTCAGGAGTTTGCTACATACAGAATGCAGGGTTCAGGAGTGCGCTACATACACAGTGCAGGGTTGAGGAGTGCGCTACGTACAGAGTGCAGGAGTGTGCTACGTACAGAGCGCAGGGTTCAGGAGTGTGCTACGTACAAAGCGCAGTATTCAGCAGTGCACTACGTGCAAAGTTCAGGAGTGCGCTACATACTGAGTGTAGGATGCAGAATTACACTACGTACAGAATTCAGGAGTGAGTTATGTGCAGAGTGCAGAGTTCAGGAGTTGGCTACGTACAGAATGCAGGGTTCAGGAGTGCGCTACATACACAGTGCAGAGTTGAGAAGTGCGCTACGTACAGATTACAGGGTTCAGGAGTGCACCACGTACAGAGTGCAGAGTTCAGGAGTGTGTTATGTACAGACTGCAGGATTCAGGTGTGCATTATGTAGAGTGCAGGGTTTAGGAGTGCGGTACGTACAGAGTGCAGGGTTCAGGAGTGTGCTATGTGCAGGGTTCAGTAATAAGCTACTTACAGAGTGCAGGGTTCAGGAGTGCGCTACGTACAGGGTTCAGGAGTGTGCTACGTACAGAGTGCAGGGTTCAAGAGTGCGCTACTTACAGAGTTCAGGAGTGCGTTATGTACAGAGTGGATTGTGCTGCGTCCAGAGTGCAGGGTTCAGGATTGTGCTACGTACAGAGTGCAAGGTTCAGGAGTGCGCTACATACAGAGTGCAGGGTTCAGGAGTGCGCTATGTACACAGTGCAGGGTTTAGGAGTGTTCTATGTACAGAGTGCAGGGTTCAGGAGTGCGATACGTACAGAGTGCAGGGTTTAGGAGTGCGATACGTACAGAGTGCAGGGCTCAGGAGTGTGCTACATATACGGTGCAGGGTTTAAGAGTGTGCTACTTACAGAGTGCAGAGTTTGGGAGTGCATTATGTACAGCATGCAGGGTTTAGGAGAGCGATACCTGCAGAGTGCAGGGTTTAGGAGTGCTGGACGTAGAGAGTGCAGGGTTTAGGAGTGGGATACCTACAGAGTGCAGGGTTTAGGAGTGCACTACTGGAGGTTGCAAACCTGGGTGCGAGAGCCACTTTAAAAGGCCTGGAGGGCCAGATTTGGCCTGCGGGCCTTTTGTTTGACATATTAACTTTAGAGTTTCCAGAATCTGATGAAGACCAAATGTCACTTAAACTCTGTGCCTCAGGCGAGCCTGCGTTACCTGACGGGGGGTACCATAACATGTATGCAATTCAAAGTGAGTGTTAGCTCTGCTGCCAAGGGGTGTCTTCTTCTCATTCCCACCTACCCTCCTTCTAGTCATTCTCTGAACTGTTTCCTATAAACTAGCAGGGATATGCAATTAGCGGACCTCCAGCTGTTGCAGAACTACAAGTCCCATAAGGCATAGCAAGACTGACAGCCACAAGCTTGACACCCAAAGGCAGAGGCATGATGGGACTTGTAGTTTTGCAACAGCTGGAGGTCCGCTAATTGCATATCCCTGAGCTACGGGTTCAATTTCATCTGGTTGTACTCTCTGAAAGACTGCGCAAGTGTTACTTAGACCTTGGGCCTGACGGGGATGCCGTTACATTAGACAGGTCTAAATGAGTGTAAGCTCTGATGCCAAGAGGTGTCTGGTTCTTGCCTCCTTCTATTCATTCTCTGAACTGTTTCATATACAGGGGGGGAAATAATTATTTGATTTCTTGCAGATTTTGTAAGTTTGCCCACTTACAAAGAAATGAAAGGTCTATAATTTTTATCATCAGTGTATTTTGTATGATAGAAACAGAATATCAACCAAAAATTCCAGAAAAGCACATGATACAAATGTTATAAATTGAGTCGCAGTTCATTGAGTAAAATAAGTATTTGATTCCCGGACAAAACATGACTTCGTAGTTGGTGGAGAAACCCTTGTTAGCAAGCATAGAGGTCAGATGTTTCTTGTAGTTGGTGACCAGGTTGGCACATCTCAGGAGGGATTTTGGTCCCCTCTTCTTTACAGATCTTCTCTAAATCCTTAAGGTTTCTTGGCTGTCACTTGGCTACTCAAAGTTTCAGCTCCCTCCATACATTTTTATAGGATTAAGGTCTGGAGACTGACTAGGCCACACCATGACCTTAATGTGCTGCTTCTTAAGCTGCTCCTTTGTTGCTTTAGTGGTTTAATTTTTAGGTCATTATCATGCTGGAAGACCCATCCATGACCCATCTTCAGTGTTCTGGCTGAGCGAAGAAGGTTCTCATCCAAGATTTTACAATACATGGCCCCATCCATTGGCCTGTACTTTTAGCAGAGAAAGGGCCCCATAACATGTTGCCACCTCCGTGCTTGACTGTAGGGATTGAGTTCTTAGGGTCATATTCAGCATTTTTCTTCCTACAAACACGATTAGTCGAGTTAATGGGCTCCTCTGACCACAGCATTTTCTCCTAATCCTTCTCTGAATCATTTAGATGTTCATTGTGAAACTTCAGATGGGCCTGTACATGTGCCTTCTTGAGGAGGGGGATCTTTCCGGCGCTGCAGGATTTCAATCCATGGGGGCGTATTGTGTTACCAATGGTTTGTTTGGTGACTGTGGTCCCAACTGCCTTGAGATCATTCACAAGCTCCTCCTGTGTAGTTCTGGGCTGATCCCTCACTTTTCTCATGACCATCCTCACCCCATGAGGCGAAATCCTGCATGAGGCTCCAGACCAAGGCCCATTGATGGTTATTTTGTATTTATTCTATTTGCGAAAAATTGCTTCAACCAATGTCTCCATCTTGCCAAGCTTCTTGTTGATGGTCTTGTAGCCCATTCCAGCCTTGTGCAGGTCTACAATCTTGTCCCTGACGTTCTTTGATAGCTCTTGCCCATGATGATGAGGTTTGAATGGAAGAAAGATTCTGTGGACAGGAGTCTTTTATACAACTAACTAGTTGTCGTTAGGAACACCTTCTTACATCGACAGGACTAACCTGTCTACCACATGAGCACCTACTGTAGCCAGTCTGTGGGAGCCAGAATTAGTGTTGGTGGGTAGGGGATCAAATACCTTTTTTACGCACTGAACTGCAACTCCATTTATAACATTTGTATTGTGTGGTTTTTTTTTTTTCTGGATTTTTGGTTGATATTCTGTCTCTATCATATAAAATATACCTATGATAAAAATTATAGACCCTTCATTTCTTTGTAAGCGGGCAAACCTACAAAATCTGCAGGGGAGCCAATCATTATTTTCCCCACTGTAGGCAAGAGTTTCTGCTTCATTTGGTTGTAGCCTTCAACCATATGATGACCGGAGATCTTCCTGATGACGTCAGATTGACGAAACGTGGGTAGAGGCGGAGCTTGCAGTTACGTAATTTCCTGTCTCGATCACCCTGTTGTTTGAACGCACGCCGCGCCCAGGGCCTTATATCGTCCAGAAGATGGAAAAAGAAACTTTTTCTCTTTCGTTCGTCGACAGACACAGCGACTCTTAGGACTAAGTGGGTTATACTGCCCTCTTCAGGAGTTTACTAGGCAGAACAGGCAGTTCTAACAGCAACAAAGAACAGTAACAGACACAGCCCCTCCCAGTGGGCAGTCCCCACTGGCAGATAACCCCACACCCAGCTGCTGCTAGCTCAGTTTTTTCTGCCTAGTGCAAGGAGTTAGACCTAGGCCCCCTGTTGGGATCTGGGGTACTTCTCTGGGCCACTTCGGCTGTCTAAGGACAGCCTCACAGATGAAGACCACCTTTCTCATTGGACGTCGAGACTACACGGGTGCCCTGTCCGGATTCAGTCGGACAATGCCACGGCTGTGCCATACGTGAACCACCAGGACGAGAAGCTTGGCTGCGGCCTCGGAGGTAGCTCCCATCCTGCGGTGGGCAGCAAACCACGTTCTGGCAATCTCTGCCGTCCACATACCGGGCGTAGAAAATTGGCAGGCGGATTATCTCAGTTGTCAGCGCCTGGACCAGGGAGAGTGGTCCCTGCACCCGGATGTGTTTTATCTGATTTGGCTGAGATGGGGCGTCCCGGACGTGGACTTACTAGCATCCCGTCTCAGTCGTAAGCAGGACAAGGGACCCCCTAGCAGTCGTGGCAGACGCTCTTGTAGCTCCATGGGCTAGGTATCGGCTCATCTATGCCTTTCCTCCTCTGAAACTGCTTCCACGCCTTCTGCGCAGAATAGAAGGGGAGGGTTTATCGGCCATCCTGGTAGCTCCAGATTGGCCACGGCGTCCTTGGTACGCAGACGTGGTATGGATGGTGGTGGACGTTCCCTGGCGGCTCCCTCTTCCCGAGACTCTTCTGTCGGTGATTCCTACCATGTTGAAGGCTTGTAAGGCCACTTCACGTACGATTTACCACCGCACCTGGAAGGCTTACATCGCCTGGTGCGAAGCTGGGGAAGGAACCCTCGTTCCTTCTCAGTGTCTCGGGTTCTGGCCTTCCTGCAGAAGGGCCTCGACCAGAAACTGGTGTTGAGCACTATCAGGGGTCAGGTTTCTGCTCGGGCGATCTTTTTTCAGCGTCCTTTGGTGATGCATTCATTGATTCGTACTTTCATAAAGGGGGTTCGGCATGTCGCCCCCCCAAGTACGGTCGTCTTTTGGCGCCATGGGACCTCAATTTGGTCCTCTCGGTACCTCAGAAGCCGCCTTTTGTGAATATCAGGAAAATCTCTCTGCAGTTGCTTTGCAGAAAGTGGCTTTCCTGATGGCTATCACATCCGCCCGGCAGGTGGCTAAGTTGACGGCTCTGTCTTATAGGTCTCCTTATCTGGTCCTGCATAAGGATAAGGCGGTCTTGCACCCGTCACCTTCTTTTTTGCCAAAGGTGGCGTCATCTTTCCACATCAATGAGGACATTGCCCTCCCTTCGCTTTGCCCGCGCCCGTCTCACCCTAAGGAGGTCGCTTTGCACTCCCTGGATGTTGTTCGGGCCCTGTGGGTGTATCTGACGTCCACAGCCTCCTTTCGGAGGTCAGACCCTCTTCTTGTCGTGGTGGATGGCCCACGCAAAGGTTTGGCGGCCTCATCGGCCACTATCTCACGTTGGATTAGACAGACGGTGTCCCGAGCCTATGCTGTTCGGGGTCTGGAGCCTCTCTTCCCGGTCACGGCTCATTCTGCCAGGGAGATTAGCACTTCCTGGGCTTTTCGACATCAGGCGTCTGTGTCTCAAGTGTGTAAGGCATCTACTTGGACCTCTGTGCACGCCTTCTCCATGTTTTACAAAGTTGATGTTTTCGCATCCTCGGATGCCGCGTTTGGCCGCAAAGTTTTGAAGGCAGCCGTGTGAGACACATGTGGTTCCTCACTGAGGGTTCAGTTGGGTGTAGTTCTGTTGTTCTGTTACCCACCCCTCATTTTTGGCACAGCTTTTGGACGTCCCACTTAGTCCTAAGAATCGCTGTCCCTGTCGACGAACAATAGAGAAAACGGGATATTTTGACTTACCGTGAAATCCTTTTCTCTGAGTTCATTGACAGGCACAGCACCCACCCCTCTGATGTTGCACTGCTTCTTACGACCTGAGCTAGCAGAGCTGGGTGTGGGGTTATCTGCCAGTGGGAACTTCCCCCTGGGAGGGGCTGTGTCTGTTGCTGTTCTTATTTGCTGTTAGAACTGCCTGTTCTGCCTAGTAAACTCCTGAAGAGGGCAGTATAACTCACTTAGTCCTAAGAGTCGCTGTGCCTGTCGACGAACTCAGAGAAAGGGATTTTACAGTAAGTCAAAAAAATCCAGTTTTTTTTTTATTTCGAAGCATGTAAACTAACATTGGGATTTAGGGGAACATCTTCATTCAGAATAATAGCGCCCCCTTGCTATTCTTGTCTCACTACTTGTAAGTTTTACACATTAGGGAGGCTGCTTTGTTATTTATTCTTTTTTTGACTGTAAAATTTTTTTTTATTTTTTTTTGGTGTGGAGGCATATTACACATAAGTGGAGTTGAACCTTGAATTCCCATCCCAGGTCTAGGACGCTGCAGTCTGGTTAGCTATTAAAATGGTGTTTTCCTCCTATTAATGGAAAATAGACGGCGGAGGGTGAGTGACCTCTGTCAGCAGAAGTAATCGCTCAGGATTGTACATTGGAATGCAATAGTCTGCACAAAGTTGAAAAGGGTAATCAATAAGCGGGGTTATGGGTTCAATCATTTCTATTGATTGTGTATTCAGGTCACAGGAAGGGCCGCACGCAGAGCAATGCTCACTGATTGCACATGCCAGGCTAGTCCCTGGTCCTGCACTCAATTCCCACCGGGAGCCCGATCACTGCGACTTATCCAGAGGAAACCTTCCTGATGTGACTGCTAGAGCGATCGTTTCATTACGAAGGAAGAATATTTCAATAGAACCCTCCGTCCTTTGTAACAAAGACCATAGAGGGGAAATGAGAGTGCAACCAACACCAGGATTGTATACAATATACAGAACCAGCACTGCTTCCTCCTCCTTTACCTGACTTTACACACACTGTAACCTTATTCAGTGGTTGCCCATCCATTGAGGGCGCACGGGCGCCGCCACCTCTGTCCTCACCACCCCCTATATGCTATGGATAGATTCATGCATAGCATGAATCTATCCATGGCCGCCCGTGACCACCATCTTTGAAGCATCTCATTAGAGTCGTAGGCTCTAATAGGCTTCAATATAGTGTGGCTTGTGGCGCAGAGCGTGCCGTCCACAAACCGTTAGAAAGGCAAATGAACACTTGCCTTTCTAACACTAAAAAGCTCTTCACCAATGAGGAAGCGCCGATATGTTACCAGTTTCCCGATTGGCGGAGAAGACAGGCGATCCTATTGGATGCCTTTCTTGTCGGAGGAGCCAAGCCGCTCTCCGCTCCCTGCTTGCCGGACACCGCACGCTGCCTGCTGCCCACTCCTAGATGGGGTAAGTGTGGGACTTTGATGTTCTGACTACCCTAGGGGGGACCTTCTATTAGTGCTGTATATCGCTATCTGTGATGCTGTTGTATATCATGGTCTATGGTTCTGTATACCCCTATCTATGGTGCTGTATATAACTATCTGTGGTGTTATATACCCCTATTTGTGGTGTTGTATACCTCTATCTGTGGTGCTGTATATTCCTATCTGTGGTGCTGTATATTCCTATCTGTGGTGCTGTATATCCCTATCTATGGTGCTGTATACCCCTATCTATGGTGCTGTATATCCCTATCTGAGGTGCTATATACCCCTATCTATGGTGCTGTATACCCATATCTGTGGTGCTGTATACCCCTATCTGTGGTGTTGTATACCCCTATCTATGGTGTTGTATACCCCTATCTATGGTGCTGTATACCCCTATCTATGGTGCTGTATACCCCATCTGTGGTGCAGTATACCCCGATCTGTGGTGCTGTATATACCCCGATCTGTGGTGCTGTATATACCCCTATCTGTGGTGCTGTATATACCCCTATCTGTGGTGCTGTTTATACCCCTATCTGTGGTGCTGTATATACCCCTATCTGTCATGCTTTTTATACCCCTATTTGGTGATGCTGGGCTGTATACTCCTGACCCAATGGGTGGAATTTATAAGGGGTGGGGCTTATGAGAAGTGTGAGAGGTCAAAAAGCAAGGGCGGAGTCTGGCCCCCCCCCCCCCCCATCCTAAAATTTCACCAGCCGCCACTGTACAGATTACTGATCCAGTGCTGCTTCTTCCTCCTTTATTTACCATGACGCACTCTGTCACTTTACAGGCGCATCTCATAAAATTAGAATATCAGGAAAAAGTTAATTTATTTCAGTAATTCAGTTCAAAAAGTACAACTCATATATTATATAGATTCATCACACACAGAGAGATATATTTCAAGCATTTCTTTCTTTTAGTTTTAATGATTATGGCTTACAGCGAGTGACACCCCGATATTCAGTATCTCAGAAAATTAGAATATTGCATAAATCCAATAACATAGCTCCCAACTGTCCCTGATTTCGAGGGACTGTCCCTGATTTGGAACAATGTCCCTCTGTCCCTCTTTTCTCGCCTTCACACCATAACCCTATAGAGGTATTCTTGATGAAGGCAAGAATTGGCCTTGCTGTAAAAAAAATTGCAATGATATGCACCTGTCAAACAGGTGCAGAAAAATTGGTCTTTGGGTGTCGGTGGCGCCTTCCCACCGTAACCCTATAAAGATGCTCTTGACGAAGGCAAAAAAAATTGCAATGATATGCACCTATCAAGCGGTGCTGAAAAATTGGTCTTTGGGTGTTAATTGTGCCCATGAAACCTATCCCAAAAACATTCTTCCAAATGAAATGATAGAACACCCTCAAAGCTAGGCAGCCTCAAAGTCCTGCAGTGATTCCACATCCCAAAAAAAAAAATGAATCAGTGACATCAGCATCAGGGGCTTTATAGCTGGTAATCCAGGACTGATTCATTTTTATAAAAGTCAAACGGTCCACGGAGTCTGTGGACAGACTCGTTCTATGATCAGTAACAAAACCCCCTGCAGCACTGAATGCCCGTTCTGAAAGCACGCTGGATGCAGGGCAGCCCAACAACTCAATAGCACACTGGGCAAGTTCTGGCCAGTTGTCTATTCTCATGACCCAGTAAGCCAGTGGATCGTTAACTGGAAAGCTCTCCATCTCTGTTTTGGCTCCGAGGTAATCGTCCACCGTGTGATGCAGACGCTGCAGGTGGGATGTGGAAGCTGACAGCCCTGGGCAGCGAGCACTAAAAAATTCCAAAATGCATCCCTTAGGCGGATGCCTCCTCTAATGCTCCTCTCTTGACCAACAGAAGACTCAAAACTAGGTTTTCCACGACACTGTAACCTACTGGAGAACGTTCAATAAAATCCTCTTTAACGTGTCCTCAAGAGATTTTATCTTCTGCACTCTCTGTGGGGACACAATGAGTTCTGAGACCTTCCCCTTATAGCAATGCTCAAGGAGGGTTGCCAACCAGCAATGATCATTTTCCTTTATGCCACATATTCTTGGGTTCTTTCGCAGGCTTTGAAGCATGAGGTTGCCCATGCGCCTCAAATTTGCCGAGGCTTGGTGGCACGAGACTCTTCTGGCCAGCTTTAGCACATCAACCAAAACTGGGTACGTATTTAGGAAATGCTGCACCACCAAATTGAGGACATCTGCCAGGCATGGCACATGTGTCAATTTCCCTGTCTAGGGGCGGACAGGAGGTTTGAGCCATTATCGCAAACCACCATTCCTGGCTCCAGCTGGTGTGGTGTGAACCACCTCTGGGCCTGTCCCTGCAGAGCTGCAAGAATCTCTGCTCCGGTGTGGTTCTTGTCCCCTAGACACACCAACTGAAGCACTGCATGGCACATTTTAGCCTGACCCACGGAGTAGCCCTTTGAACGCTTAGAGGGTACCTGATGTTCATAGGACAATTCTGCAGAGGAGGGCATGGAGGTGGCGGAGGAGGAGGGGTAGAGCTCACAGGTCTGGCATCATCACCACCAGCTGTATGGAGACATGGGGGCACAACAAGCTGCATTATCCTGGCTGGACCATGTGTCAGCAGTAAGGTGGATTTTACGGATGACTGCCTTGCCCAACAATGCCAGAACATTCCCTTCCATGTGATAATAGAGAGATGGAACGGCCTTACGTGAAAAGTAGTAGCGACTGGGAACCTGCCATTGTGGTACAGCACATTGTGCGAATTCACAGAAGGGGGCAGAATCCACCAGACTGAAAGGAAGAAGTTGGAGACCCAACAGCTTTGACAAGCTTGCATGTGGGTGGCAGGGACTGTAATTTTTTTCTGCTGCATTAGATGAGACAGAGAAATTTTCCGGCTACAGTCTACAGCTGGTGGTGTTCTGCTAGGACCTGGGACACCCTGTGCTATACCACCATTCCTGTCAGTGGAGGCTGCTGAGAGGTAATGACTCGTTCTTGCAGGGGCAGACTGAAGTGGGTAAGGAGGAGGGACAGATTTGTGTCCCTTTTGTGTGGCTTTTAGGTGCTCATGCCAACGGGCTGAGTGGTTGGACGTTAAATGCTTTGTTAAGCATGTGGTGCCCAAATGGCTGGTGTTTTTGCCACGTTTGATGTGCTTGAGACACAGTTTGCAGATAGCAACAGTGCGATCTGCTGCAGATGTGCTGAAAAAGGCCCAGACAGCTGAGCTTTGGGAAGTGGGCCGGGAGATAACAGCTGCAGAATTTGATGGAATAGGGTGGTTGCTCTCTACTCTTTCTTGATGTCGGCCTCCTTGGGGTTGTGCTCCCTCACCTTCAGTTTCCTCCTTTGCTCTATCTGGCACCCAAGTCACATCAGTGACCTCATCATCATCATCATCATCATCATCTCCATCTCTCCTCCATCTTCATCATCATCATTACCACTGGAGGCAACTTGGCAATACGCTGTGGCTGGGGGAACACGAATGCCAATTTGTCTAGCAGTGTTCTCCCCTCTCTCTAGGCTCATATTCCTTTCATCCTCAACCTCAGAACCAACATCTGAATCCAGTAATGGCTGGGCATCATCAAGGGGCAAGTGGCTGATGCTGTGGTGAAATAACTCCGCTGACTCCTCCATGGCTGATGTTGGGGCTATGGCAGGAATAGATGTGGACAAGGAGGCAGCTTTATCCACTCTGGCAAGTGAAGGGGACTGCACACACGTCTCTGCTTGTGTGACAGAGGATGAGGAAGATGAGGAAGGTTTAGTAAGCCAGTCCACCACCTCCTCTGCATGCTGTGGCTGGATAGCACAGGCAAACTCACTAATCAGAGGAAATGATGCCCTGCCTGAGGGCAGACCACCATGTCCACCTTTGCCTGTGGGAACGTCTGCCTCTCCTTGTTCTCCTCCCAGACATTATTGGGAGGGAGGGGGCAGTGCTTATTAGCAAATGTAAGTGGAAATCTGGGCGTAGATGCACTTTAATCAATGCAAAGTGGTGTTTGTTGCACTTTAATTTGAGTACTCACATTACACAGACACACTCCACGGATACACTACAATACACTGAAATATAATGCGTCAAATGTACAGTGACACACAGAACACTATGGCGTTAAACTTGCAGTAATGCACACAGAAGTAAATGGCATTAAGCATGCAGTAACGCACACAGACGTAAATGGTGTTAAACTTGCAATAACGCACACAGAAGTAAATGGTGTTAAACTGGCGGCAACGCACACAAAACTATATGGCGTTAAACTGGCAGTAACGCACACAGAATTAAATTGCGTTAAACTTGCAGTAACACACACAAAACTATATGGCGTTAAACTGGCAATAACGCACACAAAACTGTATGGCGTTAAACTGGCAGTAACACACACCGAAGTATATGGCGTTAAACTTGCAGTAACACAATCAAATAGACTGTGTGCAACCGTCACTACACTGACACTATCTGAACTGTTCCTACTCTAGCAATACACCAATGTAAAGATTAGTGACATGCTATCACTACACTGAAACTATCTGGGCTGTCCCTACTCTAGCTGCACACTATGCAAAGCTGAATGATGGCCCTCCTCCCTACACTCACACTATCCCTAGACTGACACTAAACTAATATTCTACACTGACAACTGAAACACAATAGCACATTATCGCACACTAACTAACTAATAGCACTCAACAGAGCCCTGTTCTATCTCTCTCCATGCTGAAATCACACTGAAAATGGCTGCCATTGAAAGAATACTGTGGGGCGGGAATGAGCCATGATTGGATAAAGTCATGATGACCGTGTCCAATCATGACTCTAACAGTGCTCTGTGCCCTGATTGGCTGAAGCTTTCACTGCTTCAGCCAATCAGGGATTGCAATGCACTGTTCATCACTGCAATGCATTGTGGCCAGTTTGGCTTCGGCAGCTTCAGCTGTGCACCCCCCTCCTCCTCCGAGAAAGGCATCCAATAGGATCGCTTGACTCCTTAGCCAATCGGGAAGTGGGTAACATACACGCGCTGAGTGAGTGGGCTCACGGCGCTCCTTTTTTTAAGTGTCAAGCGCGCATGCTCAGTACGAGTCCTGCGCATGCTCAGAAACGCGTTGTGCTCCGAAGATTGCCTGTCACCTGGTGATGCCACACGCTGCCTCCAGCACTGCGTTCCACGCCGCTCTCCCTCTTCCTTACCCGGAATAGACGGCAGCTCTCTCTCTGCTACACCGTGGTCATTCCAGCTGGAGGGACGTTTCACCGCCTCCGTACCAGGATCTACTTCAGATGAGCTTTACCTTTATTATGAACATGTGAGTGTTCCCTTGTCATCCCTGTGCATGATTGGCCAGCAAACTCGCCCTGACCTAAACTCCATAGAGAACCTGTGGGGTATTGTGAAGAGGAAGATGAGAGACACCGGACCCAACAATGCAGACGAGCTGAAGGCCGTTATCAAAGCAACCTGGACTTCCATAACCCCTCAGCAGTGCCACAGGCTGATCACCTCCATGCCACGCCGCATTGATGCCGTAATTCATGCCAAAGGAGCCCCGACCAAGTACTGGGTGCATCCTATACTGTACATGGAGAGACTTCTCACTAAGCCAACATTTCTGTATCAAAAATCCTTTTTTATTTTTATTGGTCTCATGTAATATTCCAATTTTTTGAGATACTGAATGTTGGGTAGTCACTTGCTGTAAGCCATAATCATCAAAATTAAAAGAAAGAAATGCTTCAAAATATATCACTCTGTATGTAATGAATCTATAGAATACAGTATTACCTGCTTTACCCCGAAGATTACTACATTGTTTTCTGCTTCTACAATATTCCGGGTCCTGCCTTGTCAGACTGATCCCTTCCCCTGCCTAACCCATTGTCTGACATGACAACTGCTGTGCCCATTATGAGGCGTTCCCTCCATCCCTGTGCTGAGTTCCTGGGTCTGTATACCTGCTGTGCCCATTATGAGGGGTTCCCACCATCCCTGAGCTGAGTTTCCAGGTCTGTACACCTGCTGTGCCCATTATGAGGGTTCTCGCCATTCCTGTGCTGAGTTCCTGGGTCTGTACACCTGCTGTGCCCATTATGAGGAATCCCCACCATCCCTGTGCTGAGTTCCTGGGTCTGTACACCTGCTGTGCCCATTATGAGGGATTCTCACCATCCCTGTGCTGAGTTCCCGGGTCTGTACACCTACTGTGCCCATTATGAGGGGTTCCCACCATCCCTGTGCTGAGTTCCCGGGTCTGTACACCTACTGTGCCCATTATGAGGGGTTCCCACCATCCCTGTGCTGAGTTCCCGGGTCTGTACACCTGCCGTGCCCATTATGAGAGGTTCCCTCCATCCCTGTGATGAGTTCCTGGGTCTGTACACCTGCCGTGCCCATTATGAGGGGTTCCCACCATCCCTGTAAACTTATGAGCACACCTGTATATGGGTTTTACTTTTTGAATTGAATTACTGAAATAAATGAACTTTTTGAAGATATTCTAATTTTATGAGATGCTCCTGTAAATGCAGATTTCTGATCCAGCGCTGCTTCCTCCTCCTTTTATTGAACAAGACACACACCGCCACATTAATAATAGAATACCGATAACGACATCCCTCTGCTTAGAATTCCAAAGCTGCTTGCCTGTCACAGTCAATACAGAGCGACCGCGCTCTCCCTGTATTTTTGTAAAGTAGTGTGAACGATGAAGAATGCATCAGGAGGAGCGTGCACCGCAAACTGGATGAACATCTAAAATTCGAATGGAAGCCGAAACAGAAGCTGAAAGCAGCCCTGACCTCCAGCCTGCATTGTGTCACATGCAGATGCTTTCCTTTTTTTTTCGGTCTTTTCACCATAAAAACATTCGTCTTTCTTTCATTTACACATTCAGTGTCATTCGTCCTTGTTTCTGTAATTCAGCTTCTGCTTCACCATTCATGGTGGATTCCACCCATTTGCGTCTCTTTGTACAGTGGGGAGTTCTTGAACCTTTCCATTTATCCTGAAGGTACTCATTCTTGCTGCAGCCTTGGAGCTCACAATCGAGCCATGAGCGGGTTTAGACGGCACGTGGCTATGGAACGGGACGCACAAACCTTCCACTCAGCCGAAAATGTGAAAAAATGTTTTATGCGTCCTTTAAAAGAGATGCCGCAATGAGCCTTCAAATTTCTCCAATTCCAGGCCCTTCTGTTGGAGGTTTGTTTTTTTTCTTTACCCAAATTGTCTTCTAGCCACATGACCTCCGGAAGGTTTTACCCCCCCTTCCACACCAGGCTATTTTTTGCGATACAACACCGCATTACTTTAACAATTGCGCGGTCCTGCGGCGCTGTACCCAAATAAAATTGATGTCCTTTTCTTCCCCCACAAATAGAGCTTTCTTTTGGTGGTTTTTGATCTAGACATGTGCAATTCGTTTCGTTCCGAATTTGTATTTAGTCAAAATTCTGAATATTCGTTAATTCGGAAACATCCGAATAACGAAAAACCATTTCACTAATTTTTCCGAAATTTTTTTTTTTGGGAAAAGAACGAAAATGGGAAAAAATGAAAATCCAAAAAAAAAAACGAAACTCCGGAATTCGAAAGAACGAAAATCCGAAAACTTGAAAGAACGAGAATTCAAAAGAACGAAAATCCGAAAATAAGAACAATCCCAAAAATTCAAAATAGCCTAAAAGAACAAAAAACATTTGGATAATTTCTATTATAATTAAATTATTACGTTTATTATTTTTATCAACCATTATTGGTTTTTTTTAATTATTATTTATTATTAATAATAAATGATAAAAACTATAATAATAGCTATAAACTATTAAATTATAGATAGGTTTCGGAATTTCCTTTCAAATCTGGCTGTTAGTGAATGTAATGAATTATCAACGCCCCCTTTCTGAATTACAATTCTTTTTTTTTCTTTACCCAAATTGTCTTCTAGCCACATGACCTCCGGAAGGTTTTACCCCTCCCTTCCACACCAGGCTATTTTTTGCGATACAACACCGCACTACTTTAAGAATTGCGCGGTCCTGCGGCGCTGTACCCAAATAAAATTGATGTCCTCTTTTTCCCCCACAAATAGAGCTTTCTTTTGGTGGTTTTTGATCTAGACATGTGCAATTCGTTTCGTTCCGAATTTGTATTTAGTCAAAATTCTGAATATTCGTTAATTCAGAAACATCCGGATAACGAAAAACCATTTCACAAATTTTTCCGAAATTTTTTTTTTTTGGAAAAGAACGAAAATGGGAAAAAATGAAAATCCAAAAAAAAAAAAACGAAACTCCGGATTTCGAAAGAACGAAAATCCGAAAACTTGAAAGAATGAGAATTCAAAAGAACGAAAATCCGAAAATAAGAACAATCCCAAAAATTCAAAATAGCCTAAAAGAACAAAAAACATTTGGATAATTTCTATTATAATTAAATTATTACGTTTATTATTTTTATCAACCATTATTTGTTTTTTTTAATTATTATTTATTATTAATAATAAATGATAAAAACTATAATAATAGCTATAAACTATTAAATTATAGATAGGTTTCGGAATTTCCTTTCAAATCTGGCTGTTAGTGAATGTAATGAATTATTAACACCTTTACAATTCCCACCATCCATAGCCTCTGCCCAGCAAGTTCTCTCTGAGGGTTCTTCTCTTCCTCCCTCTGATTGGATCCATCTTTGCACTGCCAGGAGGAAGGTGGGAGAGCAGAGACCCTTCCACCTTCATCCCTCTTTATTGCTCAGAGAGATTTTTCCAGCTTGATGTGTGTTGAAGGCAGGGGCGGACTGACCATAAGGGCACTCGGGCACTGCCCGAGGGCCCTTGGCCAGTAGGGGGCCCCATGAGAGACTCCTGGTACTTCATTCCCAAGGAATCTGTGCAGATCCTGGAGCCCAGTGCTGGACCAAGTTCCAGCACTGAGCTCCAGTACCTGGCATGACGGGGGCACGCTAGCGTGGGCACTCAGGACACCTTTCCCACATCTGTAGGGGCATGTAATGTGGGTGCAGTGCAATAAGTAGGTGGTGTTTTGTTTGGCTTGAGTGTGGACAGGGACACAGTAGGGGGTCCCATGAGAGGCTCCTGGTACTTCATTCCCAAGGAATCTGTGCAGATCCTGGAGCCCAGTGCTGGACCAAGTTCCAGCGCTGAGCTCCAGTACCTGGCCTGACGGGGGCACGCTAGTGTGGGCACTCAGGACACCTTTCCCACATCTGTAGGGGCATGTAATGTGGGTGCAGTGCAATAAGTAGGTGGTGTTTTGTTTGGCTTGAGTGTGGACAGGGACACAGGGGGGCCCCATGATCTTCTATTGCCCGGGGGCCCCATGGGTTGTCAGTCCGCCCCTGATTGAGGGACCAGTCCTTCATTCTTCTCAATGAAAGGAGGGGAGGAAGGTGTAGACCACCCGAGTGCCATTTCTGTCCAATGGATCATTCATATTAGAACCAACAGCTATTCCTCATGCGACAGAGAACAGGCAGATGTGTCTCCATCCCTTCACCCATGCGCACATATTTTTGCTTGCAATATTCTTTGAATTGCATTTTTCATTAACTTTTGCACACCAGCTGAATGTAAAATTATTCTGCTTCTGAATGTAGATGTTCTGTTTCATATGTGGCTTCATGCATTGACATGCCTCCTTAGACCCAGTCCGTCCAGACAGTTTGGTCATCTGCTGATTTGGCACCATCCACAGGCAGCTTCACTCTTCTACAGAAGTTGAGGTTGAGGCTGTAACGAGTGACTTCCAGGTCTTCTTGGACCACAAAGTTGAAGCTTTCAAGCTCCTGGCTCTGCTGGGCTGGTGGAAGGGTTTAGCTGGGTGTCATTATGATAAAGATGGTGCCACAGGTAAAGCCGCCATATGACATGGACTGCGAGAAATCTGCTGAATCTCTCTTTAGTCAACTATATAGAAGTATTTGCAGACCACGAAAAAAGCTCTCAGGCTTTGAACAACAAACCTGACATAACAAGCAGACAAATAAACCTGTCCTCACTCCTAATTGGCCTCAGGTCACTGCGACCACTTTGTAATAACACCTTTTATTTCTTCAGTAATGGGCTATCTGTCCGCGGCCGGCCACGGCACTTAGCAGAAAATGACATATAATAAATCCAGACGTGTCTGGTAAACCGGCGTGCCAGCAAGACCATGGTGGGATGTCCATTACAGAAGACTGCAGAGGGTCCGATTCATAATCATCATCAACTCTGCAAGAGGAGCCGAGGGGCAGCACCTGATCACCCACCAATGTGATAAATCGGAAAACTTTTTTTTTTTTCAATGGAATTGGCAAAGGACAAGTGTGACTTTAAAACTCATTGGCTCCTTTAAAGATCCAATCACTTATCATTTGCGTCGGGCGAACACTCTCGAACATTGTCTGTATGCCCGTCTGGCGAAGACTCAAATTTGCGGGTAGCTCGGTGGGATGTTCAGCTGCCGAGCGCCCTACACTGCACAATGCATTCTAAGCCCTGATTGGGCAAAGCGTTGACCAATCAAGGCACAGTGAAAGCTGGTTGTTAACCACTTGCCAACCGCCAACTGCAGTTTGACGGCAACAAAGTGGTGCGATATCGCAAATCGCCGTCATATGACGGCGGCTGCGAGATTGCGCACTGTGAGCACAGGCGCGCCGCCGGAGGCGCGCTCACTGTGTTCGGGGAGGGCCAGGGAGTGGGTGCGGTGGCTTCGATTGCCGCCGGCTACCCGCGATGCCCCCCCGGAGTGAAAGAACGGAGGTCCGTGTAAGTAAACACGGACCTCCGTTCTGTGAGGGGGGAAGGGCTGTGATCACAGCCTTCCTCTACATGGAAGCTGTGATCGCTTCCCTTCCCCTGCTAGGGCAGTCCCCCATACAGTTAGAACACGCCCAGGGAACACAGTTAACCCTTAGAGCGCCCCCCTGCAGGTTAACCCCTTCACTGCCATTTACACAGTAATCAGTGCATTTTAATAGCACTGATCGCTGTATAAATGCCAATGGTCCCAAGAAAGTGTCAAAATGGTCCGACATGTCCGCTGAAATATCGCAGTACCGCTAAAAATCGCAGATCGCCGCCATTACTAATAAAAAATAAAAACCCCAAAAATGAATTCTCATCATCCATAAACGCGGCCACTTTTGCGCAAACCAATCAATAAACGCCGATTGGAAAAATATAAATCGGCCAAAAACGGTGAAAAAAAATGTTTTTTTGTATTTTTTTTTTTGGAGTTGTATTTTAGCAAAAAGTAAGAAAGTTGGGTTTTTTAGCAAAATTGTCGCTCTTCTTTTGTTTATAGCGGCGATCAGAAATGACGCAGCGATGATCAAATACCACCAAAAGAAAGCTCTGTTTGTGGGAAAAAAAGGACGCAAATTTTGTTTGGGTACAACGTCGCACGACCGCGCAATTGTCAGTTAAAGCGACGCAGCGCCGAATCGCAAAAAGGGCTCCGGTCCTAAAGTGGGAAATCCTTCTGGGGCTGAAGTGGTTAAGGAGCGGCCCGCGGGAAGCCAGCTGCTGCATCCTTAACAACCGATGAGTCAGCAGCTTTCAATTGGCTGACAGCTGAATAGAAAAAAATTGATGGCAATGTAAAAAAGACAAAACAAATCAACGTGGGCCCCGCCCCAATCCATACCAGGCCCTTCCAGGTCTGGTATGGATTTTAAAAATTATTTAAATAATGGTGTGGGGTCCCCCCCGCCCTAAAATCTATACCAGACCCTTATCCGGGCATGCAGTTATAAATATAGTGTGTAGCGCCCTCTGGGTAGGTGCTAGTTGAGGATTTTTGTACCCAAGTAAGTATATTTAGGCAGGCTTGGATGCTGTCAGGCCGGATTGTTTTAAATCTGGGCAGGGAGTGGCCAAGGGAGACTGCAGGAAGAAACACCCCTCAGTTACTCCTCCCCTTTTCATCAGAAGGTTCTGGAAAAGGGGATGGGAAGAGGAGGTGAGGCTTTCTGAAGTATGTTAAGGAGCCCTGACCAATCCCCAACCTGTATCGGCAGGGGGCAGGCGTTCTTGGATACTGTGATCTGCCCAGCTGGGGGGAGGAGAGTTCGGGTGGAAGTTGGAGAACGGAGACGTAGTGTTGAGGCTTTTGGCGGGCCTTGAGGGAGTCCCCAGTCTGGGGGGGGGTGACCTCGGCTTGGGGTTTGGGTGCATCCAGGAGGAGTGAGATCCTGGCGGAGAGGCACAAGGTGGAGCAGAAGAGGACAGCAGGAGGAGAGTACTACAGCAGGGTCTCCAGGAGGAGTTCATCGGGTGTCCGTGAGAGACACAGCCCAGAGAAGTGGAGATGGACTCTGCAGCAGATTGAGAGGAAGACAGTCTGGAAGAGGTGCAGGAAGAGACTGGGACTTTGGTGTCCGTGGGCAGTGTAAAGGTGCTTGCAGTCAGGAGGACTGTGGAGACCTGGAAGAAGATGGGTTCGGAGCAGTAGTCTATCAGGCCAAGTAGACGGTATGAAAAACTGTCAGGAGAGCACCCGATCGGCTCTCCTCTACTCACGTCTGCAGATGCGAGTAGAGGAAAAGCCGATAAACGGCTCTTCCTGTTTACACTGTGACCAGCCATGATTGGTCACGGCTGATCACACGGTAAAGAGCTTCCAGCTTCCAAGATCGGTGGTGCGGTGGGTCAGACTGACAAGCCGCACCACCAATTACCGGCAATGCGCGACCCCACGGGCACGCGATCGCCAGTTATCCTGAGGACATCAATGGACGTCCAGTCAGGATAATGAACCCCCCGCCCAGACGTAATTTTGCTATAGGCTGGGCGGGAAGTGGTTAACCGGTTCCTGCCCAGTGTACGGCATAATGACGCTTGTGGGACCCTCTCGTCAATCCAGGTGGACGCAATAAGAAATCCTCCTGTATTGCACCCCGCAGGCAGTGGCGGGGCCACTCAGTAGCGTGATCTGTCACCGGCTGCATCCACCGGACACAGCCAATGACTGATCAGTGTACCTGCCGGCACCATGTGACTGCTGTTACCAATCATAGCAGGTCACATTACAGTTGCATACAATGGATGGCTTCCTTTCAAGCCAGTTATTGTATAGAATTGTGTTGCTAGCGGTGATTGGTCACAGTGATCACATGGTACAGACAGGGCCAATCACAGCAATACACACTAAACAAATAGATTTCGTTCTGTAAAATGCTGGCATATAGTGATGTAATGCACTGCTATATGCAAACATAATGTGTAATAAATAAATACTGACCACTTCCCCAGAGTATTACAATGATGCTATGGTAACGTTATATTGTTCTGGTCAAAGCGTGTTTACAAAATTATGAAAAAAGGAAAGAAATATAATAAAAAATAAAAAAAATTTAATTTTTTTTTCTGAACTCCAAAAAGGGGTGACTTGGGGGTTATTTCAAGAAATGAGATCGGCCATCAGTACATCAGGATTGATCAATTTTCATATATATAGCATAGCTTGTAGACTCTATAACTTTCCTACGGACTAAATAATATACATTAATTTGGGTTATTTTCACCAAAGAAATGGAGCAGAATACATTTTGGCCTAAATGTATGAAGAACAATTATTTATTTGCAAAAATTTTATAACCGAAACAAAGAAAAACTTGTGTGTTTTCAGAATTTTCTGACTTTTTCATTTATTTAGCAAAAAATAAAGACCCCAGTGGTGATTAAATACCACCAAAAGAAAGCTCTATTTGTGGGAACAAAATGATAAAAATCTAGTTTGGGTACAATGTTGCATGACTGAGTAATTGTCATTCAAAGTGCAGCAGTGCTGAAAGCTGAAAATTGGCCTGGGCAGGAAGGGGGTGAAAGTGCCCGGTGTTGAAAAGAATACAGTCCCTACCGACACACTTGGTGGAGGGTCACTGATGTTTTGGGGTTGCTTTGCTGCTTTGGGCACTGAATGTCTTGACCGTGTGTGTGGCATTATGAAAGAATTCTGGGGTGCAATGTAGGACCCAGTGTCAGAAAGTTGGGTCTCTGTCAGAGGTCATTGGTCTTACAGCAGGACAAGGACCCAAATCACATGTGAAAAAGCACCCAGAAATGGTTTAGCACAAAGCGCTGGAGAGTACTGAACTGACCAGCAATGAGTATAGATCTAACTCCCATAGACCTCCTTTTGGAGAGATCTCAAAACAGCAGTTGGGAAGAGGAACCCTTCCAATCTGAGGGACCCGGGAGCAGTTGGCAAAAGAGTGGTCCAAAATTCCAGTAGAGGTGTAGGAAACTCACTGATCGTTACAGAAAGCCATTTCAGTTATTTATTTCCAAGGGGTGTGCAACCAAATATTAAATTGAGGGTGCCGAAACTTTTGTCGAGTCCATTTTTGGAGTTTTGCGTGGAATGTGTCAGTTTGGCTTTTTGTTTCTCCACTATTTTGTTGTTTAAGACAAAGTGCATGAACTGGCCAGCAATGAATCCAGATCTAAATCCCATAGACCTCTTTTTGGAGAGATCTCAAAACAGCAGTTGGGAAGAGGAACCCTTCCAATCTGAGGGACCGGGAACAGTTGGCGAAAGAAGAGTGGTCCAAAATTCCAGCAGAGAGGTGTAAGAAACTCATTGATGGTTACAGGCAGCCATTGATTTCAGTTATTTTTTTCTAAGGGGTGTGCAACCAAATATAAAATTGAGGGTGCCGAAAATTTTGTCGAGTCCATTTTTGGAATTTTGCGTGGAATGCATCAGATTTGGCTTTTTGTTTCTCCACTTTTTTGTAGTTTAACACAAGACACTGGAGAGTACTTAAAGTGGTAGTAAACCCTGCTATCATTTTCAGCCAAGGAAGCTGCCATCTTGGCCTCTGTTTAATCTACAACTGCCATGATGCTGCACATGTGATCAGCTATGACACCAGCCATTGGATGGTTTGACAGTTTGGTTTAGAGCACAACCAATGGGAGTGTTACATTTCCGGCACGTGCCGGAAATGTGACTGGTTTTTAAACTGTTAAATGGATGGGTTTACTACCGTTTTAACTGGCCAGTAATGAGTCCAGATCTAAATCCCATAGACCTCTTTTGGAGAGATCTCAAAACAGCAGTTGGGAAGAGGAACCCTTCCAATCTGAGGGACCCAGGAGCTGTTGGCGAAATCAGAGTGGTCCAAAATCCCAGCAGAGCAGTGTAAGAAACTCATTGATGGTTACAGGCAGCCATTGATTTCAGTTATTTATTTCCAAGGGGTGCGCTACCAAATATTAATTTGAGGGTGCCGAAAACTTTGTTGAGTCCATTTTTTGAGTTTTGCGTGGAATGCGTCCGATTTGGCTCTTAGTTTCTTCACCTTTTTATTGTTGTAGACAAAGCGCTGAAGAGTACTTAACTGACCAGCAATGAATCCAGATCTAAATCCCATAGAGCTCCTTTGGAGAGATAGCAAAACAGCAGTTGGGAACTGGAACCCTTCCAATCTGGCGAAAGCAGAGTGGTCCAAAATTCCAGCAGAGAGATGTGAGAAACTCACTGATGGTTACAGGCAGCCATTGATTTCAGTTAATTTTTTCCAAGGGGTGTGCTACCAAATATTAAATTGAGGGTGCCAATAATTTTGTCCATTCCAATTTTGGAGTTTTGCACGGAATGCGTTAGCTTTGGCTTTTTGTTTCTCCACTTTTACAACCGATACAAACAAAAGAAATAAACACGAGAATTCCGAAACATTTGTAATTGCAACAATTTCCTGGACGAAGTGGTGCATTATCTGACAGAAATGCAGGGGTGTCAATATTTTTGGCCATGACTGTATATAAAAAAAAAAACTTTATTACAACAACTTTAAGTTAAAAACAGTTTTGCAAACAAAAGCCGTCTTTGCCATAATTTAATCAGCTAGATCAAATGCTCTAAGGAGATGGAGATAAGAGCCGTATATAGAAGCCGACGTGTTTCACTAAATCGTCTGCTTCCTCAGGACCTTCCAATCCAGATAGAAATGTAGTTGAAGTTGAAATAATGATTGTATATGGTAATAAGTATCCAAGAAAAACAACAAGGAAATGTTCTCACAAGGCCATCAAGAGGCCATCCCCATATAAATAGAGGATGTAGAATGTTCATATACCCATAGGATGAATGCATGATAAAGTGAGTGTATAATGTTACTCTTTATATCTGCTACAAATAATAAGCCGTAACTCATTTTTAAAAATGTTTCATATTTATATTAAATGACTGTTATCAATAAAATTTGTCACAAACTTTTTTTTTTATAAATCAAATAATATGTTGTGTTTACCTTTAAATTCCCAAGGGGGCGCTTTGCTTATTTATACATTTTTTCAAAGGTCTTAAAGCAGATCTCCTCCTCCATTTTTTTTTTAAACCCCTGCTTACTTAGTTGTAGGTCCTGTACATTTAACGACTTGCTAAATATAGCAGTGATAGTGGTATATAAGTGATTGTGCACAACCACCAGCAGGCGGCAGGCGCGCACACCGCGAATATTCACAGCAGAAGCCAATTTGTGGGTGCTGAGCGCTCGATGTCCTCTGCCACCCGACGATCGTTGGTAAAGAGCACAGAGCAGAGCTCTGCCTATGTAAACAAGGTAGATTGCTGTTCTGACAGAGGGGAAGGGATGCATCCTGTGTTCCTGCAAAGCAGAGACTAGAATCCATTTCTTCCCTTAGTAACAGCGGCACACATAAAAACTGGTTAGGCACACAGTTAACCCTTAGATCACCCCTGATGGTTAACCCCTTCCCAGCCAGTGTCATTAGTACAGTTACAGTGCATATTTTTAGCACTGATCACGGTATTAGCATCACTGGTTCCCGCAAAGTGTCAAAAGTGTCAGTTAGTGTCAGATTGTCCTCCACAATATTACAGTCCCGCTATAAGGCACTGATTGCCGCCATTACTACTGGGCAGTAATTCTAGCACCAGACCTCCTGTGTACATCTAAATCGGCAACCTGTAAAGGCTTTTAAAGCGTCGCATGGATAGTGAAATTTATGTTGCCTATTGCACGGGCCTGCTCAATATTAAAGCATGACATGTTACGTATCTATTTACTTTCCTAAAAAAAATAATTGTATTATGTATCCAAATGGATTATGTATTGTGGTTTTTTTTTTTGCATTACAATTTAAAAAAAGTGTATTTTTTCCCAAAAATTGCATTTGGAATACCGTGTGACATGAGAAATTGCTAAACCCACCAATTTATTCTCCAGGGCCTCTGCTTTAAAAATACAGTGAAACCTTGGATTACGAGCATAATCTGTTCCAGGAGAATGCTCGTGATCCAAATCACTCGTATATCAAAGTAAGTTTCCCCATAGGAGACAATGGAAACTCAGATAATTAGTTCCACAGTGACTGCTGGTGTAGGCAAAGCCGTATGTGTCCAGATGTGTGGTGACGCTGCTGAGGCTCGGAGGCGGTCGGAAATGCCCTGGAACTGTTTACACTTTCAGTATTTCTGAGTATTTCCGAACGCTTCTGAGCATCTCCGAGCCTCACCAGCGCCCCTCCACACCTCTGGCCACATGAGGCATTGCATGCACAGAGGCTTTAACCACTTGCCGATCGGCATTTGACGGCGGCAAAGTGGCTCTGTAACGCGGATCGCCGTCACCTGACGGCGGCCGCGAGATCGCGCCTAGTGAGCGCGCGCCTGCCGCCGGAGGCGCGCCCGCACGCTCACTGTGTTCGGGGAGGGCCAGGGAGCGGGTGCGGCGGAGTCGATCTCCGCCGGCCACCCGCGATGCCCCCCCCGGAGTGAAGGAACGGAGGTCCGTGTAAGTAAACACAGACCTCCGTTCTGTGAGAGGGAGAAGGGAGTGATCACAGCCTTCCTGTACATGAAGGCTGTGACCACTTCCTTTCCCCAGATAGTGCAGTCCCCCCACAGTTAGAACGCCCAGGGAACATAGTTAACCCTTAGAGCGCCCCCTGCAGGTTAACCCCTTCACTGCCAATGGCATTTACACAGTAATCAGTGCATTTTTATAGCACTGATCGCTGTATAAATGCCAATGGTCCCAAAAAAGTGTCAAAATGTTCCGACATGTCCGCCGCAATATCGCAGTACCGCTAAAAATCGCAGATCGCCGCCATTACTAGTAAAAAATAAAAAAAAAATTAAAAACCCCAAAAATTAATTCTCATCATCCGTAAACGCGACCACTTTTGCGCAAACCAATCAATAAACGCCGACTGCGATTTTTTTTTTATCACAAATATGAGGAAGAATATAAATCGGCCAAAAACGGTGAAAAAAAATGTTTTTTTATATTTTTTTTTTTGGATTTGTATTTTAGCAAAAAGTAAGAAATTTGGGTTTTTTTGCAAAATTGTCGCTTTTCTTTTGTTTATAGCGGCGATCAGAAATGACGCAGCGGTGATCAAATACCACCAAAAGAAAGCTCTATTTGTGGGAAAAAAAGGACGCAAATTTCGTTTGGGTACAACGTCGCACGACTGCGCAATTTTCAGTTAAAGCGACGCAGCGCCGAATCGCAAAAAGTGCTCCGGTCCTAAAGCTGGAAATCCTTCCGGGGCTGAAGTGGTTAATCCTCTCGCAATCCGAGTCGGGATTTGAAAAAAAAAAACTGCGTGTATTGCGAAACGCTCGTTAATCGCATTACCCGCAATCCGAGGTACCACTGTATATATGATGTTTTGGGGGTTCTAAGTAAATTTTCAAGCAAAAAAAAAAACCTGTTTGCTACATCAACATAAACAAAAAAACGCAATAAAAGGCCCCGGTGTTCAAGCGGATAATAATTCTAAATAATCAGAGCAGAGATTGTTGATTGAAGGAACATCCAGAGGTCAGGAAGGATTTTGCCCCGTTGGAGTCATTGCCCCCCCATGCTTTATCCTCTGGATCTCCGGGGGGGTATTGGATTTTATTTGCTGGTTTTCAATTGTTTTTTTTTTTGCGTTTCTTTTTTCTGGTTGAACTCCAGGGACTTGGTGTCTTCTTTTCAACACAACCAACTCTGTAACTCTGTAATTACTTCCCAGTAAAGTTTGACCATCATTATTTATAAACACGTCTTTTCTGAAAATTGCTCTATTTACTCTCCCTGTAAAGAACAAAGTGCTGCATTGTATGTAAGTGCATAGCAAGTTGTTAAATCATTACAAGCTAATGCAGCAATTACCTCCTCGGTGGTCATTACACGTCAATCGCATCATTGGGTCACATTGGGCCGCGCTCCTTTGTACGCTATGGCGGCATTGCGTTATTATTCCTCTGGAGGCGGAAGGCGTCCCGCGTTGGAGGATTAATAAAAGCCAAACGTAATGGGGCAGCACGCGCCAAAGGAAAATCGCGTATTCTGAAATTCAATTTTTAACCTTAAATGTTAGGTACAAAGCAACAGTGGGGCTTATTTCTGATCAAATCATTTCCATCCAGAACAACTGCCATTTACAGGCTCAGTCTGCAGAAATGACAGTTTGATGCTGATTTGAGCAACAAGATATTTCTTGTAGACCACTTTGGTAACTCCAGAACCCCTAAAAATCCATATCCATAGAGTAATGGGTGGCACAGTGGTGTGTGGGCGCCACAGTGGTGTAGTGGGCGGCACAGTGGTGTATGGGCACCACAGTAGTGTAGTGGGCGGCACAGTGGTGTATGGGCGGCACAGTGGTGTAGTGGGTGGCACAGTGGTGTAGTGGGTGGCACAGTGGTGTAGTGGGTGGCACAGTGGTGTATGGGCAGCACAGTGGTGTAGTGGGCGGCACAGTGGTGTATGGGCAGCACAGTGGTGTATGGGCAGCACAGTGATGTAGTGGGCGGCACAGTGGTGTAGTGGGCGGCACAGTGGTGTAGTGGGTGGCACAGTGGTGTAGTGGGCGGCACAGTGGTATATGGGCAGCACAGTGGTGTAGTGGGTGGCACAGTGGTGTATGGGCGGCACAGTGGTGTAGTGGGCGGCACAGTGGTGTAGTGGGCGGCACAGTGGTGTGTGGGCGGCACAGTGGTGTGTGGGCGGCACAGTGGTGTATGGGCAGCACAGTGGTGTAGTGGGCGGCACAGTGGTGTAGTGGGCTGCACAGTGGTGTAGTGGGCAGCACAGTGGTGTAGTGGATAGCACTTTCGCCTGGCAGCAAAAAGGTCACTTGGTCGAATCCCAACGACAACACTACCTGTTTGCATGTTCTCCCTGTGCCTGCGTGGGTTTGCTCCGGGTACTCCGGTTTCCTCCCACACTCCAAAGACATGCTGGTAGGTAAATTGGCTCCTGTCTAAATTGGCCCTAGTATATGTATGAATGTGAGTTAGGGACCTTAGATTGTAAGTTCCTGAGGGTAGGGACTGATGTGAATGTACAATGTATATGTAAAGCACTGCGTAAATTGACGGCGCTATAGAAGTACCTGAAATAAAATAATCAAAGGATGTTAGAAGTAGAATACTGCTCCTTCCCCTTCAATTACTGTCTGTATTGGTCAAAAAATCTCAAAGCAGAACATCATTGACATCTAGAAAGGGGAAGGTGTATTATAGTTTTGGATTAAAAAAATATATATATATAAAATAATAATCATACATATATATAGTGACGTTATATGAGGAGCAGTAGTGGATGGGCGCTATTTGTCGCCTCGCATACGTTTATGCTGAAGGGACCAAGATGAAATTCGGTCCAGGTGTTACCAGCCACCTTGGCAGGGCTGGTTCCGGACTTTCTGGTCCGTCCAAAGCTGGATAGAACGACCAGGAAGAGATCTCACAGGAGCTCAACCTGGGACTCAGTGTGCTAAGAACTGAGAGAGCTAAGAGCTTGATGGTGGTTGCTCTAAAGCAGTGGTTTTCAACTCCGGTCCTCGGGACCCATTAACAGGCCAGATTTTCAGTATTACCTTGGGGAGATGCAGACTAGAATACTGCAATCACTGAGCAGCAAATTATATCACCTGGGATGTATTTCAGTTATCCTGCAAACCTGGCCTGTTGGTGGGTCCTGAAGACCGGAGTTGAGAACAACTGCACTAAAGACTGCTAAAGGAAGGTTTGCATTTGTTTGGAGGTGTCAGGGACAAGCCCTGACATCGTATAGAGCGGTATCCTGCTATGTAATAGTTTACTGCTGGACGGCAAGTCTTTGATTTGCTATTTTGTTTGCTTTTAATTTGCAAACCTTTTACCTAATAAAACTGACAACCCGCCAGATTTTAAGAAAGCTTGCCTGCACACTGCCTTCTTCCCAGGAAAGGTGATCCCCATTCTGTCAGGGGAGTAGAGAGAGATCGTCTGTTCCCAGTGATTAGGAGCAGCGATCTCTCTCCTCCTCCAGGCAGCCCCGCCCCCATACAGTTAGGGCACTTTCACACTGGGGGGGTGGGCAGTAGCGATAAAGCGCAGCTACTTTCAGCGGGGCTTTTCCACTGTTATAGCGATGCTATGGCGCCGCTATGCGGGGGGACGCTTTTAACCCCCCACAACGGATTAAAAAGGGGTTAAAAGTGTCTGCGCGCCGTGCTTCCGAGGCGGTGTGCAACCGCTTTGGAAGCTCTTGCGATTGATTTCAATGGTAAGAGCGGTGTAGGAGTGGTGTAAACACCGCTCACCGCACCCCCCCCCCCCAAAGATCGGGTCGCAGTCCTGCTAAAAATCACAGATCATCGCCATTGCTCGTTAAAAAAAAAAATAATAACAAAAATGCCATAAATCTATCCCCTTTGTAGACGCTATAACTTTTGCACAAACCAATCAATATACGCCGATTGCGATTTTTTAAAAAAAATATATATCGGCCTAAACTGATGAAGAAATTCGTTTTTTTAGTTTTTAGATGATTTTAGAACAGGGATATGGCTTCTCCCGGTTTTAGTTAAAGTTTAACACACAGTTTCCAGATGATTGTAGAACAGTAGTATGGTTTCTCCCAGTTTTAGTTAAAGTTTAACACACAGTTTCCAGATGATTGCAGAACAGTAGTATGGTTTCCCCCGCTTTTAGTTAAAGTTTAACACACAGTTTCCAGATGCTTGCAGAACAGTAGTATGGTTTCTCCCTCTTTTAGTTAAAGTTTAACACACAGTTTCCAGATGCTTGTAGAACCGTAGTGTGGTTTCTCCCTGTTTTAGTTAAAGTTTAACACACAGTTTCCAGATGTTTGCAGAACAGTAGTATGGTTTCTCCCGGTTTTAGTTAAAGTTTAACACACAGTTTCCAGATGATTGTAGAACAGTGATATGGGTTCTCCCGGCTTATTTATACTTTTTTGACACAGTTTGAAGATGATTTTAGAACAGTGATATGGCTTCTACCGTTAATTAATACTTTTCAGACACAGTTTGAAGATGGTCCACATCCACCTCCATTTTTGATTTTTTTTTTTTTTAAATGCTTTTAGTTATTTCCCTGTCCCCATTTCTTTGTAGGGCACTTGTCCGACCCTTACCCCCATTTTCCTTCCTTTTGCAGACCTCTAGGACTTTCCAGGACTTTTTTACAGCAGTTTTCAAAACTTTTAGTAAAATTACCAGAACCCCGGACCCGAACCCGGACTTTTTTTGAAAAGTCCGGGTTCGGGTCCCGGACTTCCAAAAGTTCGGTACGGACCCGAACTTTACAGTTCGGGTTCGCTCAACTCTACTTATTATGAATTATAATAAGCTATTATTTTTTCAAATGTTCTTCCTTATTTCTGACCTTTGCAGTGTGTGACTGTATATATGCATACTATATGTATGTGTGTGTATACTGGGTGTGTATATACTGTGCTTATATTGTATGTAAACACACAGTATACATACAATATACATCCAATATACACACACACACACATACATACAGTATGCATATATACAGTCACACACTGCAAAAGTCGGAAATAAGGAAAAACATTTGAAATAATAATAGCTTATTATAATTTATAATAAGTAAAAATTATAAATTAATAACTTATTTCAAATGTTCTTCCTTATTTCTGAATTTCGGAAATAAAAAAGAATATTTGAAATAATAATAAATAACTATTAAATATAGGTATTGAAATTTTCTTGAAAGTATGACTATTAGTGCTAAATTTCATATCTAAGTTCATTAACAGCCAAACTTTCAAGGAAATTCCAATACCTATAATTTAATAGTTATTAGTTAGTTATTTCAAATATTCTTAGTTTTTTCCAATTTTCGGATTTCCGAATTTCGGATTTTCGTCTGTTCCAATTGCCGAATTACCGCGAATTGCTGAATTACCGTGAATTTCCGAATTACCGCAAATTTCAGAATTAACGAAATTGCCGAATTACCGCGAATTTCCATATTACCGCGAATTTCCGAATTACCGCGATTCGTAAGAACGAAAATTCGGAAATTGAAAATTCGGAATTTGTCCGAATTGCCGAATTTTGCAAAATTCGGTAAAAACGAAATTCGGAACGAAACGAATTGCACAAGCCTAATATGCACCAGGAGGATAATTCTGTATGCAAACAGCGCTTGCTATACGAAACTCTGGACCCCTAGGTCTCACCCAGCCATAGCTAAACACAGATGAATAATTAAGCAAAAATGTGAATAAAAACAAACCAGTGTAAAATAAATATACAATTGCCTTAAACGCTTATGTACCTTAAAGCATCAATGCAAATATATTGTGAAACCAAATCCCCCAATACATAAAGTGCTTTGTGCTAGTGACCGTGAGCTATCATCTAAAAAGAGTTTTAGATATCTTCCAAACAAATATCATGCAATAAAATGAATTCATAACAGTCAATAAATTGCGCATAAAATCTCATAAACTGTGGACATCCTTTGTGCAAAAATCTGTGCAAAAATTTTGTCCACTGTGCATGCAAAGATGCGATTCGATCGATTTTATGACAGTTCTTGTGTCTTTAAACAACCTCCATACGTGAAAGACCTTTTCTTTAAAGTGCCCATGCTTTCAGTGCATCAAATCACTGTGTGCAAAGAGAAGCAAGACCTTGTGGACCCTCTTGTCATACCCTTCCTGTCCCTCTTCCTCCTTCTGTTTCTGGGCCGCCTAGGTGACTCTTCCTCCCCCCTAGGCGACCCCTCCCTCCAGGCAATCTTGTGGGACACGTCGTAGGTCCCAGAAGATCGCCTGGCCACTAGGAACGCACAGTGCAACTCGCGCATGCGCAGTGCGTGCCCAACCGTGAAGCCATTGCAAGTGTAGGCGCCTCGGGAAGGAGGGGGAGACAAGCGAGGCTTCGAGCGCAGCCATTGCTGGACCGCGAAACAGGTAAGTTACTGTTTATTAAAATTCAGCAGCTACACTTTTTGTAGCTGCTGACTTTTAATAAACGAAAAAATGCTTAAGATCATTTAGAAATGATAAAAAATAAAACAAATGGGACTTAATTTAAATTTCCATAAGCAATGGTATTGTTTTTGGTTTGTAGACACCTATGTGAGTTTGGGGAAATATTTTTGTGAGATAGATATCAACATGTGAAAGTGAGAGAGAAAATAATATTTTACCAAAACATGAAAAGATTACACATTCTACCATTCTTAAAAACAAAATAGATGATCAAAATTGCAACATTGTTGCAAGGACCATTTCTTTGAGAGAAAGATACATTTCATCTCAACATGAAAAGGATTTCTTTGGGGAAGTTACAATTGTATTGGGCCGCATTGCTCCAACTTTTACTCCCAAAAAACTCTCTCAGCTCTCATTTTGGTATTTACTATAACACCCTGTAATTACTCCAATGAAGCAGAATTTAGAGCAGTTTCAGGTCTGAGCATGCTCAGTTGTGCTCTGCACCTAGGAGTAAAGAGATGGGGAATTTATCTCTTCTCAGACTTTTTAAGATATTTCAGAACTCAGCTGCCGCCTATGATTTACATAACAATAGCCCCTGCCGTCCGCCCACGATTTGCATAACAATTGCGCCTGCTGGTCGCCCTTAATTTATATAACAATAGTGCCCGCCGCCCGCGATTTACATAACAATGCTGTACACACAGAGAGCTAAACCGCATAAATGACTCACTGGCATGGGCCTATCTTGAGGTAGGGGCAGGGCCGATCCTAGGGTCACAGGCGCCTGGGTGCAAAAATATTTCTGGCGCCCCACATGGGCGTGGTTAACTTACTAACTCCTCCCCTTTACAAATGTTTCTATGGCTACCCTACTAGGGTCCCGTTACTTCTGAGGAATCCCCTCGTAGAGACATAAACTCAGTAACGGTATCTTTGTAAACATTTCCCCTCCTCAATCATTCAATTGGTGCGGGTACACCCCGCGGTCTTTATAAAAACGTGGGTCCGCGGACACTGGGATCCTAGCCGGGACGGGGATGGAGTTCTATCCGGGTACGGTCACTCAGTAAATACGCCAAATCGAGAGACACACATGTCGTAACAATACATTTAGCGCCCGCCGCCCGTGATAACAATATATTTAATTCCCGCTGGTCGTCCGCGTTAACAATACGTTTAGCACCCGCCTGCCGTCCCCGATAACAATACATTTAGTATCCGCCGTCGACTCAAGACTTTATAGAATTTTTCAGACTCTTCTCTATTTAAGGGGTAGAGAAATGA
>BLSH010205978.1:301656-314678 GCA_018402905.1 Glandirana rugosa
GCCCAATTTGGACATTTTCACTTAGGGGTGTGCTCACTTTTGTTGGCAGCGGTTTAGACATTAATGGCTGTGTGTTGAGTTATTTTGAGGGGACAGCAAATTTACACTGTTGTACAAGCTGTACACTCACTACTTTACATTGTAGCAAAGTGCTCTTGTAGAGTTTACTCTTGATAGTTGCTCTTTCCAATTGCAGCAGGACAGAAGTGCAGTAGGACAAAAGTGCATAGTTTTAAAAAAACAGTAGTTGGATACAGTAAGTTTAAACTATTTCTATTTTCCTTGAAGTATTTCAAATTGCTTTTCTTAAATTGTTTGCTTGTTAACATTGGTATTTTGGCTGTGTTGTTATTAGTGTTTGTTTGCTAAGTGCTGTTGAGGTGTTGAATACTGGGTGTTGTCAATTAGCATATGTAATAGAGGTGGGCTGTTGACCAAATTGGTGCTTAATTAGTGTTGTATTTAAGAAGGTGAGCAGCTCTTGTAGAGTTTACTCTTGATAGTTGCTCTTTCCAATTGCAGTAGGACAAAAGTGCATAGTTAAAAAAAAACAGTAGTTTGAAAACAGCAGGAGGTTGGAGACAGCCAACTCTATTTGATTAGTGCCTGTGTTTGAATTTAAGTAAATCTCTCTTTAAAGATGTTTGGTTTAGTTCAGTGCAATACTTGTTTGGCATTTATTTTTCGTGGTGCTTTGTGGAAGCTGGGATGCTGTCCCATTTGTATGCAGGTTTCTAGTCTACGTGATGACATTGCCTGTCTAAATTCCTTGGTTTGTGCTCTGCAGTCTGAGATCAGGAGGTTGTCTAAGCCAGTTTGTTGTGTTGAGCTGCCCTGTAATAATCCACCTCTTCCTCAAAGACTGCGCAGAAGGGCAGTGTGGAGTTTCTTCAGTGTTGTCACATGAAAAGATAGAATAAAATATTTACAAAAATGTGAGGGGTGTACTCATTTTTGTGAGATAATGTATATGGGCACAACAGCATCTATATGGACGCAGTAGCAGCTATATGGGCACAACAGTATCTATAAGGGCTATGACATGGGGGTCTTTAGCTCTCGTGGTAAGTGCATTTTCAGTGAGTTTGCGACAGCCAGGATCTCTGTTTGAGGGCATGGTAGCCCATGTTTATTTAAAACAGGGTTTCCCTTGCAGGGGGTTGACACCATCAACATGCAGAAAACATAAACTCAGCCTGCTGGCTCATAAGCGATCAGTAGCCGTCTTGGCTATAAGGCTCAGTAGGTCTCCTGGCTATTAAGCGATCGACTCCTGGAGACCACCTGTCTCCCATCGTGTGTGTGACACAGAAGCCTAGTCCTGACTGCTCTTAACAGGCCTCCACCCAGCTGGACAATCAGAGTCCTGGTAGGTCCCAAAACAGGACTGGAAATTTCATCCCACCCAGAGCTCTAAGAAATCCTCGGGCTCCAGATCCCTAAACAGACTTTAAACAACACTGAGGAAACTGAGAAGCCAGTGTCCTCTTTAATGCGCAACGCCTCTGGAGCCTCTCAACCTGCCAGGTTGAGAATTCTGGACCATCCCTACCATCTAGACCCTGGCAGGGTAACACTCCGCCACAGGGCACAATAGTAGCTATCAGGGCACAACAGCAGCTATATGTGCACAATGGCATAAAGATGCAATTGTGCCCAAGTGTAGCGCCCTCGTAGTGATAGGTGCGTTTTGTGGTGAGTTTTTGCGAGGAGAGGCAAAATCTAGTCAGGCCTGACTGTAAGTGTAGGCCTGAATGTTTTGATCTGAGCTGGGGAGTAGCTCGGGGAGTGGCTGGAGACAGAAGGAAGGAACACCCCCTGTTGTTTCCTCCCCCTTGAGCAGAGAAGGGGATGGATGAGAAGTTGTCACTCCCTGATGCATAGCTCCCAACTGTCCCTGATTTTGAGGGACTGTCCCTGATTTGGAACAATGTCCCTCTGCCCCTCATTGCTCTTCATTTGTCCCTCATTTTGGTCTGATGCATATACCTATATATAAAATGCACTATTCAAAAAGTGATCAAAACGTGTTTTATATTGCTAAACCTTTCATCCAATTTCTAAATTGCTGCATTTGTACCTTTAAAAAGCCAATATAAAGGAATAGTAGTGGTAAAAAAGCACTTGTGAGTTTAACTAATAATAATAATAAGGGGACGTGGCAGGGGTGTGTCCTATGCCTACATACTTTTGGTAATAGGTGCTCCTCGTTTCTGTCTCAGAAAGTTGGGAGATATGCTGATGTATGACAAGGAGCCCTGACCAATCTCCAGTCTGGATTGGCAGTGGCACAGCAGTCTGCCAGCAGGGGGGAGAAGACGTTGGGGTGGAAGTGATGAAGATGTAGCAGGGGTGCTGTGACCTTGAGGCCTGGAGACTCGGGTGCAGCCAGGAGTGGAGTTGATTCCTGGAGAAGCACAAGGGAGTAGAACAGCAGAGGTGCTACTGAGAACACTTTAAAGTATCCACTAAAGTCGGTGAGTGACAGACCTGGGAGCTGGAAGAGAAAGGCCGGAGCAGTCTGGGAGAGCAATAGTGGACAGTGGAAGCCTTGGGAGCCAGTCAGGGGAAATAGTGTCACTGTAAGGAAAGCAAGTCGGTGGGACCTGGAAGAAGGAGGGGCTGGGAGTTGTAGTCCATCAAAGGCCCGGCTAGCACCAACTTACTAAGCTACACTTTGTAGGGTCCAAAACCCTGGCCAGTAACGGGTGGTCTGGAGGCCTTGCTGACAATTTGCAGGCCTCACCATGTGCTAGCTGCGGTGAAGAGAAAGGAGTTATGTGAGCCTGATAAATTTCCCTTCAGGTCAGGAACTAAGTGATGTGCTGGAGAGAAGTGAAGGAGTAATAGTCTGCAAGAAATGTGCTGGAGAGACGTGAAGGAGCAATAGTCTGCAGACGAGATATGCCGGCGGAAGTACAGTGTATATACGGTCGTGTATATAGATGGTCCTGTAACCAATTCTTTGGGCATCCCACAGTCACCCCTTTTCCCCATCCATTTTTAAATCCCCTAAATAAAACAAACAAAAACAAGAGCCGGCCTGTTCAGTGACTTCGGATGTGTTGATTGAGGGCAGCTATAAGGTGAACCACAACTACCAGCCACTCCCAAGGGAGCACATGGCTACATATATAATTTAAAATCTCCACTGGCTTAAGCCAATGCTGCACCATGCAGGTGAAGTTTTTTTTGTAATTGATCGATTGCCTAATTGTACGTTTATTTATACCTTCAATTGCTGTGGTCCCAGCATATTGTGCATGGTTTTGCATGTAGCTCAGATCACCACGGGCAAAACCAGGTACCCCCCCCCCCAAAAGTGCCAAATGTGGCAGTGGAAGGGGGAGGGTAATCAAGCTTTATGTAATAATGACTAAGCCCCTCCCCTTCATGACATTGTCAAAAAGGGGCAGAGCATTGGTGACCTTAAAATGATGCCCCCCCAAAAAAAGTTCTGTGGACGCCAATGTTTGGAGAATGCCAGTAATGGACTACCACTTTGTTGAGGTACGCTGGGATAGCCTATTTCATTTAGTTAGGGTTACTTTTTCATCAATGTTCAGTAAAGCTGCATCAACTGTCTTAAAGCGGAGTTCCACCCAAAAGTGGAACTTCCGCTTTAAGGCCTCCTCCCCAGCTCAGGATGCTGAAACTGAGCTTTTGGGGAGGGGGGGGTGCAGATACCCGATTTTTAGGGGTACTTCCGCCTCGGTCGCCTTAGGCAATCGGAAGTGGAAGGTCTCCTTCCCCCTCCCTCCCGAAGTCTTCTGGGATACAGGACAGGTCCTAGAAGACTTTGGGACCAATCATGAAGTTCAGCGCTGCTCGCGCATGCTCAGTGAGCGCCCGGCCGTGAAGCCGGGTGCCCACGGTAGCAATGTCGGCGCCGCGTGGGGAGGGGGAGAAATCCGAGGCTCCGTGCCGCCCCATCGCTGGACTGGGAGACAGGTAAGTGTATCTGCTGACTTTTAATAAACATAAGGAAAAGGTGGAACTCCAATTTAAGCCAAGTTTGAATTCATAAGGGACGCATGATGATTTCTGGATTATATGATCAGTAAAGCACATGTGGGGTATAAATCAAAGCCTAATCTAAGGGTCTACTCGGCAAGACAAGGAGGAAGAATACAGTTGCTATGGGTAACCAAGGGTACATATGGGTGCAAGGTACATTGCAGTCAGTCACAAAGCATGGTACCTGGCATGGCGAAGGGTCCTCCGGTAGCGAGGGGTTTGGTGAACTTGACCCTCCCCAGTAGTCACCCTCCTGAAGGTATCGGGGCGAACCCACATTACGGAGACCCACAGCCTGGCTGCATGGTACAGGAGAGTGAAATAAGTGCACGCATGAGTTCCACGCCAGTGCCAGGTGGGACCCCATTATGTCACTGGGAGATAGAGATACGTTGGACTGTTGGAGAGGGCACGGGCTCGGCAGTATCCCATCTAAATTCAATATACAGAAGAGAAGTGTGTGGGGACGGGACAGCATGCTACAGAAGGACTCTTTCACAGATGTACAGCTCATTTCTAAGGCGGGGAACCATCATAATGTTTGATTTTCACATGAATGCGGCCCCTGCCTGGTCCCGGGCATTGATGAGTGCGCACACAAAAGGTATCCCCACATGCAGGGCGAGTGTCCCCTCCCACAGCTTGACTGCTCTCCACCATTGGCTTGCAAAGATAGCAAGCTGTTACCCCAGCAGGTATTTCTACATCTTCTTTTTCTAAGCAGACCTTTCTTGGCCAAATCCTTACTGCAAATCGCTGCTCTTGAGGCTGTTACTTAAGAAGCTTGGCATGTGCTTCCATCTGCCAGAATGGATATTTATCTCACATTTTCCTCTCTTCAGAGCTGACATTTTCCTTTGTATTGTAGCACCCTCTACTTTAGTTAGGTGCTAGAAGTAGTGAGTTTTTGGTAGGTTAGGTAAATTCAGGCAGGCCTAGCTGGTAGCTAAACCTAAAATGTTTTGATTCTGGGCTGGGACTGGGAGTGGCTCAGGGAGTGGCTGGTGACTCACAGGTGGTGACACCTCTCGGTTACCTCCCCTTTGCTTCCAGAAGGTCCTAGAAGAAAGAGTGAGGAAGAGAGGTGGCGCTGCCTGGGGTCTTGTGGGGAGCCCTGACCAATCCCCAACCTGGATTGGCATAGGGCAGGCCTCCTCAAATACCCAGAGTCAGCCCAGCTGGGGAGGAGTTATTGGGTGGAAGAACTGGGAGATGGAGCACTAGATGGGGGGGTGACCTTGGGTCCGGAGGCCCGGGAGTGGAAGGGACCCCTGGTACAAACCCAAGGGGAGTCCTGACCAGGAGCAGGAGAGAGCAACGGAGTGGTGCTGCTGGGCAAGTCTCCAGGAGGGATCCACCAGATGTCGGTGAGTGACACACACCCAGGGATGCTGGAGAGGCACACCGGAGCGGATTGGGGTGAGAGACAATCTGGAAAGGGTGTAGTGCCAGCAGGGACTATGGTGTCACGGGCAGTGGAGTTGGGCAGCTGCAGCCAGGAGGGCTGGCAGGGCCCGAAGAGGACTGACTGGGAGCAGTAGTCCACCAAGGCTAGCTAGCACAAAGATTTACTCATTTTTTAATACACAGTAGGAGCCCGCAGTCCCTGCCTGCAAAGGGCGGTTCTCCAAGGCCTGGCCAGGGCCAGAGGCAGGCCTCACCGTGTGCTAGCTGGGCCACCATAAGTGTTGTGCAGGGGCGAGAGAGAGAAGAGTTCATCAAGCAAGTGTGTCCAGGGAGATGTACATAGTTATCCCATCTGTTAAACTACAATTCTTCTGGGCATCTCATAATTCCCATCCTCATCCAAGTTCTATCCCCTAATAAAATAACAAAAAAACACAAGTTCCTGCCTGTTGTATCTGACTTTGGATATGTGAATCTGTGTGACTGGCTGGGCAGGGTGACAAGTGAACCACAACACTCAGCAGCCTCCAGGGGGGTACTGCTACAGTATGAAGAGAAGAGACAGTCATTTTTAATGAGCATGTTCTCAAGTCAACTCATTTAAACAGAATGTTCCAAAGAAAGTCGATTTTTAAAAATGATCTTCTACTTTTTTTTTTTTTTTGCTAAACTGGACTCTTTGCTCCACCTTGAAGAGCCTCATGTACTACTGTGGTAATCATATTATTGTAAAGGATGGGAGCAGGTAGATGTTGTACGGGAACAACTAGATATTGTAAGTGTGTAAGGTAAACCGGATTTCCAGCACTAGAAAAGCAGTGCGGATCTATGCTCATGCGCATTGCACACATGCTCATATGCATAAGCGAAGGAGCAATGTTAGATGCGTTGTTCCAGTTCGCAATGTGCGTGCACATACCACTTCAGGACAGTTATACTGCGGCAGGGCATCCCTGCTTTAGCAGATCACGTACTGCCATCCGCTTCAGCTCAAGCCAATCAGTGATTTATGCACGAACCCGCTGAGTGAATGACAGAATAAAGCGCTGTGTAGGTAAACAACACAGAGCTCTCCACCGTCAGCAGCAATGTGTCATATTTTTTTTTTTCTCCCTGCGCATTGCTTAGTAAAATCAGCACACATTATGCTGTCAGGGCACCATGGCAGGAGAAGGGCTCTAGGACCCAGCATCTCTACCAGCACTTCACATGGGCCTTTATAAGGAAGCATGTTAGTGGCTGCAGTTGCTGGTTGATCTTTGGTACCCACCTGGCTCCTGACCTCGGCTATCCACCTGACCAAGTCCGCTCTGATACCCCCCGGCTCCTGACCTCGGCTATCCACCTGACCAAGTCTGCTCTGATACCCCCCTGGCTCCTGACCTCGGCTATCCACCTGACCATGTCCGCTCCGATTCCCACCTGACTCCTGACCTCGGTTATCCACCTGATCATGTCTGCTCTGATACCCACCTGGCTCCTGACCTCGGCTATCCACCTGACCACGTCTGCTCTGATACCCACCTGACTCCTGACCTCAGTTATCCACCTGATCATGTCTGCTCTGATACCCACCTGGCTCCTGACCTAGGCTTCCTTCTGACCACTCTCCAGTCTCAGGATTATCCAAGTCCTGTAACACCTCACCGGCGCCATCTGTCTGCTGATGTTACGCCAGCACACCACCTGTACTCTGGAACCTCCCGCACACAGTCCAGCAGTAGACCCGTGCTACTTGGTGCCTGACTTCTCTTGTTTTCACCCTCAGGTGGGGTCTGGAACTTAGCTGCAAGGGAAGCCCTCTCTCTCCATTGGCCTCCAGCACCAGGTACATGATACATGTTGGAAGATCAACAGCAAGTAATGTAAAGTTGCTTTGTTCTGTGAACTATATGCTATATGCATTATACCTATCTATCCAGCGGGTGGCCCTGTAGTGTGAATCTATGGTAATGTAATCAGAGGATGTGTTATCTCTCTCAATGTATGTAGTTGTATCCTCCTTGTTCCTGTTCCATGATAAAAACATGCTGTAAGATATGTTCAGTTATTTCTCCAAGAAAGTAAAGTTTTATCTTCATCCAGCACATTAATATCAATACTCTGCTAACAATATACACACAGTAACAGTGCATATTATTACTGATCACTGTATTAGTCTCTCTGGCGATGTCAGTGGCAGTTAGTCCCCCCCCATCCCCCGCCCCTTCCCGTGTCAGTATCACGTACGAAGACTGGAATGTTATGGAGGTCTCCCTTGCACCTCCTGCCCAACACTCCTGGCAAGGAGTGGCACGAGTGACGGAGTAACTGGCTGGCGATGTTCACTCTTCAAGTGAGTAGAACCCTCAAAGCAGGATGCAGAAGCAGCCTGGCACCAGAAAATAATTCCAATATGTATACCATAGTTTGTAGGCACTATAACTTTCACACAATCCAATCATTATACACTTATTGGGAAGACATTTGGCATGTTGCCAAAATTTATGAAGAAGTTAGATTGTTTTCTTGAATATGTTTTATAGCGGAAAGTAAAAAATATTGGTGTTTTTTTTTCAAAATTCGTTTTTAGTTAATATAATAAAAAAAAACAGTGGTAATCAAATACCACCAACAGAAAGCTCTATTTGTGTGAAAAAATTAAACAAATGTGGTGTGGGTACAACCTTGCATGACGGCACAATTGCCAGTTAAAGTAGCACTGTGCCAAACTGGCCTTGTACAATGAGTAGTTAGTGAATGGTCTTCAGCTTGTCTCTGTGTTCCTGAGACCTGATCTTCTGTACCTGCTTACCTGTGTATTACCCGGCTTGCCTTTGGACTTCACTTCTGCTCCTGCCTCAACTCTGTTCATCTGATCACTCTGACCTTGGCCTGCCTCCTGGACGTGCTCTGCCTGCTGATTTTGTCCTTCGCTGACTGGTTGTTGCTGACCACTGCCTGTCTCCTGGTCCTGCTTCTGTCTTCTGCTCTGGTGCCAAGCTGCTTCTACATTCTGTTTTGAGGACTGCGACTACCGGCTCTACCCACTTGAAGAGTGAATATCGCCAGCTACTCCGGCACTCATGCCACTCCTTGCCAGGAGTGTTGGGCAGGAGGTGCAGGGAGACCTCCACAACATTCCAGTCTTCATACATGATAAAGTGCTTCCATTGATTACGGTTTTAGTGTTTTTTGAAGGTATCGTGTTTAGGGTTCAATGTAGCTCCCGGTGTCTCCATGGTGTACCCACTTACCTTGGTAAAGCTAATAGGTTAGCATATGGGAGGGTTGGCTCAGATGGAATTCAGCATTTCAGAACGTCCCTCCAAAAGTTTTTCTGGAACATTTAGAACTCCAGTTTGGACTGGGACAGAGCTAGAAACACTGGTGTGGCAATCGCACTCTTGGAGCCACAAAAGTAGATACCAAGTGTGTCAGCCTGCCAGACAACACTCATAACTAGAATTCTACTTTTGGGCATGTAATCAGGTGCAGTCTACTATCTCCACTGTAGGTGACCCTTGTCCACAGTGGCATTACAGTTGGAGAGGAAGTCAAGAGGAACATGGTTCCTTTATGGTTTCCTTGGTCACTGGGGAAGCTATCCATTTGGATGATGCCACCTCCGGTGACTCTAGCAGCCATTTTGGGTCAGGCAGAGCCTATTTGAAGCCCTGACTCCCATGCTTGGCACGCATTTGCGAGTGGGTAGAGTAGGGACAGGTACCCCATCTGTTAGGGACAGAACTAGCAGCAGGGAAAGGTTGCTGATGAGGAGGGAAAGCATAGGGTTCTCAACTTCTCTGGACATTTTCCCCGCTTGGGCGCGAGACGGCCAGGACACATTCTGTCCTTCCTAACAGGTGCTGTCAGTTTGGTTGAAACCTGCTCTCTACACACTTTTAAGGCCCGTGAGTGTTCCCGGTTGGGCTGTCTGCCCACTGGTTTTATTGTGAAGTGTCTTTACATTACTTCAATACAAGTTCTTTATTTCGAACTTGGGCTGTGTGTGTTATTGCCGCCGCACCGCGCTGCACCTCCACCTACAGGCAGACTAGCCCTTTAAATGCCTTTAGTCACGATAGCGTATTGAAACCTTTTGAGAAGTGTTTATTTGTATGTATCCAGAGGGTTCAGCGGTTGTTTAGTGACCACTCACTGACCATCTATTACACGATTTCTGGAATGGTGAAAGATCAGGTATGTATGAATCACAATGAAGCAAATGGAGCAAGGTCATAAAACTAAACAAGACCCTGACGTCCACAAATGCGGTGGAAAAATAATATACAGTTGCTTGGAAACCAACAATTTTAAGGTCACAAAGGCAAACTTATTTTTAAATTGTAAAGTTTTTTTTCCGTACAATTAAGAGATCGGAGATCAAACTCTTTCCCTGTAGGGAATTTTTCAGCACTCCACCCCCGGCTTCAGGTCTACTTATGCATTTGTAGTGCATGCCTTACTTGTATCTTCGTTATCCTGGTTGTTTACTGCTTTGCACTTGCTGTGAAGTTGGATTATTCTCCTATTAATTCTTTCAGGTGTTTATTTTTCGGTAGTTCAGTAAGGTTATATTCTGTATTTGCTCTTCTTATTACTGCGTTTAGGTGTTTAGTTTTCTGTAGTTCATTGCGGTTCTATTCAAAGAAGACCCCATCTTTGCTTCTGGCTGGGTCTGTGGCATCAGCTCACAGGATTCTGTGTTGTGTAACTTCTTTTTATTTCCCTCTGTGAGAGATGGCAAGGAGCCCACAGTGGTGATTGGCTGGCATATTCATGTGGCTCAGCAGAGGGTTTTGCAGTGTTTCATATCGGCAACAAAGTGACTCTGGGCAGCGGCTTGGTCTGGCATACTACAGCTGTGTCTGGATGATAAGCAAAATCCCTGGCCAGTGTTCACTGTATGTATTCCATACTTTTATTTTTCATTTTCACTAGAGAAATGGTCTCCAAACTGTGGCCCTTGGGCCAGATGTGGCTCTCTGCTTGCCTTGGAACTCTATTAGTCCCACTGATACGAGGTACTATACCTCTGACGGGGCACTATTCCTCCCCCTGACACCAACAGTGGGGCACTTCCATCCACAGATACCAAGGATAGGGTACTATTCCTCCCACTAACACCAATGATGGGGCACTATTCCTCCCACTGATACCAATGATGGGGCACTATTCCTCCCACTGATACCAATGATGGAGCACTATTCCTCCCACTGATATCAAGGATGGGGCACTATTTCTCCCACTGACACCAATGATGGGACACTATTCCTCCCACTGTTACCAATGATGGGGCATTATTCCTCCCACTGATACCATTGATGGGGCACTATTCCTCCCACTGATACCAATGATGGGGCACTATTCCTCCCACTGATACCAATGATGGGGCACTATTCCTCCCACTGATACCAATGATGGAGCACTACTCCTCCCACTGACACCAATGATAGGGCACTATTCCTCCCACTGACACCAATGATGGGGCACTATTCCTTCCACTGATACCAATGATAGGGCACTATTCCTCCCACTGACACCAATGATGGGGCACTATTCCTCTCGCTGATACCAATGATGGGGCACTATTCCTCCCATTGATAGCAATGATGGGGCACTATTCCTCCCATTGATAGCAATGATGGGGCACTATTCCTCCTATTGATACCAATGATGGGACACTATTCCTTCCACTGATATCAATGAAGGGGCACTATTCCTCTCACTGATACCAATGATGGGGCACTATTCCTCCCACTGATACCAATGATGGGGCACTATCCCTCTCACTGATACCAATGATGGGGCACTATTCCTCCCATTGATAGCAATGATGGGGCACTATTCCTCCTATTGATACCAATGATGAGACACTATTCCTTCCACTGATATCAATGAAGGGGCACTATTCCTCCCATTGATACCAATGATGGGGCACTATTCCTCCCATTGATACCAATGATGGGGCACTATTCCTCCCATTGATACCAATGATGGGGCACTATTCCTCCCATTGATACCAATGATGGGGCATTATTCCTCCCACTGATACCAATGATGGGGCACTATTCCTCCCACTGACATCAATGATGGGGCACTATTTCTCCCACTGACACCAATGATGGGGCACTATTCCTCCCACTGATACCAATGATGGGGCACTATTCCTCCCACTGACACCAATGATGGGACACTATTCCTCCCACTGACACCAATGATGGGGCACTATTACTCCTCCTACTGGCCAAAGGTGCTATGGTATTTTTCTTCTCCCACTAACCACCAAGCCTGAGACATTTTTCACTCCCACTGGTCACAATCTGCATCCTCTAAGGAGAAGTCCCCAGGGGTTCCGCCGCAATTCAACACAGCTGGGTCAGGCTGAAAGTAGCAGGAGGTGAGATTATAATAGCATTATGTTAGTTATGCCATAATTGTACATAAAGCTATAATAATCTCACCTCCTGCTACTTTCAACCTGACCCAGCTGTGTACTCCTGAGCTCCGCAGTCTGCATTCAGTGCCGTTATATACACCGGATATACGCAGGATGCCAACTCCTATTCTCTGCTTCCCCCTCCCAGTTTGCATTTACCTCTTCTGCATGCAGGAATTTACATTCCAATCCAGCTATGTGCTCCTTATCTCTGCCCCCCCTCTGCAGTCTGCATACAGTCGCTACCATACACAGGGTCCTGCAACATTCAGGCATGTGCCCCCACTGTCCACACTCCTCTTGGCACTACCCTCAGAGGTTCAGAGGAGCTGGAACTATAGAGGAGGCACCAGGTATCAATGCACATTGACAGTACTCACTCAGTGTACATTGAAAACAACATCAGCATCATGTGCGTATTTTTTCTGCACAGAAATATGCAACATGTATGCATTTTTCTGCAGAGAAAAATACTCACATGACACCAACATTGTGGTGTAAGCAGGGCACATAGTTCTAACGTAGGTCTCTGCTAGGACATAAAGAAAACAATTGATTTCTATGTGCCCTGTTCACATTATTTTAGATTGTAAGCTCTAACGAGCAGGGCCCTCTGATTCCCCTTGTACCAAATTGTAATGTAACTGTGCTGTCTGCCTTCATTTTTGTAAAGTGCTGCGCAAACTGCTGGCGCTATATAAATCCGGTATGATAATAATAATAATTATAATGTTGGTGTCAGATGAGCTCTGATATGTATTCTATTATTTAACCACTTAAGGACCGGAAGGATTTCCAGCTTTAGGACCGGAGCCCTTTTTGCGATTCGGCACTGCGTCGCTTTAACTGACAATTGCGCGGTCGTGCGACGTTGTACCCAAACGAAATTTGCGTCCTTTTTTTCCCACAAATAGAGCTTTCTTTTGGTGGTATTTGATCACCGCTGCGTCATTTCTGATCGCCGCTATAAACAAAAGAAGAGCGACAATTTTGCAAAAAAAAAAACAAATTTCTTACTTTTTGCTAAAATACAAATCCAAAAAAAAAATATAAAAAAACATTTTTTTTCACCGTTTTTGGCCGATTTATATTCTTCCTCATATTTGCGATAAAAAACATCGCAATCGGCGTTTATTGATTGGTTTGCGCAAAAGTGGTCGCGTTTACGGATGATGAG
>BLSH010205978.1:327993-352521 GCA_018402905.1 Glandirana rugosa
CCTAAAGGTCGAAATCCTGGTCTCGTGAAAAACGCTAAACGCGGCCACTTTTGCGCAAACCAATCAATAAACGCCAATTGCAATTTTTTTTATCGCAAATATGAGGAAGAATATAAATCGGCCAAAAACGGTGAAAAAAAATGTTTTTTTATATTTTTTTTTTGGATTTGAATTTTAGCAAAAAGTAAGAAATTTGGGTTTTTTTGCAAAATGGTCGCTCTTCTTTTGTTTATAGCGGCGATCAGAAATGACGCAGAGGCGATCAAATACCACCAAAAGAAAGCTCTATTTGTGGGGAAAAAAGGACGCAAATTTTGTTTGGGTACAACGTCGCACGACCGCGCAATTGTCAGTCAAAGCGACGCAGCGCCGAATCGCAAAAAGTGCTCTGGTCCTAAAGCTGGAAATCCTTCCGGGGCTGAAGTGGTTAAGTGCACTTTTTTGTACACTTAGGTGGGTTTTTTTTTTTTTTTTTTTGCGCACCGCCATGGAAAAAAAAACTGTATCCAAAACAAAACCTTGCCAGAAATCCAGTGAGCTTGTAAATTCCTATTTGCCCAGCTCAATGCCCCTTACAGAACAACCCCCTTATGGCAAATAGGAAGTGTTTTGTAGTCCATTCGTAGGGTGACAATGCTGTTTCTCCATAGATATAGTACAGTGAGCGTTGTCACCCTAGGATAGAAAGTATGTAGCTGGCTGGGTCACTAGAAGAAAATTTTAAAGAAGTTAAATAAATAAATAAATCTATTACAGCCGCCACATTTAAGGGCCGGTAAGCTGCAATATATTTGATTTTTATTTCTTATTCTTTTTTCTTCTTGGGGTCCAGATGTACTTTAACAACTTCAGATCTGCGGTATAGCCGAAAGACAGCCACAGCGCGGATCTCAATTGCCGGGTGGACGTCTATTGATGTCCGCCCCTTTGCACGCTCCCGGCGTGCACTCACAGACGGCGCATGCGACCGACACACGCTGCGTGGGCGTGCCCGCTAGGGTTGCCACCTCATCCCTTTAAACCCGAACACATATGAATTACACAGGTTGTTGTTCTGAGGCTAATTGAATGCAGATAAGTCACCAAGTGAGTTTAATTACCACCTTAATCAGCCACAGAACCTGTGTAATTAATATGTGTTCGGGTTTAAAGGGATGAGGTGGCAACCCTAGTGCCCGCGGGTTGGGCGGACTCGATGTCCGCTCCTGACCTGCGATCGTCTGCGGAGCTGCAGAACGGGGAACCACCAATGTAAACACGGCAGTTCTCCATTCTGTGAGAGGGGGGCATAGCAGATCTACTGATCCCTGTCACTGGGATCAGTTAGATCTGTTATGTCCCGGCCAGCCCTGCCCCCCCCACAGTAAGAACACACCCAGGGAACACAGTTAACCCCTTCACTGCCCCCTGCAGGTTAACCCCTTCACTGCCAATGACATTTATACAGTAATCAGTGGACAGTTAAATTTCTGATCGCTGTATAAATGTCATTGGTCCCAAAAAAGTGTCAAATATGTCCGACATGTCCGCCCCAATATCACAGTCCCGATAAAAATCGCAGATCGCCGCCATTACCAGTAAAAAATAAAAATAAAAACGCCATAAATCAATTCCCATAGTTTGTAGACGCGATAACTTTTGCGCAAACCAATCAATAAATGCCGATTGCGATTTTTTTTTTTTTTTACCAAAAATGTGTAGAAGAATGTAAATCGGCCAAACCCAATGAATAATTTTTTTTTAAATATTTTATTTTTGGATATTTATTAGCGCAAAAAGTAAAAAATATTGTTCTTTTTTCAAAATCGTCACTCTTTGTTTGTTTATAGCGCAAAAAATAAAGACAGCAGAGGTGATCAAATACCACCAAAAGAAAGCTCTATTTGTGGGGGAAAAAAGGACATCAATTTTGTTTGGGTACAACGTCGCATGACCGCGCAATTGTCATTCAAAATGCGACAGCGCTGAAAAACGAAAATTGGTCCGGGCAGGAGGGGGGTTTAAGTGCCCAGTAAGGAAGGGGTTAAACATTTAATAAATGAAATGTTAAAAAGATGGCAGAGAAATGTATTGTTTACTTTCTGGCATTATCTCTGCCAATAAAACTTAAGTGATTGTGATTGTAAACGGTCATTAAAAAAAGTAAATAAAAATATCAAACACGTTATACTTTCCTGCTCTGTAATGGTTTTCCTCAGATCGGCCCCGATCCTCCTCTTCTGGGGTCCCACGCCACGCTCCAGGCCCCTCCAATTCATCGAGGTGCCCCCCACGGAAAGCCGCTTCCCTTGGGGGGCACCTGTGCGGGCGTCCATTGACAGAGCCAGCGGGACTCGGCCCCGCCCCTGTTCTCGTATCACAGCTTTTCATTGACAGCAGCGGGAGCCAATGGTGACATGCTCCATACTTTAATTTTGACATATATACAGAGATTACATATATGGCACTAAAATATGTCTCAGCCCTTCACATATACAGAATATTTATGTACAGCTGTGCTCATAAGTTTACATACCCTGGCAGAATTTATGATTTCTTGGCCATTTTTCAGAGAATATGAATGAGAACGCAAAAACGTTTCTTTCGCTCATGGTTGGTGTTTGGCTGAAGCCATTTATTATCAATCAACTGTGTTTACTCTTTTTAAATCATAATGACAACAGAAACTACCCAAATGACCCTGATCAAAAGTTTACATACCCTGGTGATTTTGGCCTGATAACATGCACACAAATTGACACAAAGAGGTTTGAATGGCTACTAAAGGTAACCATCCTCACCTGTGATCTGTTTGCTTGTAAGTAGTGTGTGTGTGTAAAAGGTCAATGAGTTTCTGGACTCCTGACAGACCCTTGCATCTTTCATTCAGTGCTGCACTGACATTTCTGGATTCTGAGTCATGGGGAAAGCAAAAGAATTGTCAAAGGATCTGCGGGAAAAGGTAGTTGAACTGTATAAAACAGGAAAGGGATATAAAAAGATATCCAAGGAATTGAGAATGCCAATCAGCAGTGTTCAAACTCTAATCAAGAAGTGGAAAATGAGGGGTTCTGTTGAAACCAAACCACGGTCAGGTAGACCAACTAAAATTTCAGCCACAACTGCCAGGAAAATTGTTTGGGATGCAAAGACTCTCTGAAAACATGGGGTGTGGCTGTTTCAAGATGCCCAATAAGGAGGCACTGGAAGAAAGATGGGCTGCATGGTCGAGTCACCGGAAGAAAGCCATTACTATGCAAATGCCACAAAGTATCCCCCTTACAATACGCCAAAGAGCACAGAGACAAGACTCAAACCTTCTGGCACAAAGTAATTTGGCGTGATGAGACCAAAATTGAGCTTTATGGCCACAACCATAAATGCTACATTAGGAGAGGAGTCAAGGCCTATGATGAAAGGTTCACCATTCCTACTGTGGATCGCTGATGTTTTGGGGATGTGTGAGCTACAAAGGCACAGGAAATTTGGCGAAAATTGATGGCAAGATGAATGCAGTTATCAAAAAATACTGGAGGAACATTTGCATTCATCAGCCAGGAAGCTGAGCATGGGATGAACTTGGATATTCCAACATGACAATGGTCCAAAACACAAGGCCAAGTTGACCTGTCATTGGCTACAGCAGAATAAAGTGAAGGTTCTGGAGTGGCCATCTCAGTCTCCTGACCTCAATATCATTGAGCCACTCTGGGGAGATCTCAAACAAGAAACAGCGAAACAGCCCAAGAATTTCCAGGAACTGGAGGCTTTTTGCCAAGAGGAATGGGCAGCTTTACCATCTGAGAAGATAAAGAGCCTCATCCACAAATCCCACAAAAGACGTCAAACTGTCATTGATGTTAAAGGGGGCAATACACGGTATTAAGAACTGGGGTATGTAAACTTTTGATCAGGGCCATTTGGGTAGTTTCTGTTGTCATTATGATATAAAAAGAGTAAACACAGCTGATTGGTAATAAATGGCTTCAGCCAAACACCAACCATGAGTGAAAGAAATATTTTTGTGTTCTCATTCACATTCTCTGAAAAATGGCCAAGAAATCATAAATTCTGCCAGGGTATGTAAACTTATGAGCACGACTGTATAAGGTTTTATAGGTCACCCTTTTGTGCATGGTGCCCAAGTATATATCTATATGTAAACTAATGAGCGCAGCTGTATATATATAGAGAGAGATCGCTGTACTTTTCCTTTAAGCACAAAAGCAGTGACTGTAAAATATATTTATAACAGTGATTTCAGTGCACAAATTATAACATTTTAAAGCTTATATCGGTGATACAGTAATGCCCCTCTAATCAAGGTACAATCACCTCTTTTGTATTCGCCCTTAATGCAAATAAAGATGTCGATGTTATTTACAACGGGTATCCATGGCAATGGTGGCCAACGTGCCGCAGTCTGATGAGATGATTAAAGGGCAGGCACTAGGCTCAGGTTGGCTAATGACTACATGGAAAGCCAGCGCGCTGTAATGGGCAGCTCTTAGGATAATGGGGAAAATGGTGACATGTGAGGCGTGGGATCGATATCTTCTCCTCCTGATTTACCATCCCCCAGAAGTGGCACGCGGCCCGTTTTGTATGCTCGGCGCTTATACCAGCTCACTAGAATTATCGGCCCGAAATTGCACCAAAAAGTAAGGGTGTAACCAAACAGTATAGCGCCCCCTAGCATTTTATTATTATTATTATTATTATACAATTATTCTACCACCTTCATCTTCAATCTCAAAGTAGAATTCCTTAAAACGCTCTCGTATCTAGTTTTGCGAGATTTTGTGAGGTTGTCATTTTGCGCATGCGCGCGTTGGAGAGCAGCTCGTCCCATGCATGCGCTGTACAACGTTCCGTTTGTCGGTCTAAAAGAAAAAAAAAAAGAAGCCTTACCCCGAGATTTTGCAAGAAATCCCTGTCATTTTTCTCCCTTCGCCTTTCAGGACAGCACCATGGAAACTTGAGAGAGCGCAGCTCCACCTCTTGCAGGAAACACTGCCATGTCAATGCCCCTTTAAAAGCGGCTGCTTCCACCATGCCGTCAGTCTTAGTGTTTCCTCCGTCATGGTGGAAGCGCTGCTGGGGAACTAAGAGGGGAGCTGCGTTCTCCTAGATCAGTGGTTCTCAACTCCGGTCCTCGGGACCTCACAACAGGCCAGGTTTGCAGGATAACTGAAATACATCACAGGTGATATCATTTGCTGCTCAGTGATTGCAGTATTCTAGTCTGCATCTTTCCAAGGTAATACTTAAAATCTGGCCTGTTGGGGGTCCTGAGGACCGGAGTTGAGAACCACTGTCCTAGATGGAGGAGGGTAGTCTCTCAAGTTTTTTTCTTTTACCTTGGACCAGCCCAGCACCTCCTTGATCGAGTAGGGGGTGCTCCGGTGTCCTCTCCTCCTCTGGCTCATATGAGTGATAGCCAGCTGGGGGCCCCTGCCCCTGGAGTCCGGGGCCGCGGTTGTGGTGTGTATACCGAGCAGGGGCTCGGTATATCGGACTGGATCCCGGAGCAGCACGTGACGCCGCTTCCGGGGGGCGGGACTTCCGGCGTGGGCGTAGCGGCGAGTAGTTCCGGCCGCTGGAACGCAGGAGGAGGGGGCAGGTCCGATGGCTGGGGCTTCCTTCCGGTTTCCAAAGCGTGGAGATGCCGGAAGGAGATTTTAAAAATAGGCCACGAACGATCGCTGCGACGCTGATATGGAGGTCCAGGTCCTGGAGATTGCGGATGCAGGCGCACCTAACCCCAGCCAGGCCTAGGTAAGAGAGGTTCAGTGGTAGCCTCTTATCTTATTTTTGGGCTGTGTGGTATTGTCTGGTTGTCACTTAAATCCTGCAGCTGTATGTTGGAGGTTACTTCCATCCAACAGCACAGCAAGGGTAAGGCTCTGGAGGGGGCTCTTCTTCCTCACGGTCTCTCTCTCCTTTGGTTGGTGGTGGGTGTATCCTTTTAGGTTCAGGTTTTGAAAAAGGGGTTGACTAGTTTATTACCTTTGTGTCTTGTAGGGAAAAGCCACTGCCAAATCAGAGAAGGCTCCCGGGAGGAAGTGTCCCTCTTGTAAAAACCCATTAAGGGACTCCTGGCCCAAGGTCCTTTGTAGGCTCGTGAAAGAAGAGACCTCACAAGAGTGTAAGGAGCTGCTTGCTTCTGTAAGGAAGGAACTGGCGGATACACTGGGGTCAGTGCGCTCCCTAGTCAAAAAGGGGTCTGTACAGAGCCGGAGCCCACTATCCGAACCTCTGCCATCCACCTCTGGTCAAGATGAGGAAGATTCAGAGGAGGAAAGAAGTAGCATTCCTCTTTCTGTAGGGGACTCAGAGGAGGAAGAAGTTGAAGAAGGCAGCAGATCCTCTCCCTGGACGAGGTAGAAGAGCTTCTCAAAGCTATTTACTCCACGCTCCAGATTCAGGAGGAGAAAACACACTTATCGGTGCACGATAAGATGTATCAGGGTTTAGAATGCACAAAGATCAGGGTATTCCGGGTGCATAAGGTCCTAACAGATACCATCAAAAAAGACTGGAATGATCCGGAAAGGGGTCAGGTTTTTCTCAAGATCTCTTAAGAGGCGTTTTCCATTTGATGAGGAAGAGTCTTGTGTATGGAATAAAAGACCAAAAATTGATGCGGCCTTTTCCCAAGTCTCTAGGAAAACTGACCTAGCTTTTGAGGATATGGGGGTCCTCAAAGATGCTATAAGAGAGCGGATTCCCTTCTCAAAAAAGCCTGGGATTCTTCTTTGTTCAATCTTAAACCAGCCATGGTAGTGGCAAGGAATTTGGAATGTTGGATTGAGAAGCTGCAGGGGCATGTGGTGGTAGGCACCTCCAGGAAAGATCTGCTGGAGTCCTTCCCTACGCTCCTTAAAGCTGTTAAGTATATGGCAGATGCCTCTGCCGAGTCTATCAGGATGACAGCGAGATCCTCTGCCCTTATCAATTCGGCAAGGCGAGCCTTGTGGCTTAAGACTCAGGTGATTCTGCATCAAAGGTCAAGTTGTGCAGAATATCATTTACAGGGGACTTGCTCTTCAGCCAAGAATTGGAATCCATCATAGATCGCACGGCGGATAAAAAGAAAGCCTTCCCGCAAAAGAAGGTGGTTGCGGCGAAAAATAATTTTCTTCATTTTCAGCAGTCCTATAAAGGAAAGGAACATAAAAAAACATGGGTTCCTCCGAAAGGAAGGGGCAGAGGAGGGGTGATCTTCAGAGCCCCAGAGCAAAGCTCTAAAAAACAATGACAATTGCCTCCCAGTAGGAGGAAGGCTACAGGCCTTCCTTCAAGCCTGGAAGGAGTCAGTGACAAGCCCGTTTGTGATCAGAGTAATCGAGAAGGGCTATGATCTGGAATTCTCGCGGGTCCCCCTGCAAAGGTTTTATGTAACAAAATTAGAAAAGGATCGGGAAAAAGCCCTGGCTATGACGTCCCTTTTAGGGGAACTGAGGCAACAGGGTGTGATAATCCAGGTCCCGGAAGAACAGGTGGGGGAGGGATTTTATTCCCATGTCTTCTTGGTGAAAAAACCTTCAGGAAAGTTTCGATTAATCTTGAATCTCAAGATACTGAACAGGTCCATCAAGTACAAGAGGTTCAGAATGGATACCATCTTTTCAGTCAGGAATCTGCTCACTCACAGGTGTTTTATGGTGTCGATCGACCTAAGGGATGCGTACCTGCACATCCCTATAGCCGATTCCTCCCAGAGGTTTCTCAGGTTGGCTGTAGACAGCGGGGGAGTGATAAGCCATCTTCAGTTCAGGGCTCTGCCCTTCGGTCTCTCATCCTCCCCCAGAGTATTCACCAAGGTGTTGGCAGAAGCCCCGGAGCCTCTGAGGATGAGAAGAATTCTGATAGTACCATACCTCAACGATCTGCTGCTTTTTGCAGAATCAGAAGAGAAAGTCTCGACCAATTTGCAGATAACCTTGCCGCACCTAAGCAAGCTCGGTTGGCTGATAAATCCTCAGAAATCGAACCTAGTACCCACACAGCGGATATGTTTCCTGGGGTACGAGATAGATTGGAGATGTCAGAGAATTTTTCTCCCGGAAGAAAAATTGGTGAAGATTCATCAGGTCTTGAAGACAATGCAATCCAACCTGCAAATTTTAGTAAGGGAAGCAATGTCGGCGTTGGGACTGTTCACAGCGATAATCCCAGCAGTCCAGTGGGCCAAGTTTCACGCTCGGCGAGTTCAATGGGACATACTAAAAAATTGGTCCCATCAGCAGCCCCTAGAGAAGAAAATAAGGCTAAGCACAAAAACAAAGAGATCCATCTGGTGGTGGGGAGACCGAAAGAATCTCTCACAGGGGCTGCCTTGGTTCTTCTCTCCAACACATCGTCTAACAACGGATGCGAGTGCCTGGGGATGGGGAGCCCATATGGGGGAGCTGACAGCCCAGGGCGAGTGTTCAAGAGCAGACAGCAGAAGGTCTTCCAAATTCAATTGGAGGGAATTGAAGGCAGTTCATCTAAGCCTTCTATCTTTCCAGCAAGCCTTAACCACTTCAGCCCCGGAAGGATTTCACACTTTAGGACCGGAGCCCTTTTTGCGATTCGGCACTGCGTCGCTTTAACTGACAATTGCGCGGTCGTGCGACGTTGTACCGAAACGAAATTTGCGTCCTTTTTTTCCCACAAATAGAGCTTTCTTTTGGTGGTATTTGATCACCTCTGCGTCATTTCTGATCGCCACTATAAACAAAAGAAGAGCGACAATTTTGCAAAAAAAAAACAAATTTCCTACTTTTTGCTAAAATACAAATCCAAAAAAAATAAATAAAAAAAACATTTTTTTTCACCGGTTTTGGCCGATTTATATTCTTCCATATTTGTGATAAAAAAAATCGCAATCAGCATTTATTGATTGGTTTGCGCAAAAGTGGTCGCGTTTACGTGTGATGAGAATTCATTTTTGGGTTTTTATTTTTTTTTATTTTTTACTAGTAATGGCGGCGATCTGCGATTTTTTAGCGGTACTGCGATATTGCAGCAGACATGTCGGACCATTTTGACACTTTTTTGGGACCATTGGCATTTATGCAGCGATCAGTGCTATAAAAATGCACTGATTACTGTGTAAATGCCATTGGCAGTGAAGGGGTTAACCTGCAGGGGGCGCTCTAAGGTTTAACAGTGTTCCCTGGGCGTGTTCTAACTGTGGGGGGACTGCCCTAGCTGGGGAAGGGAAGCGGTCACAGCCTCCATGTACAGGAAGGCTGTGATCACAGCCCTTCCCCCTTCACAGAATGGAGGTCCGTGTTTACTTACACGGACCTCCATTCCTTCACTCCGGGGGGGGGCATCGCGGGTGGCCGGCGGAGATCGACTCTGCCACACCCGCTCCCTGGCCCCCCCGGACACAGTGAGTGCGTGGGCGTGCCTCCGGCTGCGCGCGCTCACTGTGCACGATCAGTCGGCCGCCGTCAAATGACGGCGATTCGCCTTACAGAGCCACTTTGCCGCCGTCAAATGCCGATCGGCGGTCGGCAAGTGGTTAAAGAACCAACATGTTTTGGTGCTGTCAGACAGCATGACGGCAGTCTTATACCTTACAAAGCAGGGAGGGACCAGAAGCAGTTCGCTCATGGATCTGGCTTTCTGGATCCTCTCTTGGGCAGAAGGAAATCTGGCCTCATTGTCTACGGTCCACTTAAAAGGGTCGCACAACCTGTTGGCAGACCTTCTCAGCAGAAGAAGAATAAAAGAGTCAGAATGGTTACTGAATCAGGAAGTATTCGGGATGATTGCAGAGGAGTGGGATCATCCAAAGGTGGATTTATTCTCAAATCAAGACAACTCGAAGGCTCAGAAATTCTTTTCTCTAAGGAGGGAAGACGGGGCAGTGGGACTAGATGCGTTAGCCCACACGTGGCATTGCCCTTTGTCTTACGCCTTTCCTCTGTTGCAGTTAATCCCACGGGTAGTGGAAAAATTCAGAAGAGAAGAGACAGACCTAATCTTGATTGCACCCTTCTGGCCCAAAAGGCCCTGGTTCGCCAGTCTCCTAAATCTGGCAATGAAACCTCCGTGGAGGCTACCAATCAGGAGGGACCTCCTGAGTCAAGAGGACTTGTTTCACCCAGACCCGGCTCAGCCCAAACTCGCAGCTTGGTTTCTGAGGAGGACCTTCTGAAATGAAAGGGCATGTTGAAGAAATTGATCAACACTCTTTTGACAAGCCGAAAAGAGGTCACTAGGTCCATATATCTTAAAGTCTGGAAGTGCTACAATACCTGGTGTTCCAGCAAAAACTTTGATTTAAAAAAATTAATTTCTGTTTTGGAATTTCTCCAGGAAGGCATGGAGAAAGGTCTGGCAGCAAGTACACTCAAAACACAGGTAGCTGCCCTATCAGTGTTCCTAGAGAAGACCTTATCTAAGGAGCCGTTGATAATTCATTTTTTCAAAGCTATGGCCAGGGTTAGGCCGATAGCAGTTAAAGTTTTCCCAAGCTGGGTTTTATACTTAGGTTTACAAGGTCTTACTAACAGTCCATTTGAACCTTTGGAACAGGCAACATTAAACTGTCTTACTTTAAAAAGCATTCTCCTGGTGGCAGTGACCACGGCTCGTAGGATTAGTGAATTACAAGTCTTATCTACAACAGAGCCTTTTTTCAGATGCTTTGAAGATAGAATCGTCTTAAGGACGGATCCTGGATTCCTCCCTAAAGCAGCCTCGGCTTTCCATCGCACTCAGGAAATCGTACTTCCAACTTTCTGCTCAAAACCATCAGGACCGGGGGAGGAAGTTTTTCACACCATGGATGTCAGGAGATGCCTCCTTAGATATCTAGAGGTGACGAAAGACCTGAGAAAATCATCATACCTGTTTGTCCTGTCTTCAGGAGCTCGTAAGGGGGAGAGGGCATCAAAAGGCACCCTAGCCAGGTGGCTGAAGCAAGCAATAAGAGAAGCTTATCTGGCTAACGGCAGTGAACCGCCGGTGGGAGTGTTACCACACTCCACAAGGGCAGTGACAACTTCCTGGGCTGAGAAGGCGGGGGCCTTGCCGGAACAAATCTGTAAGTCAGCCACTTGGTCCAGTTTTTCTACCTTCATAAGCACTACAGGCTAGATCTCTTGTCAGCAGCAGATCAGTCCTTTGGCAGGAAGGTCCTGCAAGCTGTGGTCCCGCCCTGAAGTAAGTGCTCGGTTATCATCTCCATGGTGCTGTCCTGAAAGGCGAAGGGAGAAAAACCTTAGTTAGACTTACCGGTGACGGTATTTCTAAGAGCCTTTCAGGACAGCAGCTACTTCCCTCCCTAAATTTTTGGGGGGATATGAATATGTAAACTTGCATATGATGTCTCTGGTTTATATCTTCCAGCATGCCGGAGGAAAACTGTGGAACGACTGACGGCATGGTGGAAGCAACCACTTTTAAAGGGGCGTTGACATGGCAGTGTTTCCTGCAAGAGGTGGAGCTGCGCTCTCTCAAGTTTCCATGGTGCTGTCCTGAAAGGCTCTTAGAAATACCGTCACCGGTAAGTCTAACTAAGGTTTTTTTAATTCTTCATGACCAGGCCACTTTTTGCGATGCAGCGCTGCGTTACTTTCAACTGACAATTGCGCGGTCCTGCGGCGCTGTACCCAAATAACATTTATGTCCTTTTTTCCCCCACAAATAGAGCTTTCTTTTGGTGGTATTTGATTACCTCTGTGGTTTTTATTTTTTACGCTATATGGTTCAAAATCTTTTTATTAATTTTAAAACCGTCAGTATCCAAACATTTACACATCCAAAATAACATATATCCTCAAAAACAAATGTTCCATACATCCTATTCCTAGAATTGATTGATTTGTGCTAAAGTTATAGCGTCTACAAACTATGGGATATTTTTCTTTATTTTTTTCTTTGTTTATTTATTTTTTACTAGCAATGGCGGTGATCAGCGACTTATAGCGGGACTGCGACATTGTGGCGGACAAATCAGACAAACTGACACTTTTTGGAAGGTATTGAAAAAGCAGCGCAGGTACTATGATTATTCCCATATTCTAAACTCTAAGGGCTCATATACACGGCGTATATTTAAAAATAAGCAAAACGTGGGGTCCGACGTCAGGGAAAAATCTGCGTTTTTTTCGGCGTTTTTGCATTGGCGTTAATGAGCGTTAGTAAGCGTCGGCGTCAATAGGCGTTTTTTCTAAAAAAACATTCCTCTGCTATTTTTTAACCTGAAAACGTTGGCGTCAAAAACGCCGGTTAACACCGGTACGGAATTAGTGAGCGTTTTGCGGCGTCAAAAACGCCAAAGCTTTACAGCCTCGGAACGCCCTGGTCCCATGTTCTGGTTACAACTCACTAACGCCGACGCCCTCTACTACTCAACAACATCGGCGTTTTTAGGGGGCCATTGAATAATTGAATGGAGAGCTGTAAAAAATGCCCAAAAATGTGGTGTCAAAAAACGCGCAATAGTGCTAAAAAAACATTGCTGGGGGAGCACATTGCAGGGGCTGCTTTCTTGAAGTGATGCTTTCTACAAGTGATACGCACTTCGTGCCCTGCACTTCAGCGATTGCACAAAGCAATTATGCATAGCAAACTACACTGCAAACACCCAACAGCCTGCAGGTGACCCCATCTCTCTCCCCATCTCAGCTCTCCTTCCACTCTATAACATGCATTCTCTGCCATTCTTTCTGGCACTTGTGTCCTCTCTCCTCAAACTCTCTTACCTTCACCCCTCTTCTTCACCACCCAGCTTTTATATATCGCCCCACCTTCTGTCCTCTCCCTATTACTGCTCCCACCAACTCTTTCTCAGTCTACATCCATGTACTGAAAGAGCTACCAGTCTTCTCTTAAGGCTAATTTCACACTGCACGGGCAGCTGGGGTTGCAGTAAAACCCCGCTAGTTTTAGCGGAGTTTTACCAGCAATAGGGCTCCACTATGCGGGCGGGAGCGCCGCGCTTTTAACCCCCCACAAGGGGTTAAAAAGGGGTTAAAAGTGCCGGCGCTCAGTGCTACCGAGGCGGTGTGCAGCCACTTCGGCAGCGCTTGCCATTCATTTCAATGGCAGGGGCGGTAGAGGAGCGGTAAATTACCGCTCCCCTCACCGCCCCAAAGATGCTGCTTGCAGGACTTTTTGTAACGTCCCACTAGCGCACCGCCCCAGTGTGAAAGCACTCAGGGCTTTCACATTGGGGTGGATTGGGGGGGACTTTTGAGGAGCTTTACAGACACTATTTTTAGCTAAATAGCGTCTGTAAAACGCTCCAGTGTGAAAGTAGCCTAACTGTGCACTCCATGCAACCTTTCCAACAATCCTTTCCCACTCTCTGATCAACACCTTATTAGTTTCACTCTTTCACTGTCTTCCACCTCCTCTCCCTCCAACCACCTAACCGTTACCCGTAGAAACCTTCGCCACCTCAACCCTTCTCTACTCTGTTAATGACCACCTCTATGACAAAATCTCACCCTTGTCCTGCCCCAACCTAGCCACACTCGTCTACAACAACTAACTGTCATCCTCCCTAGACAAGCTCGCCCCCCTCACTACATGCAGATTAAGGCCCTGGCCCTTACAACCCTGGCACACGGTCAACACCAGAAGTCTTAGAAAACAAAGCCGCGCTCTTGAGCGTCTGTGGCATAAGACTAAGCTCCAAGAAGACTTCAAACATTACAAATCTGCCCTCCAAAAATACTATTCCTGCCAAACAGACCTACTTTATCACACTCATTAACACATTATTATCATCCAGTCCCCGTCAACTCTTCTCGACCTTTAACACTCTACTCCGTCCTCCACTGCCTCCACTCTCCAATTCTCTCTCTGCCCAAGAGATTGCCAATCACTTTAAAACTAAGATTGATAACATTCATGAGGAAATCTCCAATGTGCACAAACCACCCCCACTCAACACCCCATGTCCACAGATACAATCAATACTTTCCACATTCAACCCTGCCAGTATTAGTGAGGTTGCTAAACTTTTATTGAACACCCATATACCCACCTGCCCCCTGGATCCTGCTCCATCACAAATGCTACGCTCACCCTCCGACTCAATTCTACATTCTCTAACTCACATTTTCAACCTTTCCCTCTCTTCTGGCATCTTCCCAAACTCTCTAAAACATGCCCTAGTCACACCTATCCTTAAAAAGTCCTCACTGGACCCCACCAATATTAACAACCTACGCCCCATCCCCTTACTCCCCTTCTCCTCCAAACTCCTCGAAAGACTGGTCTGCAACCGACTGAGTGACCATCTGACCATCAACAAACTTCAGTCCGGATTTTGCCCTCGGCACTCTACAGAAACTGATCTCCTTAAACTCACTAATGACCTAATAACTTCTAAAACCAACGGACACTATTCTGTTCTACTACTCCTGGACCTCTCCGCTGCCTTTGACACAGTGGACCACCCCCTCCTCCTCAAAAAACTCCACGCCTTTGGTCTCCGCAACTGTGCTCTTCGCTGGTTCTCATCCTACCTATCCCACCGCTCCTTCAGTGTCACCTACAACTCTACTTCCTCCTTTCCTCTCCCTTTCTCTGTCGGTGTCCCCCAAGGTTCTGTTCTTGGACCTCTCCTTTTCTCAATCTACACCTCCTCCCTGGCTCAGTTGATTGCCTCTCATGGCTTTAAGTATCACCTCTATGCTGATGACACTCAAATCTATCTCACAACCCCCCCAGATCTCTCCATCTGTCTCCTCACGCATCACCAACTAACTAACAGACATATCAGCCTGGATGTCCCATCACTTCCTCAAACTCAACCTTTCCAAAACCAAGCTTATGGTATTTCCTCCCCCACGTGCCACTTCCCCAGATTTCTCTGTCAAAATCAACGGCTCAACTATCAACCCGTCCCTCCACGCCAAGGTCCTAGGTGTAATCCTGGACTCCAAATTAACCTTTCAGCCCCACATCCAAGCGCTATCCCAAATTTGCCGCCTCCACCTCCGCAACATCTCCAAGATACGCCCCTTCCTAACCAATGACACCACAAAGCTTTTAATCCACTCCCTGGTCATTTCTCGCCTCGACTACTGCAACTCCCTCCTCACTGGCTTACCTCTAAATAGTCTACCCCCCCTTCAGTTCACTATGAACCCTGCCGCCAGGCTCATCCACCTTAACCACTTCCGTACCGCCAGACGTCATATGACGTCCTTGGGTTTGAGTGGTGATATCTGAATGGTGCCTGCAGCCGTTTTTTTCAGCAGGCGATTCCCTGCAAGATAAAAGTGGTCTTAGCAGTGGATTCACCGCAAGATCACTTTTATCAGTGGTGGGAGAGGTGCCCCCCCTCCCGCCGCTTTCCGGTCATCTCCGCCGCTTACCGGACCCGCCGGCAGCGGCGGAGACGATCCGATCCTCTCCCCCCAGTGTCTGTGAGCCGACTGAGCAGCTGAAGCCGCTCACTCGGCTCCATAACACGGCCGGCGGAAATGACGTCAGAAATGACGTCTGCCCAACAGTCTTAAAGGGCCCGATTTTTTTTTTTCTTCTGTCACTTTTTTCAGATTTTTTTTTTTTTTTTTTTTGCATTTGAGTGTAAATCTGAGATCTGAGGACTTTTTGACCCCCGGATCTCATATTTAAGAGGACCTGTCATGCTTTTTTCTATTACAAGGAATTTCTACATTTCTTGTAATAGGAATAAAAGTGATCAAATTTTTTTTGTTAAAGAACAGTGTAAAAATAAAAAGTAAAAAGCAAAATAAATAATTAAAAAAAAAAAAATTTAAAGCGCTCCGTCCCGCCGAGCTCGCGCGCAGAAGCAAACGCATACGTAAGTCCCGCCCACATATGAAAACGGTGTTCAAACCACACATGTGAGGTATCACCGCGATCGTTAGAGCGAGAGCAATAATTCTAGCACTAGACCTCCTCTGTAACGCAAAACTGCTAACCTGTAGAATTTTTTAAATGTCGCCAATGGAGATTTTTAATTTGCAAAGTTTATCGCCATTCCGCGAGTGGATGCAATTTTGAAGCATGACATGTTGGGTATCATTTTACTCGGCGTAACATTATCTTTCACAATATGGAAAAAAATTGGCCTAACTTTACTGTTGTCTTATTTTTTAACTAAAAAAACTGAATTTATTAAAAAAAAAGCACGCTTGTAAGACCGCTGCGCAAATACGGTGTGACATAAATTTTTTCAATGACCGCCATTTTATTCTCTAGGGTGTTAGGGAAAAAAAATATATAATGTTTGGGGGTTCTAAGTAATTTTATAGCAAAAAAAACAGTTTTTAAGTGGTAAGCACAGAATTCAAGAAACAGGCTTGGTAGTGAAGTGGTTAAAAACCGCTCGGCGTCTGCTACACCCCTATGTCAATCTCTCCATTGGCTGCCACTCAACCAACGTATTAAATTCAAGATCCTAACAATAACTTATAAAGCCATCCACAACCAGGCCCCCAGCTATATCACTAACCGGGTCTCAAAATACCAACCAAATCGATCTCTTTGCTCCTCCCAAGACCTCCTGCTCTCCAGCTCCCTTGTCACCTCATCCCACGCTCGTCTCCAGGACTTCTCCAGAGCCTCTCCCATCCTCTGGAATGCTCTACCCCAATCTGTCCGACTTTCTCCTAGTTTGTCCACCTTCAGACGATCCATGAAATCCTTTCTCTTCAGAGAAGCCCATCTGGCTCCCACCTAACAACTGAACATTTATCTTCTCTATTAGCACACCCCCCACAGTTATTACCTCTTGTATCTCTTGACCTTCCCTCTTAGATTGTGAGCTCTAATGAGCAGGGCCCTCTGATTCCTCCTGTATTTAAGTGTATTGTATTTGTACTGTCTACCCTCAAGTTTTAAAGCGCTACGTAAATTGTTGGCGCTATAAATCCCGTATTATAATAATAATAATTAAAAAACGAATAAATCATGAATATGAGCAACCCTGCAATACAGTATGCATATCCAATAATAAAATGTGCAAAAATGCAAAACAGTTGTGCAAAAACAGCGTAAAAATGTCAAATTGAATATTTATCGTAAAAAAAAACAGTTCTTTTATATAGTCCAAACACTAAAGTTCTATATAATCTTCTGCGACCAATCACTGAGTAACCAAAAAACTATATTTATCTTGATTCGTGCAGTGAAGATAGTGATATTCAATTGAAATGTTGTGACTTTGAATACCCGCTGTGATTCTCCACCGATCTCTCTAATAGACATGAGCGGTTAGTTTCGTTCTGAATTAAAATTCGGACAAATTTTCGTTTTTGCAATAGTACTGAATTTAAACGTATCCGAAATAATGAAAAAAAATTTGGCCGAAATTCGAATCGTTTTCAATTTTTTTTCGAATAGTTTTTGAATTCGAAAAGGCCTAGAATTTTAATAGTTTTCCAATTTCCAAAGAGAACAAAAAAGAATAGAAAACAAAGGAATAGAACAGATAAAAAACAATAGACTAGAAAAGAATATAACAGAAAACAAAAGAATAGAATACAACAGCTCTGTTCCCCTCCACCACATTATATTCTTTCATTTTCTGTTATATTCCCCTCTATTGTATTCTATCTTTTTTCCATTCTATTCCTCCACTTTCCACTCCACCCCATACTGCTTGGAAATTGGAAAACGATTCGAAATCGAAAACTATTCAAATTTGAAAACGATTTGAATTTGAAAACTTTTCTAATTCGAAAACTATTCAAAATTGATTCGAAAATGTTTCCAATCGATTCGAAAACAAATAAACAAAGCGAATTCCGAAAACGAATTAAACAATTGAAAGGAATCCAACTAAACGAATTTATGTAAATAATGAATCAAAACAAAACTAAATGAATTTTTTCGCTCTGCATGTGTCTACTTCTCTAAATTGACTCACCAGATGAAGTGGCTGGTTTCCCTATAAACCAGCTACTGCGCTTTTTACAATTATCAAAAAACACGGATCCAATTCATTATTGCCCGTCATCTCCATTTTTTGGGGACTAGTGATGCCAATACAGTGATCGGTGCTAAAAAATATGCACTGTCACTGTACTAATGACAATGGCAGGGAAGGGATTAACATCAGAGACGATCAAAGGGTTAAATGTGATCCTAGGGAGTGCTTGCTAACTGTAGGGGGAGGTGCTTTGACTAGGGGAAGGTAAAGATCCGTGTTCCTGGTTAGCAGAGACACAGGATCAGTACATTCCCCTCTCACAGAACGGCGATCTGCCTATCTCCCGAACAATCAGCGGGTCCCAGCGGACATCGTGTCTGCTGGACCTTCTTATTGGCTCCCGCTGTGTCCAATTACAGTGTGAGCAGGTGGCGCACGCCCCCGACCTGGAAGTGTCAGCTGACGCACTATGTACATTACCTGGCACAGAGCGGCCGCCCTGCTTCAGTATAAGTGCGGTGGGCATGGGGTTAATATATCCGTTACTTTTTGTCTCCATGAGAGCATTTGCTGCAATACATTACGTCCAATGCACAGTCAATGTGGATTTTCTCTGCACAACAAATGAAAGTAAGTGGGAGAAACAACACAAAATGTAACTTATGATTTTAGTAAAAGATACAAAGAACTTTATGTTAAAAAAAAGATACAAAGAAAAAGAGATACATTATTAGATGTAAGGCTGGCGAATAACACTGGTGTGAATTGTAATGGCGGTTCCTGCTGCGGCTAGGTGTGGCCGCCGGCCCCCTTCACTATAACGTCAGGTCACCGGCGGCCGCTGCTGTTCGCGGCTTTCTGCACAGCCAGAGAATACCTGCGGAGATCACTGCTGGATGCACACAGAGATTCTTCCTGCTACGATTCGCCTAATCGCTGGTGTGAATGTAGCTTAAGGCCTTATTCACATCTGAAGTTTAGCAGAATATCGTGATTCTGCCTGCGATTCTGGAACGCACATTTGGGTGCCATTCCTTGTTAATGGCACCCCAGGAACTCTAAAGGAACCGACGTTTTGTTATGTGACAAAATACCCGAAAAACGTGCTATTAAAAAATGCCATCTCCAAAAAAAAAGGGTACAGGAGCTACTTGGCTTCATTTTTGGAGCGTAGGGCAGCGTTTTCAAGTGAATGATGTTGCTCCAAAAAACATGCAAAAAAAAAGCGTGAAATATGCAATGCTTCCTCGTTGCTCACATGTGATACTGTCAGGAGCCGGGTCTGAACTTGCGACCTCCGCCGTGTCTGGTGATGTCTCTTCTTGCTCAGCCACCTGAGATGCTGGACAGCCCCCTGGACTATTGATTGAATGATCTTGCCTCAAACCCTTTTTTTTCTCTTCACTTTTGAACCTTTTGCTCCTCCCATCCTGATTTTAGCCATGACTCTGCACTTCCTGTTTGCCAGATTATTGTGCTCTCTCCAGCCTACATCTCGCTCTTGTCTCTCCGGATACCGTTGGTATCTTCGCTACCACTGCTTCTGCTTGATCCCAACCTGCAACCACTTGTTACTGACCTTACCTTGGGCTTGTTTACTGACTAAGCTTCTGCTAGATCCCTACCTGTTATATCTGCTACTGGACCCTGACTTGCTCACCTCCTGGTGGGGCAGTTCTGAGGACTGTGACCTCGTACTAACATGCAGCAGAACCCATCTCCATCATCCAGAGCTCTGGTGAACAACAGTTAATACTTAGACCCCGCAACTCAGGTGAGCCCATGTCATCTGCCAGGTTGACTTGCCTGTGTACTTATCCAGCTAGTCACTAAAGCCAGCTCCAAAAAAAAGTGTACAGGAGCTACTTTGATGCGTTTTTGGAGTGTAGAGCAGCATTTTCAAGTGAATGACGTAGTTCCAAAAACGCGCTAAAAAAACATGCCTAAAAAAGAGTGAAATATGCAATGCTCCCTCATTGCTCCCATGTGAACAGGACCTTAGTTACTGTCAGGACCCAGGTCTGAACTTGCGACCTCAGCTGTGTCTGGTGATGTCTCTTCTTGCTCAGCCACCTGAGATGCTGGACAGCTCCCTGGACTATTGCTTGAATGATCTTGCCTCAAACCCATTTTCACTTCAATTCTGAACCTTTTGCTCCTCCCATGAACTTTCTGATTTTAGCCATGTCTCTGCACTTCCTGTTTGCTCTCTCCAGCCTACATCTCGCTCTTGTGTCTTATGATGCCGTCAGTATCTTCGCTACCACTGCTTTTGCATGATCCCAACCTGCAACCATTTGTTACCGATCTTTGGCTTGTTTACTGGCTAAGCTTCTGCTTTATCCTAACCTGCAACCATTTGTTACCGACCTTTGGCTTGTTTACTGACTACGCTTCTGCTAGATCCCTACCTGTTATATCTGCTACTGGACCCTGGCTTGCTCAACTCCTGGTGGGGCAGTTCTGAAGACCATGACCTGGTACTAACACGCAGTAGAACCCATCTCCATCATCAGGAGCTCTGGTGAACAATTAGTACTTAGACCCCGCACCTCGGGTGAGCCCATGTCATCTGCCAAGGGTGGCTTGCTGCTGCACCTATCCAGCTGGTGGGAGCCTCTCTACTGCTATAGCTATTGGACTACCGAGCCTGAGCCCTCTATTAGGCACAATCAGATTACATTTTTTATTATCTATTTATGACATATTGTCATGACCTTGTAACTCATTATACACGAGAGCCCTCTTCCAGGAGTACATACCAGTGCAGTATATAAATATTTGAATTGTAATATATTTTTTAATAGCTGGAGCTTTTCAGAATCATTTGTATAGAGTTGGCAGTTCTCCCTAACCTTGGCCTTTATTTCTCAGTACAAATACCATTTCTAGTAATGTGTGGAGCTCTCAGTGGGATTCCTCAAGGTGAAGTGACTAAAACCGACCATTCAACATTTCAGATGTGACCCTCTCACCAACATTGCAGGTAAAAACTCAGAAACATATTGTAAATGCTTACTTGTAATGTTTATTCTTTCCATAAATGATTTATATTCACTTGCACTGTGCCTCCGATAGACATGTGCAGAGCGAAAAAATTTGTTTAGTTTCGTTCCGTTATTTACATAAATTCGTTTAGTTAGATTTGTTTAATTCATTTTCGGGATTCGTTTCGTTCATTCGTTTCGAATTCGAGAAGTTTTCGAATCAATTTTTAATAGTGGTCGAATTCGAAATGTTTTATAGAATGGAAAAAGATGGAATACAATAGAGGGAAATTTAACAGAAAATGAAAGAATATAATGTGGTGGAGTGGAATAGAGATGTTTTCTTTTGTTTTCTGTTATATTCTTTTCTAGTCTATTGGTTTTTTTTTTCTGTTCTATTCCTTCGTTTTCTATTCTATTTTGTTCTCTTTGGAAATTGGAAAACTATTCAAATTCAAGGACTTTTCAAATTCGAATTTGAAAACTATTTGAATTCAAAAATTATTTGAATTCAAATTTTGTCCGATTTTTTTCGTTATTTCGGATTTGTTTAAATTCAGTACTATTGTAATTTGGAAATTCAGATATATCCGAATTTCCGAAAAACTAAAATTTGTCCGAATGGACACATGGATTCCAATGGGGAGGGGTTGAAACAGGTGATTAGAGCCAGAGGCTCTAACAGGCTTCAAAAAAGGGTGATCCCACCCAGTTGTGTGACAATAACGAATCAGCCAATCAGGAAGTGGATCATGAGACCCATCAACCGATTGGCCGAAAGGAGATGAGATCGGATTGGCTGCCAGGAGGAAGAGGAAGGAGACACGGGTACCGAGGGAGGAGATGCCGCAGCCCAGAGAGAAGCCGCTGCCCCCGTGATGGGGTAAGTGCGGGCCCTGACTGACTGATGAACAGGGGGGTGCTGCCCACAACCCGGCCGGGACCCGAAGGGGAGTTGGGGGAATGGATGGGTGGATTGTTTGCGGCCCCCCCAAAAAAAATCCACCAGCCACCACTGGAAGTATCTCAAATGCAAGCTGAATGCACCTAAAAGCATGCTATATTTTCCATCAATCAAATCCCTAACAAAGGTGCCAGAGTTGCTAATACCGTACAGCCTGGGCTCCAGCTTCCTGATCTGCCAGTATAGATGTCAACAAGTACACAAGATCTGGGCTCCCAGCACCACTGAGTCCCTTAGCAGTCACTTTCTTTCACTCACAGGCAATACAGAAATTAGACATACGATCTGATTGGCTGCTTTATAAACTGCATACACAGCTATAGGGTTGTCAGGAGCATGCGCGCTCCTGCTCCATTATATCTGCTGGTCCCAGAATCACAGTTTTAGCTGTGGCATTCTCCTTGTCGGTCTGTCTACCTGGAAGGTGATTAATGTGGCCAGTTTCTGTGAGGAGACCAAACCTAATTTAAGTCAGCTAAGCCTGCAGTCTCATGCTTGTGATAGCATGTGTAATGCATGCAAGCTATCTGTCTGTCTGTCCACCTACAAGGTGACTGAGGTGGCCAGTCTGTGGGTGGAGACCAAACCTGATTTAAGCCAGCCAAGCCTGCAGTCTCATGCTTGTGATAGTGTGTGTAATACCTGATCAAGCTGCCTGTTAGTCTGCCCTGCTCTGCTAGATTGGATTACCTCATTGACGACCTCAAATCAGATATCAACTATTCTCTGAACCTTGCCTCCCTTTTGACTGCGGATTTTGACCCTGACTATTCTGAACCTTTCCTGTCTGCCAACCGCAAGTAATGGTTTGCTTTGCTCAGTTTGCGCCTGCTTTGGTGTGGTAGCTGTGATAGACTCACCCGGACAGAGGCTTTTGGAGGGGACTGAATGCTATCCTCTTACCTACTGACTATGGGCCCTGGCTTTTAAGGGAACACTACTCTTTGTGAAGTGTATGCTTGGGGGACCCCTTAAGATCTTAGGTCCCATTGGTGGTTTGGATGTTCCAGGCACAAGGAAGCATCCCACCACTGTTAACCAAATGTGACGGAATTCGGACACCCTGACTGGGTATTTCCGCCAAGAAGTTGCTTCCCAAGTTCTGGAACATGAGACCAGTGGATCTGGCTATAGTAACCCCAAGAATTAGACAACACCAGTATTGGAGTAAACCAGAAACGGAACTCTTTATTTGTACAAGTATACAGGCTTTTATACAATTGAGAAGGACATTCCCCCCTCCTGATCAGATTACCCTAACAATACAACTGTAACCAGAAACATAAATTAACATGAGCTAATTAACTAGTCATTTAAACCAGCCTAGGTGCCTAGACTATAGTGAGTGGGTACCGCACTTCGGATTTATTTGTAAGCTTGCTGCCGCCCAAGAAAACCCCTCCTGGGGAGGGGCTAATAAGCAATAAGTATATGTAGCTGGGCCTGGCGCTGCTTATTGGGAAGGTGAATATGGACACCACTGATTCAGTTTAGTGCCCTGCTAATAAAAATCTAAAAATATGTATCTGTACCAATGTGAAATATATTAAAGAAGATGTGGATATGAGGCCTGCGTCTCTATATTACATAAATGTGAAAGTACATATCAGGTTAATACACCAGGATAATGATAAGTGTTAATCTCTAAATAGCATCCAATATACCCTATAGTCTATGTAGTGATCTCCTTAATTATCAGTACTGTCATATACAAGTGCTAGTGCGATATGATGTAAACATATAACAAGTGCAATATCCCTTTAGTACACAGTATAGGTGTTTATACATGCTCATACAAAGTATGGTATTCTCTAATTTTTTAATAATATCACAGATGTCCAATAAAAAATAAAATAAAATATAGAAAATATAAAAAATGTAAAAAATGGTTATAGAATATAAAGCATGGTATAAAGAAAAGTACACAGTGCTCCAAAAGTGTTTGTGAAAACTTCTTGCGGTATAAGTCCTTTTCCGCAGTTTCTAAATAAACGCAGATCCTGTTCCTTATTGCAGATAATGGGTGGTCTATCTCCGGTGCGAGTCAAACGTGCTCCCCTGTGGATACCCCACTTACCGAACGGCTTCACCCCTGCAGGGGTACAACGCCTAGACACCTGTTTGGTAGTCCTAGGGGTCTCCTGGATACTCGGATTGCGTTGGTCCCTGTAGTCCTCAGCCGTTTGGATTAGTGTCCAGATGCAGGGGGGGAACATACAAATAAAATCCATAGTGTTATCCTTTTTAAAAAGTGTTCTCTTTATTCATCCCATAAAATGAGTATATACAAAGATCCAATAGTAAAATCCAATTGTCACTTATTGATAGAGCGATTTCTGTAATGGCAATGGCTCGGTGGGTGTTGAGTAAGCCCTGCACGCTTCCTGTGAGGGACGGCGTGCGTTCCACCGGCCAATTCTTCCGAAACCGGAAGTGACGTAATCAGTCTGACAATTGGATTTTACTATTTGATCTTTGTATATACACATTTTATCGGATGAATAAAGAGAACACTTTTTATAAAGGATCACACTATGGATTTTATTTGTATCTTCCCCCCTGCATCTGGACACTAATCCAAACGGCTGAGGACTACAGGGACCACCGCAATCCGAGTATGCACTTTCACATTTATGTAATATAGAGACGCAGGCCTCATATCCACATCTTCTTTAATATATTTCACATTGGTACAGATACATATTTTTAGATTTTTATTAGCAGGGCACTAA
>BLSH010205978.1:360505-370803 GCA_018402905.1 Glandirana rugosa
CGTATCCACTGGTCCTGGTCTGTGCACGGAGTACCGACAAGACCAAATCTGACTGAGTATATCCAAAAACGACACCATTATAACCAGAACAGCCATGAGGCACGTGTCTGGTCCTGGTCACCTATGCCATGAAAGGGACCCATGGCGGGAAACAAGCACCTTTAGTTAAGTATTCTTGATATTTTCTTTATCTTTATCTGTCATTACTTGTAATAAATGTTATATTTTTTAAGTATTTGTGTGATCTCTCTTTGCACATATCGAACACAACCCCAAAAACGTGACAAGAGACATACATTATACAATTTTCTTGTACAATGTCCCTTAAGATTTACCATAACCATATAATATGAGGTCAGACCTAAACTCTTTTTCAATTTGTATCCGGCCGACCCTCACACTACGTCATTGAAGGTAAATCTAAAGGAAATTGAATAAGACAATTGCAAAATGTATGACCAGCTTAAGGCAATAACTTTGAATTGGGCAGGAAAGATTACAAGCCCTTGTCAAATTTTAAATATCGTCTGTGCCCTATTGGGAAGATTTCCCTTAACTTCCTGGCCTGGAGGCACAACACAAATTTGGGCCACCACTGGCAGATTGGGTTGGAGTTTGTCTTTAGGGGGTTGAGCAGGAAGCTGCTTTAAGAGACTACCTTGCAAATGCTAGGTACCAGGTGACTTTTCTGATCTTTCTGATGTCTTGTGTCCTTCAGGGGAGATTTCCCTTTACTTCCTGTCCTGGAGACCCAATACGAGCCTGTAACTGGAAAAGATGTCTCCGTTGGCAGATTGGGTTGGAGTTCCTTCATAGGGCTGAGCAGGAAGCTCCTTCAAGAGATTACCATGCATCTGCTGTGCAAATTCCTTGTACCAGGGGAATTTTCTAATTTCTATTGTTGTCTTTTCTCTATTGTGGGATATTTCCCTTCACTTCCTGTCCTGGAGACCCAATACGAGCCTGTAACTGGAAAAGATGTCTCCGTTGGCAGATTGGGTTGGAGTTCCTTCATAGGGCTGAGCAGGAAGCTCCTTCAAGAGATTACCATGCATCTGCTGTGCAAATTCCTTGTACCAGGGGAATTTTCTAATTTCTATTGTTGTCTTTTCTCTATTGTGGGATATTTCCCTTCACTTCCTGTCCTGGAGACCCAATACGAGCCTGTAACTGGAAAAGATGTCTTTGTTGGCAGATTGGGTTGGAGTTCCTTCATAGGGCTGAGCAGGAAGCTCCTTCAAGAGATTACCATGCATCTGCTGTGCAAATTCCTTGTACCAGGGGAATTTTCTAATTTCTATTGTTGTCTTTTCTCTATTGTGGGATATTTCCCTTCATTTCCTGTCCTGGAGACCCAATACGAGCCTGTAACTGGAAAAGGCGTCCACATTGGCAGATTGGGATGGAGTTCCTTCAAGGGGCTGAGCAGAAAACTCCTTGAAGAGACTACCATGCAACTGCTGTGCAAATTCCTTGTACCAGGGGAATTTTTTTAATTTCTATTGTTGTTCTTTTTCCAGTTGGGGGAGATTTCCCTTCACTTCCTGTCCTGGAAATCCAATGCAAGGAAAGGATATCTCCATTGGCAGATTGGGTTGGAGTTCCTTCAAGGGGCTGAACAGGAAGCTCCTACAGCACAGGTTCACACTGAGTGCGGGAATAAAATCGCACAAGTTCAGCTGAACTCGCACCATTTCGTTCCCGCATGTCAGTCCCAATTTCAGCGGCGATTTCAGCCCAGATGCCTATGGAAATCGCAAAATGTAGTACAAAGAAATACTTTTTGAAATCGGTGCGGCGCCGCACGGATTAGGACGGTGCCATTGCCGGAAATTGCCGCAGATTTGACATGCCAAGTCGTGTCAATGTGAACCAACTCTTCTTTATGGAAAAAATGTAAAGGTAAGTTAATAACGTACACCCCCCCCCCCCCAGTCCCTGCTGCACTTACCTTCAAAGATGCTGAGCTGTCAATGCCCATGCAGCTGGTGTGGGGATCTGGAGTCCGGGAGCTCTGTGCAGTGCTTCCAGGATGGACCAGATCAATTCTGATTGGCTAGCGCCATCACAGTGAATCAATGTGATCTGTCCCAGAAGCACTGTATTGAGAAGGGGGGGGGGGAGCTTGGATTTCAAATGGCTGAACCGCTGCAGCTCCTGTGGGGATGCTGACAGCTTGGCAACCCAGTACAGCGGGGACCATTGGGGTAGGGAGGGTGTCCAGTGTTATCCTGGTTCTGCTCAGCCTATTGAAGGAAATCAAACCCAGGACAGCGGGGGCCGTGGGGGGTAGAGAGGGTGTCAAGTATTATTATTTTTTCTGTAAAGGTAAAGTAACACTTTAAAGGAGCTTCCTGCTCAGCCCCTTGAAGGAACTCAAAACCAATTTGCCAATGGAGACACCCAGGGCTGCTGGTAGAAATCATGGGGCCCCATACAGCCCACTTGACAGGGCCCCTCCCCCAGCCAGAAGTGACTGAGGACATAGATTTTATCAGTCCCTTTCTTTGCAGCCTCAGTTGCAAAGAGGAATGCATTGGAATGCTCTGAAGCTTCTTGCTCATTCACAAACGGAAGCATAGTAAGCACAGGTTACTATGTTTCAGTGATGAATGGACACAGGAGTGATTGGTACTGATCACTCACTGTATTCATTCAGAAAAGGAAGGGGCCAATAAATGATGTATTTACTGGCTCCTTACCCCGCTCTCCATCCTGAAACATCCTCCAGCCAGGGAAAGGGGCACATAGGGAGACCTGGACAGCAGATGGAAGGGGTGCATGTCCTAGAAACTCTCCCCTGTGGTGCAGCCAGAGGGAGAAACTGGCAGTGCTGCAGGGGTGAGGCAGAAGAGGATTGGTGTCTGCAATAAGACAGTACAGCTCGGCAGGTGAATGGGCCCCCAGGCGTGGGCCAGGGCCCAGTACAGGTGGGCTGGCTGGTACTGCCTTATAAACGGCCCTGGAGATATCTTTTCCAGTTACTGGATCTCCAGGACAGGAAGTGAAGGGAAATTTCCCCCAATAGGAAAAAGACAGCAAGCGACTACTATGCGAGTTTCCTTGTTTCAGGGGAATTTTCTGCTTGCACTTCAGAAAGAATATCGTAGGAGGCCAATTCAATTTTCTGGCAGATGATGATGGAAGGTGTAATTACACCTCTGCTGAAATCTTCTCACCCTCACTGTGAAAATTGAGCACGCTGACACCTCCTACTTATAACCAGGGACTGACTGACAGCTAAGTGGACCCCTTTCTGGCGCTGTATAGAGCTCCGGAACCCTCACTTATCCTCGTTATCCAGCGTTATGTTGAGTAGTATAATTGCACAAATTCCGGCATCTCCCATTTTTGTAGCAGCGTACGCGGGCTACTTCCAGAACGGACAATGCCAGGAAAATGGTGGGCAATTTGCATTTAAAAATTGCCGTCAGGCAGCGGTCGGGAGATATTAAGTATTAATGGGGTGATTGTGGACGCAGAACATTATATATGTAAAGAAATAGCATAAATGAATCAAACATGAAAGCCGTATTCTCCTGGAGGGCCAAAATTTACATTGCAACCTATTCTTCATGCTGTAATAACGATGAATTAAACACCAAGAAATGCTCGGGCTGAGATGTTAGGAAAACCCACGAGGCAGCAAAATACGAACGAGGATCTCTCTGAAGAATCTTCGGTCGTCAGAGGTTTTTCTTATGATAGCTTCCTTCGTAGGCTGAGAAATTGGATTTTTTATTTTCTAGCCTTTTTAGAAAATGATATCTGGCTGCAGCTGGAAAGGAAATGCTTTTTTTATTGGGGAACATTGGTGATGTACAAGGATCACAAAACCTCGCAACAACTATCTTGCCATTGACAGGGCTGCGTTTATATCTATAGAGAAGGCTCGCGGCTATGCATACTCCTACGCAGCACTCTACAAATGAGACAACTTTCTTTCCTTCATTTTTTATTCTCTCTTTCAGTTTAGCACAGACGAACAATCTGCTAGGGACAGGGGAGGGCAGAAAGAATGGTTCTCAAATTGAAGCAAAAGTATGTCACCAGCACAATGTGGATGACCAGAACGGGCCCAGAGCTGTACTCAGCAATCACATCATAATAACTAAAGCAGCGTTTCTGAGCCACGCAGAACCTCTTCGTCAGGTATGTCAGTGGTTCTCAACCCTGTCCTCAAGTACCCCCAACAGGCCATGTTTTGGGAATTTCTCTTAGATAAAATAGCTGTCCAAATTCAAAAACCATTGACTCTGATTTAAAGCACCTGTGCAAGATAAAGGAAAACCTGAAACCATGGCCTGTTGGGGGTACTTGAGGACAGGGTTGAGAAACACTGGGGTATGTGACACATGTATTACATGCCTGATGAAGAGGTCCTGCATGACTCTGAAACGTTTCAGTTATTATGATGGTCACATGCCTGATGAAGGGGTCCGTGGCTCTGAAACATTGCTTTAGTTATTATGATGGTCACGTGCCTAATGAAGGGGTCCTGCATGGCTCTAAAGTGTTGCTTTAGTTGTGATGGCCACATGTCTGATGAAGGGGTTCTGCATGGCTCTAAAGTGTTGCTTTAGTTAATATGATGCTCACATGTCTGATGAAGGGGTCCTGCGTGGCTCTAAAATGTTGCTTCAGTTATTATGATGGTAACATGTCTGATGAAGGGGTCCTACGTGGCTCTGAAACATTGCTATAGTTTTTATGATGGTCACATTTCTGAGGAAGGGGTCCTGTATGGCTTTGAAATGTTTCTTCAGTTATTATGATGGTCACATGCCTGATGGATTCCTACATGGCTCTGAACGTTACTTTAGTTATTATGATGGTCACTTATCTGATGAAGGGGTCTTGCATGACTCTGAGACCTTGCTTCAGTTATGATAATCACATGCCTGATGGAGTCTTGCATGACTCTGAAATGATGCTTCAGTTTACTATGATGATCACATGCCTGATGAAGGGGTCCTGCGTGGCTCTAAAATGTTGCTTTAGTTATTATGATGGTCACATGCCTGATGAAGGGGTCCTGCGTGGCTCTAAAATGTTGCTTTAGTTGTGATGGTCACTTGCCTGTTGAAGGGGCCCTACGTGGCTCTGAAATGTTGCTGCAGTTATTATGATGATCACATGAATAATGAATGACAAAGAACAGTTTGAAATAAGAGGAATGTACGCACCACAAGGGCTCTCTTATATGATGTTGTTATGCATACTGAGGAGTCAGGAGACCACTTTATATATGTGTATACTCCTACTGTCAGGAGCAACACTCTTGTAAACACTCCTGTTCTTTCATAGCTGCTGCTCTCATTCCAGCATCCTGGTTTTGGCTATGATGCATCTCTGTCTTCCTGGCCACCTGCAAGGTGATTCATGTGGTCAGTCTCTGGGTGGAGACCAAACCTGATTTTAGCACTTGCCTACTACCGGGCACTTTCTCCCCCTTCCTTCCCAGGCCAATTTTCAGCTTTCAGCACTGTCGCACTTTGAATGACAATTGCGTGGTCTTGCAACCCTGCGCCAACTACATTTTTATCTTTGAGACAGATCAAGCTTTCTTTTGGTGGTATTTAATTGCCAATTTTTATTTTTTACTAAACAAATGAAAAAAGGCTGAAAATTTTGTAAAAAAAAGTTTTTCTTAGTTTCTGTTATAGAATTTTGTAAATAAGTAATTTTCTCCTTCACTGATGTGCGCTGATGAGGCTGCACTGATGGGCACTAATAGGCTGCACTGATGGGCACTAATAGGCTGCACTGATGGACACTGATAGGCTGCACTGATGGACACTAATAGGCTACACTGATGGACACTAATAGGCTACACTGATGGACACTGATAGGCTACACTGATGGGCACTAATAGGCTGCACTGATGGACACTGATAGGCTGCACTGATGGACACTGATAGGCTACACTGATAGGCTGCACTGATGGACACTAATAGGCTACACTGATGGACACTAATAGGCTACACTGATGGACACTGATAGGATACACTGATGGACACTGATAGGCTGCACTGATGGACACTGATAGGTGGCATTGATAGGCTGCACTGATAGGCTGCACTAATGGCACCGATAGGCTGCACTAATGGGCACAGGTATGCTGCACTGATGAGGTTGCAATGATGGGCACTGATAGGAATCACTGATAAGCCGCACTGACAGGCAGCATTGGTGGGCACATATTACTAACACTGATGGGCACTGTTGGGGCTGCACTGATTATCAGGACACTGATGATCAGTGCCCTTATTATCAGTGTAGATGTCCCCTGTGTGGATTAGCCAGTTATCAGCTCTCGGATAATTGGCAAATCCTGTTTACACTGTGATCAGCTGTGATTGGACACAGCTGGTCAGACGGTAAAGAGACGCTGTGATTGGCTCTTTACCCTGATATGTGATCAGCTTTGTTCAAAGGACACAGTGATCACAAATTGCTTCAAGCAATGTGGTTGCAACGCTCTGCACAGTGGAACAGAAAATCCAAACTGAAAGTGGTAGCCAGGGTGCCTGCGCTGTGATGTGTTCCCACACTGTGTGCAGTGATCAAGGCTTGTTTGCCGAAACTAGTCTGCCATTTCTATTTTTGTACTCACTGGTGTGGTCTATATGAATAAATCATCAGAGGATTACGGAGTTGCCGGATGTTTTTCCTTATCTTTGATCACAAATTGCTACTGATGTGCACCGCAGGGGGGCGCACGGGAAGCGCGAGCAGGGGAGGATGTCATATGATGTCCTCCCAGCAATGAGCGACTGCGCTGTACCCATCATTCGGCTCTATCGCGGTCGTGAAGGGATTAATCCAGCCAAGCCTGCAGTCTCATGCTTGTGATGTTGCATTTGTAACAAGTGCTCCAAGCTCCCTGTCTGTCTGTCCTGCTCTGCTAGGTTGGATCCCCTCGACCTCAAAATGGATATCAACTACTCTCTGAACTCTGCTTGCCTTTTGACTTTAGATTTGCCCGACTATTCTGAACCTCGTCTGCCTTGTACCTGGACTGTCATTGAACCACTTTACCTGTCTGCCAACTGCAAGTACCTGTTTGCTTTACTCAGTTCACGCCTGCCCCCGTGTGCTGCCCCGGCACTACAGCATTGTGTATAAGACCTGGGGGCAACCAAGTACTGGTAGGCCTGCTTGCCTTATGGGAAAGGGGGCTGCTATAGGTGAAGAACATAGAAGCCAGCTGTAGTGACTGACCATCAACACTAGGGGTAAGCGTGACACCTACATTCTGCAAAAGAGAGAAACTAGACACTTTGTAACTTTTATTCCTTGGTTTGTATTTTCCCGCTCTAGAACCGCACACGTATAATATCCGCTGAGAAAAAGTCAATCCTATTGCAAATGTTAAAAAAATAGATGCTTTGGAACTTGCTATTCTTAATTTTTTTTTTTTTCTTTCAGACCTGTACAGATGAATAACATGCTGGCGACAAGTCAAATTTATTTAGTACTACACTGGCACAGAGATCTCCTTCTAGAGTAGAGGTGTCAAACTCAATTTCATTGTGGGCCACATCAGCAGTATTTTTGCCCTCAAAGGGCCGGTTGTATCTAGGGTGTGCTATGTTCAGAGTGCAAAGTTCAGGAGTGTGCTATGTTCAGAGTGCAGAGTTCAGGAGTGCGCTACATGCAGAATGCAGCGTTCAGGAGTGCACTATGTACAGAGTGCAGAGTACTGGGTGCAGGGTTCGTTAGTACACTACGTACAGAGTGCAGGGTTTAGGAGTGTGCTACACACAGAGTGCAGGGTTTAATAGCACGCTACGTACAGAGTGCAGGGTTTAAGAGTGCGCTATGTACAGAGTGCAGAGTTCAGGACTGCGCTATGTACAGAGTGCAGGGTTTTGTAGTACACTTCGTACAGAGTTCGGGAGTGTGTTATGTACAGAGTGCAGGGTTTTGTAGTACACTTCGTACAGAGTTCGGGAGTGTGTTATGTACAGAGTGCAGGGCTTAGGAGTGTGCTACCTACAGAGTGCAGGGTTTAAGGGTGCGCTACATACAGAGTGCAGGGTTCGGTAGTACACTACATACAGGGTTCAGAATTCGTGAGTGCATTATGTACAGAGTGCAGGGTTCGGTAGTGCACTAAGTACAGAGTTCAGAATTCGTGAGTGCTTTATGTACAGAGTGCATGGTTCGGTAGTGCACTACGTACAGAGTTCAGAATTCGTGAGTGATTTATGTACAGAGTGCAGGGTTCGGTAGTACACTAGGTACAGAGTTCAGAGTTTGTGAGTGCGTACAGAGTGTACAGAGTGCAGGGTTCAGGAGTGCGCTACGTACAGAGTGCAGAGTTCAGGAGTGCGCTATGTACAGAGTGCAGGGTTTTGTAGTACACTTCGTACAGAGTTCGGGAGTGTGTTATGTACAGAGTGCAGGGCTTAGGAGTGTGCTACCTACAGAGTGCAGGGTTTAAGGGTGCGCTACGTACAGAGTGCAGGGTTCGGTAGTACACTACATACAGAGTTCAGAATTCGTGAGTGCATTATGTACAGAGTGCAGGGTTCGGTAGTGCACTAAGTACAGAGTTCAGAATTCGTGAGTGCTTTATGTACAGAGTGCAGGGTTCGGTAGTACACTAGGTACAGAGTTCAGAGTTTGTGAGTGCGTACAGAGTGTACAGAGTGCAGGGTTCAGGAGTGCGCTACGTACAGAGTGCAGGGTTTAGGAGTTCGCTACTAGAGGTTGCAAACCTGGGTGCAAGAGCCACATGAAAAGGCCTAGAGGGCCGGATTTGGCCCATGGGCCTTGTGTTTGACATACAGTATGTGTTCTAGAGGGAGGGAGGAGAGGAAGCGGAGGTACTAATTATATACTATATCATTTTACTTAAAGTGGTATTAAACCCAAAGGCAAACCTGTATTATGCTGCAGTTTACCAATTCTTACATGTGATGACTGCATAAGTTCTCTTTTTCAGACTTGCTTTCTTCTGTTTTCATCTGGTGATCTAGCCAGATGTTTTTCAAAAGCACAAACTCTCCAACAGAATGTATCGGTTTGCATGGGTGAGAAAAAAACGCTTAAGACTGGCAGGGGTGCTTACAATAATCAGCTTTTATTTATTTATGCAAAACCTTTATCCCAAAAGGAAAAATAAACTGCTGTAACTGATAAAAAGTATATATATGGATATAAAGTGTGATCTGGAGTTTGGCTTCAATTAGTTAGTGTATTTACATCTGCTAATACATTAACACTCCCCTACCCCTAGACTGACAATGCTTCTGTCAGCTGTGTCTCCTGTGCTCCTTCATCCAGAGTTGTGTGTTACTGGTCAGATCACCAGGTGAAAACAGAGGGGGAAAAAGCTAAAGAAAACAAATGCAGCCACCACATCTAATTGGTAAGCTGCAATATATGACGTTTTTGGTTTTGGATCTAATACCGCTTTAATCTGACTCTTCTGCTGCTGTGTACATGTATCAATAAAACCTTTAATAAAAAAATATTTTTTTGTGATATTGTTTCAATAAAATACATTTTTTTAAAGAAGTGATTATGATTGGTGCAATAATCCAGGGTTGCTTACAGGACAGTTGCCAGCTCAGTATGAAATGAATGGTCTGTATGCAGCAATGAAGACTCTTTTGTTACAGGTTTACTTCCTGCTGAACCGTCCAGGATCCCACCCATGTATGGGCAGGCTGAATGTACCCAAGCTGATCAGGTAATCAACTTGGGTACAACCAGCCGGTCAGATTTTACATGCGATTATCGCTAGCGGCTGTTATAGCCACTAGCAATAACCACTGTGTTCTCCCGACGGGGATGGCTTCCCCTGCTGGGAGAACACAATGGCTTAGCTGTAGGGATTCCCCTGTGAACACTGTTTGTGGTTGCAGGGAAGAAATTTGCTCTGTCTATGGCCGGCCTTAAAAATGCTCCATCAGGCTTCCTAGCACCTATCTTGACTAACCTGGGTAAAAAATAGGTACATACTTACCTTTTTTCAGGGTGGTCACGTGATCCGGCTCCGCTGGGTTAGTCAATGGAAGCTGCAGGGGAGAGGAGGGAGTGCCGGTGATGGATGGGCCATAGGATCCTATGGGTGACATCACCACTCCAGGCATTACCAGTTGTTGTCTAGTGCTCTCCCCTGCGATAGCTGGACAACAGTTGGCAATGCCTGGAGTGGTGACGTCACCCTTAGGCTCCTATGGCCTATTCATTTTCAACACTCCCTCCTCCTCCCTGCAGCTTCCACTGACTGACACAATGGAGAGGAACAACAGATTGACCATAGGAGCCTATGTGCCGCACAC
>BLSH010205978.1:377972-388567 GCA_018402905.1 Glandirana rugosa
AGTAATCTATCTCAGGATGCAGGATCAGGTCTTAAAATGGCTAAAATCTGTCCCTCACGCCGTCAGCTACCTTTCCCTATACTAACCCAAGGAGCATGTGACTGCAGCACTGTGACTCCAGCTTATAAAGAGGCTGGGTCACATGATGCACCGGCCAATCACAGCCATGCCATTAGTAGGCATGGCTGTGATGGCTTCTAAGGGCAAACCAGTGAAACGCTTGTTGATTGGCTGCCCTGCAGCTTCTCAACACGTGGAGTAAAATAGCAGAACCCCGGACCGATACCGAACGATTTTTGAAATGTCCGGGTCCGGGTCCGTGCCACGGACACCCTAAAGTTCGGTACGGACCCGAACGTTACAGTCCGGGTTCGCTCAACACTAGTAAAAATGTAAAAATATTGCTAAAGCTTGATTGAACAAGCTGAAGTTAGAAGCTGATTGGCTACCATGCACAGCTGCACCGGTTTTTGCACTCTCCAGCTTTAGTAAATCAACCCTATAGTCTCTGCACATAGCTCCTGTACTATCACCGTTCTATGTTTCTTGCAGCCGCCAACTTGGTTCTTTTTTAACAGAAGGCAGCTACCTTTTCTGCGTTCTTGCGGCTGCCATCTTGGTTCTTCTCAGTCACCAGAAGGCAGCTACCTCTTCTGGGTTCTTGCAGCCACCAACTTGGTTTTCTTCATTCATCCGATGCCAGCTACCTATTCTGGGTTTTTGCAGCTGACATCTTGCTCCTCTTCAGTTATCAGTAGCCAGCTACCTCTTGAGGGTTCTTGCAGTTGGCCCCCGGATGACACACACCAGGTCCACTGTGAGACACTACTCCTGCAGCCTCCTGGCATATGTGGTGTGGTATACCAGGAGGTTGTGGAAGCAAGAACATGTCATCCTAACCTAGAATGGCAGCCAGGGGTGGGGACTGGAGTAATAAATTGAAAAAAAGGACAAATTGTGTTTATATTTTTCCAAGGGGTATGTGCAGGGAGGTTACGTTTTCTAGGAGAGTGAAGGTCCACTTTGATTTGAATGCCATTTGGGTTCTTCTCATTCTTCGGAATCCAGCTACCTCTCCTGGGTTCTTGCAGCCACCAACTTGGTTCTCCTCAGTTATCAGAAGCCAGCTACCTCTTTCGGGTTCTTACAGCTGCCATCTTGGTTCTTCTCAGTCATCAGAAGCCAGCTACCTCTTCTGGGTTCTTGCAGCCACCAACCTGGTTCTTATTTAACAGAACTGTGTTCTTGTGGCTGCCATCTTGGTTCTTCTCATTTTTCGGAATCCAGCTACCTCTTCTGGGTTCTTGCTGTCACCAACTTGATTCACCTCAGTTATCAGAATCCAGCTACCTCTTCTGTGTTGTTGTGGCTGCCATTTTGGTTCTTCTCATTCATCAGAAGCCAGCTACCTCTTCTGGGTTGTTGTGGCTGCCATTTTGGTTCTTCTCCTTCATCAGAAGCCAGCTACCTCTTCTGGGTTGTTGTGGCTGCCATTTTGGCTCTTCTCATTCATCAGAAGTCAGCCACCAACTTGATTTTCCTCCTTTATCAGAAGTCAGCTACCTCTTCTGAGTTCTTGTGGCTAGTATCTTGGTTCTTCTCATTCTTCAGAAGCCAGCTACCTCTTCTGAGTTCTTGCAGCCACCAACTTGGTTCTCCTCATTCTTCAGAAGCCAGCTACTTCTTCCAGGTTCTTGCAGTCACCAACTTGTTTCTCCTCATTATTCAGAAGCCTGCTGCCTCTTCCGGGTTTTTGCAGAAACCAACTTGTTTCTCCTCATTATTCAGAAGCCAGCTACCTCTTTCGGGTTCTTGCAGCCACCGACTTGGTTCTCCTTATTCATCAGAAGTTAGCTACCTCTTACAGGTTCTTGCAGCTACTAACTTGTTTCTCCTCATTCTTCAGAAGCTAGCTACCACTACCAGGTTCTTGCAGCTGACATCTTACTGCTCCTTAGTTATCAGAAGCCAGCCACCTCTTCTGAGTTCTTGTGGCTGCCATCTTGGTTCTTCTTACTCTTCAGAATCCAGCTACCTCTTCTGAGTTCTTGCAGCCACCAACTTGGTTCTCTTCATTTATCAGAAGCCAGCTACCTCTTTCAGGTTCTTGCAGTTGACATCTTGGTTCTTCTCATTCCTCAGAAGCCAGCTACCACTTCCGGGCTCTTGCAGTTGACATCTTGGTTCTTCTCAGTCACCAGAAGCCAGCTACCTCTTCTGGGTTCTTGCAGCCACCAACTTGGTTTTCATCAGATGCCAGCTACCTATTCTGGGTTTTTGCAGCTGACATTTTGCTGCTCTTCAGTTATCAGAAGCCAGCTACCTCTTGAGGGTTCTTGCAGTTGGCCCCGGATGACACACACAAGGTCCACTGTGAGACGCTACTCCTGCAGCCTCCTGGCATATGTGGTGTGGTATACCAGGAGGTTGTGGGAGCAAGAACATGTCATCCTCACCTAGAATGGCGGCCAGGGGTGGGGACTAGACTAATAAATGGAAAAAAAAAAAGGACAAAAAATTGTGTTTATATTTCTCCAAGGGGTATGTGCAAGGAGGTTATGTTTTCTAGGAGACTGAAGGTCCACTTAGATTTGAATGTCTGAGCAAAAAAAGAAACCTATTCAGCAGGCCTCTGCAATACTTGCTATGTTTTTTAAAGAGACAAAATATGAGGAAATGTGCAAGTGTAGAAAATTACCTGTTCACTTGCAAAGAGTCCATTGAGCTCCTAACTTCCTCTAATGAGCCGACCACACTTCCTCTGCTACACTAAAATCCCAAGCAGTATTGTCAACCCTGCTGGACTATAGAACTCTTCATCTACTTAATTAGGGGGGACTTTTTGCAATCCAGCAGGAGAAAACTGGGCTGATGCCACACTACATTACAGGAACTCACTGGATTTATTACATAGATTTTACTGTACTTGTAGCAAGTGATAAACAATGCAGAGATGTACTGTTTTTTTCTTTTCGCCCAGACTAGAGAATGTTCTTAAGACCCCTGCTTGTTGCGTAGGACTTCTGACATCAAATCCAGAAGGCCCTTTATTGAGGATCTCTTTAATCCTCAAAGTCTCTGTACTTCTGAAATACAATGATTGTACCCAAAGGCACGTCATTAGCAAGAGCTCATAAGATAAAACCTCCAGCTACTGTGGTAGGGTGCTGAGACTAAATCCCTAAGGGGATTCTTCTGGATATTTTGATGTCAATGTTCTTTGTACTGAAGAAAGTTGGTCATCGTAGGACATGGGAGCTCCCGATCTTTGGCTGTGATGGTGGGGCTCAGAGTCAGGAGGTGCTTTTCTAATTTGTACATTATCTCTACTTCCGGAATACAAAGAATAGTTGCCAGTGAAGAGCAGAGGCGGCTCTCTATTTAGGCAAATTAGGCGGTCACCTTAGGCCTCGCACTCACAGGGGCCTTGCAACCGCCGAATTTGACACTGAGACCAACACCGAGATAGAGAGTTCTGACACCAGCACTTTAAAGCTCTTAATATATGCAATTTTATAAAGTAAATTTTTTTATCGCTTGAATTATTTTTCCCATTATGGGCGTGAGTGGGGCCTATGTCTAGGTTTTGCCTCACAAAGCCTAGAGCCGCCTCTGGTGAAGAGATCTCACTAGACTTCTGATTTTGATATAGAGATTTGACATCAAACTCCTCAGGTATTTTATTAAAGGTTATTAAGGCTTCTAATCCATGTATTTTCTATATTTCTGAAATACAGTCTTCAAACCAGATGCCAGCTGGTAGTGGTAGCTCTGGTGAAATCTCTCTTGCATTAAGGCTATGTTTGCACTGCAAGGGTTAACTGCTTGTTTAGCTTTGGGGATGATAAAAGTCATTTTACTTACCCGATCCTCTGCTCCCTGGGCAGGGGGCACACCCTCTATGCTCCAACATGTCTGTCCCTTGGCATCCTTACATGCAATGCTGGGCTATGGTCCCAACATCAAACTTAGTGATGTCAGAGGACCATAGACCTCCAGAGCATGGAGGAGGGAGTGGTCTTGCAGCACAGAGGGATGTAGGGTCAGGTAAGTAAATCTTCTTTTCCACGACCCCTAAACTTAAAAAGTTGACCCCTGATTTGCAGAGGTTCTAACCCTTTCTCACTCTACTGGAAATGTGTTTTTAATGCTGTTTTTGTACCCTTTGTAGGGTTTTCTCCTTTACAACCCGTTCTTTCAGGCACATAGACATAGTAAAGGAAGATCTCCCCACTTCCTGTCTTTTTGATGACACCCATCAGACTGACAGGAAGTAGGGAGATTTTCCATTACTTCCTGTTCTGTCTGGCACCCATGAAACAGGAAGTGGGGAGATCTTCCAATACTTCTTGTTCTACCCCCAGCAAACAGGCAGAGAGTGGGGAGACTTTGCATCATTTCACACACATGTTAAAATTAGCATTTTTTGCTAGAAAATTTTTGTTTTCGTTTCATTCGTTTTTAGTTGTTTTTTTTTTTTTGTTTGTTTATCAGATCATTCTTTATGGTCGGCATTCGTTACTTCGGATGCATTCGTGTTCATATCGTTTAGATGCGGCATTCGTTACTTCGAATAATTCATATTTTCGGATTGATTCGTATTTATTACATACATGTTTACTTTAGCCAAATTTGAAAGGAAATTCCATTAAAAATGTAAATCTAATCCAAATTAGCTGCTATGGCGCAGAGACCTGAATAGAAGAATTACTGATTTTGCCCATAATTTAATAGCTAATAATAATAAAAATGATAACAGTTAATAATTTAATTGTAATAGAAAAAACGAAGAACGAAATTATCCGAATGTAATCGATTCGTTAAATAGGTAAAGTAAGAGGTTGGACAGCCGCACTCCAGAACCATCTCCTTTATTGAAAATGTTAAAATGATAACAGCAAGACAGGTGAATTACTAGTCCCAGCTGACGCGTTTCACACCTATATCTGGCGCTTACTCATAGCTTCGAGTAAGCACCAGATATAGGTGCGAAACGCGTCAGTTCTGCACCAGATGGTTCTGGAGTGCGGCTGTCCAACCTCTAACTTTACCTATGGTACCTTGCAAATCAGGCCAGCACCCAGTGCTTTGCAACCACAGCTGATCCTCATGGAACACTAATTGCCCTAGCGCGGCGAGTCGTGTGTAAACGATTTGTTAAACTCCTGGGTTGAACGGTTTTTCGTTCTTTCGGATTTTTGTATTTTCGGATTTACGTTCTTTCAGATTTTTATTCTTTCTGACAATTCATTTTCCTATGCATTCGTCAAAAGGGTCTTTCGTTCATTCGGATGCTGCCGAATTTTGTCCGAAAATGAATTAGTAGCGGAACGAATTGCACATGTCTACCAATGACAGCTGAGCACAGATCAGTGTTGCCAACCTCCTGCAGCATTTTTTTTACTGGCAAAACATGGAAAATTTACTGGCAGAGCACATTTTTTACTGGCAACCTGAAAAATAACTGAACTCCTATTAAAAACGAAGACAATTGATATTTAAACACAACATGGAAACACTGACAATACCCATATCAAGTAGTTTGCCCGGTTTACACTTAAGAAGTCAGCACAGCATGACAAATTATCAGACCCTGATATTTATAGACAGTTTGTAAAAATCACTGATTTTTACAAACTGTCAGTAAATTTACTGGCGGTTGGCAACACTGGCACAGATGTAAACACAAGCCGGTTATCGGCATTCCTTTTGCTTACGCTGACATCATGAGGAAGGGAGAAGGGAGCCCATAACCGACTTGTGTTAAAGGGACGTCTACACTGGTAATCAGGGCACTGATTATCAGTTTAGTCCCAACAGTGCTGCCAATCAGTGCCCATCAGTGTCATCTATCAGTGCCTACTCATCAGTGCAGCCTCATCAGCGCACATCAATGCAAGAGAAAAGTTACCTGTTAGCAAAAGTTATAACAAACTATGAAAAATATTTTTTTTCACAATTTTGTTTTTTTTTCTGTTTGTTTATTAAAAAAATAAAAAAAGCCAGTGGTGATTGAATATGATAAAAATGTCATATGGGTACAGTGTCACATGACAGTGCAATTGGCATTCAAAGTGTGACAGCGCTGAAAGCTGAAAATTGGCCTGGGCAGGAAGGGGGTAAAAGTGCCCGCTAGGCAAGTCGTTTAACAAAATGTGCTATGTGCATGGAGGTGGGTTGTTTTTGGCCACTTTTATGCAGACTGGTTACATACCTGAAAACATAAAGGTTCAATCGGGCTTTAAGATTAAAGATCTGCTGTGCTGAACACCTAAAGCCAATTTTATTAGGACGCCTTAAATTCTCTCTATATTTAAAAATACAAGAGGTAGCAGTTGAGTGAGTGGCGATAGTGCATGGCCGCTAAATTTAAACACATCTGCCAATTCCTTACACCCGAAATGGATCCCATCACTTCTGAAAGGTGGAAAGAGCCTCTGAATGAGGGTTGTTCCTCAAGAAAGAGCAACTTGGCCTTTGTGGCTTGTTGAGATAGAAGGACTTCCTATGGTGTTGGAGACACGGGTCTTGGCTTTGTGGGCTGTTGAGATAGAAGGATTCCCTATGGTGTTGGAGACACAGGTCTTGGCTTTGTAGCCTGTTGAGATAGAAGGCTTCCCTATGGTGTTGGAGGCACAGGTCTCGGCCTTTGTGGCCTGTTGAGATAGAAGGATTCCCTATGGTGTTGGAGGCACAGGTCTTGGCCTTTGTGGCCTGTTGAGATAGAAGGATTCCCTATGCTGTTGGAGGCACAGGTCTTGGCCTTTGTGGCCTGTTGAGATAGAAGGATTCCCTATGCTGTTGGAGGCACAGGTCTTGGCCTTTGTGGCCTGTTGAGATAGAAGGATTCACTTGGTGTTGGAGACACGGGTCTTGGCTTTGTGGCTCATTGAGATAGAAGGATCTCTATGGTGTTGGTAGTACAGGTTTGAATCCCAGACCTTCCATAACTTTATTTCTGGTCCAGAAGACTGGAGGTCGTGCATGGAGGTGGGTTCTTTTTGGCCACTGTGGTACATTGGGGGGACCATTCAAAATAAATTGCATCACGAAACACCATTGCACAATGCACACTTCACTGTAGCACGCAGTTTACTCCATACAACTATCTGAAAGGCCCCTTTATGAGGCTATGCAGTTATGCTGCATGTAAAGTAAAGCAAGTATAAGTTTTTATTTTTCTCTGTATTAGTGCTTTACAACTCTATGAAACTGCCCTGTATTGTCAGCATGCAGGAGACCCATGGCTCTCACAAGAAAGCTTCCTGCACAGTGCTCCAATCAACAGCACTGTGCAATCAATAGCATAAATACTGTTGATTGGAGCCCTGTGTAGGATGTCTTTTGGACCACTGCAAACCAGGACCTTGGGGCTTCATATTATTTTATAAAGTAGTAAAAACACTAACACAAAAAAAAAAAAAGGAAATTCTGTACGTTTTATGCAGACTGACTACATCCCTCTATTAAAACCTAAAGGTTCAATTGGGCTTTAAGATTAAAGATCTGCTGTGCTGGACACCTAAAGCAGAATTTTATTAAAGACGTTTTAAATTTTCTATATATCTAAAAACACCTAACGCAGAATATTATTAAGACATTTTAAATTCTCTATATCATCTAAAAACACAAGAAGGTATTTCAGAGGTAACAGTTGAGTGGTAGCTCAAAGAACATGGCCACTAAATTTGAACACATCTGTCAATTCTATGCACTAAAAATGGATCCTATCACTTCCGAAAGGTGGAAAGAGCTGTGAATAATGGTTGTTTCTCCAGAAAGAGCACCTTGTCCTTTGTGGCTCACTGAGATAGAAGGATCCCTATGGTGTCGGAGGCACAGGTTTGAATCCCAGACCTTCCACAACTTTATTTCCTGCCTGGTAGACTGAAGGTCATGAGCTGCTCCAGCTATGGTGAAGGTCATGGTTAAAGTCTTACAGCGTCCATATTTGTCATAAATATAAAAGAGTGAAATAACGAAGGCCACAAGATGGATGGAACACACACACAGCTGGGTTTAAATGCCAGAGCTCGTGAGATCGGAGAATGAGCCCACACTAGTTACTGCTTGGAGACGAATAACTCCATCAATTAGAGCAGTGACTGAAGGACATGGCAACAATGACTATTAGACGTCATAGACAGAGGTAATGAACTCCATCAATGGGAGCAGCGACTGAAGGACATGACCGCGATGAATGTTAGAAGTCATAGACGGAGTTGAATAACTCCTTCAATGAGCGCAGTGACTAAAAAGCATGGTTATTAGAATTCAGGGATCACATGCTGGTTTTTTTTTCTTACTAAGTCATGATGTTCAAAAGGTTGGCTGCTAAACCCCTATGCCAAAGCCTAAATAAGAAGAAAAACATCCCGCAATAAATCCCTCTTTTCACCTACCTACGGAAGACATCTTGTTACAAATGTAGACAGCAGAAAGATTGGATTTGTAGAAGTTAGTGATCCCATTTTATTTACTAAGTCTTGATTTGTTGAGGAATGACATTCAAGGGACCGGCTGCTAAACTTCTGTGCCAAAGGTCTGGCGTAGGGGTTTAGCATCCAACCAGTAGCAATTCCAGAGCCTGCCAGTTCAAATCTTAGCTCATTATTTAAATTTATAGAAGTCGCTGATCACATTTCATTTACTAAGTCTTGAATGAGTAGGCTGATGGTTAAAAGGCTGGCTGGCTCAGGGGTTTAGCAGGCAGCCTATGATTCAGCAGTGATTTTGGAGCTGCAGGTTCAACTCTATTTGAAAGCCTCAGGACTTTTTATTCCATAAGTAGGAAAACCAAACCTTGGGCTATTGAGCAGAAGCGAGTAGCTCAGTGGATAAGAGCGTTGACCAGGGCGCCGTAAACTCCGGTTCAAATCCACAAAAGCGCTGCAGATCCCAAGAGCAAACCCATAAAGGCACTGTAGGCTCAGAGGGGCAAGAAAGTGCTGTTGACCCCCAAGTGTACATCTATGAAAGCGCAGTAGACTCGAGCTCAGATCCCTGAGTGAAAGCTTGGAGGCCATGGACAACCCACCAGTCTGCTCCAGTCCCAGGCCCCCACAGGTCTGTAACATGTGTGGGCATCACATTAGGTTGTGGACACCCTGCCTCTTCGGTCCACAGTCTGTGACATCACTGCAACATATATAAATAGAATGGGCTGTCTTACTGGGATAGCCCATCTAAAAAGTGGGACTTAGGTTTTTCTTGGCCTCACCCCTATATATATATTTTTCTCCTGGGTGTTGCACAGCACATGAACCCCCCCATTGGTGGGGCAGGGTAGTGGGTTTGAAATGTTTCCCACCATCCTGCTCCACCAGTAGGGGGCTCAGGCCACTGCACAACACACAAGGCCTTCCCTCAGAGGGATTTGAACTCAGGTCTCCCGTAGACCAGTCAGAGCTCTTAGCCTCTAAGCTACCACCTGTGGCCAGAAGCTGATGTGCTTGTTCTCCTATTTCAAGAGTGCAAAGAAATGATAAATTACAAAAAAAACTTTGGCTATCAATATATAATGCTATAATGCACCATCTTCACAAAAACTCTTTCAGTTTCTCTAAGGTGGACAAAAAAAAAAAGCAATGTCCTTTAGCAGTCAACGTTATCCAAGGTTTAAATAAAACAGCTGGGCACTTTAAAGATATTCAGAGAGGTAAAATGATAGTTGCACGATTGGGAATTTTTGAAGGGTTGGCCAATGTTCTGCCTATGGGTGACATTGATCAATTAACATAAAGAATGATGGAAGCCAAACAATAGACTTGTGCATGGCTGAAAAATGTGTTTGTTTTCATTTTTTAATTTTTTCGAAAATTGAAAAAATTCAGAAATTCGCGGTAATTGGGCAATACGGAAATTTGCGGTAATTTGGTAATTGCAGTCATTCGGGAAAACTGCGGTAATTCGGCAATTGCGGTAATTTGGCAATTTCAGGAAATTCGGCAATCGGAACAGCCGAAAATCCAAAATTCCTTAATTGGGAAATCCGAAAATTCGAAAATAACAAAGAACATTTGAAATAATAACTAAATAATAAATAACTATTAACCGCTTGGTTACTGGGCACTTCCCAAACAAATTTTCGGCTTTCAGCGCTGTCACATTCTGAAGGACAATTGCGCAGTCGTGACGACGTTGTACCCAAACAAAATGTTATCATTTTTTTTCCCACAAATAGTGCTTTCTTTTGGTGGTATTTGATCACCTCTGCGGTTTTTATTTTTTGTGCTATAAACAAAGAGCGACAATTTTGAAAAAAGAACAATATTTTTTACTTTTTGCTATAATACCAAACCCATGTTGCAGCAGTGCTGACGCGTTAACAGGAAGTCTTACACTGTCGCGACTTTCGGCTTTTAAACAAACCCTTCACGGGTCATTGGTTCGCCAATTATCAATAAATAATAAATCAATAATAAAGTTTACAAGAAACAATAAAAGCTTAAAAGCCTAAAGGGTTAATTCCTTAAAACCTAAAAGCCGACAAGGCTAACGGCTTAAAGGACTTTAACGGTTTAATGGCGTTAACGGCTTAATGGCGTCAAAAGGGCTTACTGACGTTAATGGTTTAATGGCGTTTAAAGGCATAA
>BLSH010205978.1:388647-398926 GCA_018402905.1 Glandirana rugosa
CAACACGCGGGCACGCCCACACAGCGTGTGGCAGCCGCGCGTGCCGGGAGCGCGCAAAGGGGCGGACGTCCATGGACGCTGCCCCAGCAATTGAGATCCGCGCTGGAGGCGTATTTTGGCTATAGCACGGATCTCTAGTGGTTAAATTATAGGTATTGGAATTACTTTGAAAATATGGCTGTCAGTGATAAATGTCATATTTAAGTTGACTAACAGCCAAATTTTCAAGGAAATTCCAAGACCTATAATTTAATAGTTATTTATTATTATTTCAAATGTTCTTTCTTATTTCTGAATTTCGGAAATTCGGATATAAGAAAGAACATTTGAAATAATAACTAATAAATTATTAGTTAGTTATTATTTCAAAGGTTCTTTCTTATTTCTGAAAATCGGAAATTTGGAAATAAGAAAGAACATTTGAAATAATAATAAATAACTATTGAATTATAGGTCTTGGAATTTCCTTGAAAATTTGGCTGTTAGTCAACTTAAATATGAAATTTATCACTGACAGCCATATTTTCAAAGAAATTCCAATAGCTATAATTGAAAAGTTATTTATTAGTTAGTTATTATTTCAAATGTTCTTTGTTTTTTTCGAATTTTCAGATTTCCTAATTTCAGATTTTCGGCTATTCCGAATGCCGAATTTCCGAATTACCACCTTTGCCGAATTGCCGCGAATTTCCGAATTTTCAAATCAGAAAAACAAAAAAATTTGGGAATTAGTTTGAATTATCGAATTTTGCAAAATTCGGTAAAAACGAAATTCGAAACGAATTGCACAAGCCTCCCAAATAAAATTATATATGTTGGAGCGTTAGAACCACTGTCAGGGCAATGAGGATCAACACAAATAAAAATGAAGCCCAGGATAGAGATTTTTAATAGGTCATTCCAATTATCACTGGACATATTGGCTCCAAAATAAAAGGGGCACCCTGTAGATGGGTGGGGGGAGGATTTGCACCCCAAGTTGAGAATCAAAAAAATAAACAGTCCAATGAGAGCGCCAAACGTTCAAGTTTTACAAATTTTCACTGATAAAATTGGCCAAGCCGTTTCATGTGCCAAAAAGACTTTCCCTTCATCAGGGCTCAGGAATGTTGACAATGCATAAATGGACTCAGAAGACACCAGATAGATGTGTAGTGTGGTTGGGACATTTTCACATGGTGGGTTATCCAACCAAAAGCAGAAAACCACACTACAGATCTACCTGGTATTTGCTTATCTAAGCATAGTCAACATTCCTGAGCTCTAATGAAGGTAAAGTGTGGCCCCCGAAATCCTTCTATGAACCAATGAGCCAACGTATTCAGTTTGGGCGCTCCCAGTGGACTGTTTATAAATTGCAGTGAAGACAGAAAGCAAAAAAAAATAGAAGAAGTATTCTCCTCTCCTCTCTAGTGTCCCGTGTCTCCTACCTCCCCTCCATTCTCTGTAATAGAAGAGGAATTCTCCTCTCCTCTCTAGTGTCCCGTGTCCCCTACCTCCCCTCCATTCTCTGTAATAGAAGAGGTATTCTCCTCTCCTCTCTAGTGTCCCGTGTCCCCTACCTCCCCTCCATTCTCTGTAATAGAAGAGGTATTCTCCTCTCCACTCTAGTGTCCCATGTCCCCTACCTCCCCTCCATTCTCTGTAATAGAAGAGGTATTCTCCTCTCCACTCTAGTGTCCTGTGTCTCCTACCTCCCCTCCATTCTCTGTAATAGAAGAGGTATTCTCCTCTCCTCCCTAGTGTCCCGTGTCCCCTACCTCCCATCTATTCTCTGTAATAGAAGAGGTATTCTCCTCTCCTCTCTAGTGTCCCGTGTCCCCTACCTCCCCTCCATTCTCTGTAATAGAAGAGGTATTCTCCTCTCCTCTCTAGTGTCCCGTGTCCCCTACCTCCCCTCCATTCTCTGTAATAGAAGAGGTATTCTCCTCTCCTCTCTTGTGTCCCGTGTCCCCTACCTCCCATCTATTCTCTGTAATAGAAGAGGTATTCTCCTCTCCACTCCTGTGTCCCGTGTCTCCTACCTCCCATCTATTCTCTGTAATAGAAGAGGTATTCTCCTCTCCTCTCTAGTGTCCCGTGTTCCCTACCTCCCCTCTTGATATGTGCAATTCACTATAAATCGAAATTCCGACATTTTTATTATTCAGATTTATATGAATTTCTGAATCACAATAATCCGAATCATAATAGTAACTGAATTTTAAGTCTGATATAAAATATAAGCAAACAAATTATCCGAATTTGATTATGAATTCGGATTTAGAAAATTCATTTAAAATAGAAATATATTGCAATAAATACAGTCAGGTATAAAAGTGAAATAAGATGATTTCTACTTAGGCTGCTTTACAGAATAAAATAAAATAGAATAAAATACAATAATACAGAAAAGAATAAAACAATAAAATAGAAAATAAAATAATACTGGGAAAATAATAATAGGAATGGAATAGAAAAAAATATAGAAAAGAAAAGAAAATAGAATAGAAATAATGGAATAGAAAAAAAAATAGCTTAGTTTAGAATAGAATAGAATGAAATAGAAAGAATATAGCGGTCTTCTGAAATTCAAATTTCGAATAGCATAAAACCAGCTATACTTCACAGTGAATTCGGATCAATTCGATATCTTCTATTTTGAATTCATTGGAAAAATTCAAATCAGCTCGAAAACGAATGAATGGAACAAAACAAAATGAGTAACAGCAAATTGATCCGAACCGAAACAAAACTATTTTTCCATTCTTCGAATGTCTACTCCCCTCTATTCTCTGTAATAGAAGAGGCATTGTACTCACCTCTCTGGTGTTCAGTATTTCCTACCTCATGCCTTTTCTGTGTAATAGAAGAGATATATGTTACTCACCCCTCCGTTGTCACATACACTATATTACCAAAAGTATTGGGGCACCTGCCTTTACACACACGTGAACTTTAATCGCATCCCAGTCTTAGTCCGTAGGGTTCAATATTGAGTTGGCCCACCCTTTGCAGCTATAAAAGCTTCAACTCTTCTGGGAAGGCTGTCCACAAGGTTTAGGAGTGTCTATGGGAATGTTTGACCATTCTTCCAGAATGGTGATGTTGATGTTGGATGAGAAGGCCTGGCTTGCAGTTTCCACTCTAATTGATCCCAAAGATGTTTTATCGGGTTGAGGTCAGGACTCTGTGCAGGCCAGGCAAGTTCCTCCACCCCAAACTCGCTCATCCATGTCTTTATGGACCTTGCTTTGTTCACTGGTCTAAATCATTTGCTGGAGGGGGGATTATGGTGTGGGGTTGTCTCTCAGGGGTTGGGCTTGGCCCCTTAGTTCCAGTGAAGGGAACTCTTAAGGCATCAGCATACCAAGACATTTTGGACAATTTCATGCTCCCAACTTTGTGGGAACAGTTTGGGGATGGCCCCTTCCTGCTCCAACATGACTGCACACCACTGCACAAAGCAAGGTCCATAAAGACATGGATGAGCGAGTTTGGGGTGGAGGAACTTGACTGGGCTGCACAGAGTCCTGACCTCAACCCCATAGATCACCTTTGGGATGAATTAGAGTGGAGACTGCAAGCCAGGCCTTCTCATCCAACATCAGTGCCTGACCTCACAAATGCTCTTCTGGAAGAATGGTCAAACATTCCCATATAAACATAATGAACAGATCTATCGCATGATTTCTCCACAGTTGGTTTTACTGGTGATGTTGTTCTGTTAAACACCAAACCTGCGGCCGTTGCCCAATATTACTCAGGTTTTCAGGTCATTTACAATCCAGACGGCAGCAGCCGCGCACGCAGACTTCATTTCCCTCTAATCACAGCCTTCCCCCAGCAGCGTCTGCTGCCTTAATTAACTTTTTTTTGGAGGATGGAAGAATTGATGTCGGACGAGGCCGTCAATTTGTCGATGTGATTAATGTGACGGCTTTGGTCTTAGAGGAAAACCTGTAATTTGGAAAATAAAGTTCAGGAGAGGTTTTTGTCGGGGGGCGGAGGTGACCCATCAAGCGGTGTCGGTGCTCGATAAAAGGAAGAATGCTCACAGAATTGTTTAACAGAAATAATAGATTTTGTGTGCGGCTCTTATCAGCTTCAGTTACTTCTCTGTTATTGGAAACAAAGGAGCTGAGCCGGTGATAAATGCTCATGGAAATATTCTATCAGGACTAAAAGAACCATTAAAGTGTTACTAAACCCACAACAGTAAAATCAGTCTGTATATGCAGTAAAGCACGCTTGATATACTCTCTGTGGAACCTAAGGGGTTAATCCGCTGCATTATGTAATAAGGCTGTTTGATCCTGTCTTCTCTGATCCTCCCTTTCTTTTACTGTCCCCAATTCATCTGCCTTGGAGACACATACAATGTGGTAACATAATTTAATGTTAATAGCAACAAAGGGGGTGCAGCCTCATCAGTGCCCATCAATGCAGCCTCATCAGTGCCTTGCAGCCTCCTCTGTGCCCATCAATTCAGTCTCACCAGTGCCCATCCAATGCAGCCTGCAATGCAGAAAGAGGAGAGCCGCCGGATTACAAAGAGTGGGGATCTCCTGCTTACCTGGCGTGGACGCTGTCATACGAAGTCCCGCCTCCTGGACCGGCTCCTATAATAGACATCATCCATGGTAGGGCCAGCCCTGGGCAACCCCCTCTGCTTGCAGTTAGTTGGTGGTCGTGCCGCTGGCCCCTACTTCACAAAAATAAAATATTGTCAGCGGGCAATGGCCGCCAGCCATTTCAAATGTAAGTTGGGGTGGCCTGGGGGGCAATTGCCACCCTGCCCCCTGGCCCAGCCCTCCCCTGATCATCAGTAAATAAATAGTGCAGCGCAACTAGCAACAATGTATCAATCATAATCCGTGAATACATAGGAATAACTGTGCATCAATGTGTCCTTCAAAAAAAAAATAATAGCTAATAATCAAATAAAACAGCGAGGATAAAATCCAAAGAGAAAGACACAAATATTGACTGAATAGTTGGCTGTGCTATTAGATAAATAATATTCTGTGATCTTCCACCTCTGTGTTACAAAGTAAATCATCAATAATCCTCCACCAGTGAATGGATGGTTCACTGATTATGATTGATACACTGTTGCTAGTTGCGCTGCACTATTTATTTACTGAATATATTATTATAGAAAATTATATTTAAACACTTCCCCAACTCTTAGATAAAACTTTACAAACTGCCTCCAATACTCACAGATAATAATCATTAAGTTGGATGTAAACCCGATTCAGGAAATTTGAGCTGGGCACATAGATCTGCAGTTCTTTCTTCTCTCTCTTCAAAGCACTTAGTCTCTTTAGATTAGTATTAGACGTGCACGGCCAAAAAGTTTGTTTATTTCTTCTTATTCGGAAATTCTGGAATTTTCGAATTCGGAAAATCGGAAAGTATAAAAAAAAAAAAAAAAAAACGAAAATCCGGCAGTTCGAAAATAAGAAATAAAATGCAAAAATTTGAAATAACAATAATAAATAACTATTAAATTATAGGTATTGGAACTTCCTTTCAAATTTGGCTGTTAGTGAACGAAAAACTGGATTTTTTGACTTACCGTAAAATCCCTTTCTCTGAGTTCATCGACAGGCACAGCGACTCTTAGGACTAAGTGGGTTATACTGCCCTCTTCAGGAGTTTACTAGGCAGAACAGGCAGTTCTAAAAGAACAGCAACAGACACTGCCCCTCCCAGGGGGCAGTCCCCACTGGCAGATAACCCCACAACCAGCTCTGCTAGCTTAGGTCGTAACAAGCAGTGCAACATGAGAGGGGTGGGTGCTGTGCCTGTCAATGAACTCAGAGAAAGGGATTTTACGGTAAATCAAAAAATCCCGTTTTCTCTATCGTTCATCGACAGGGACAGCAATTCTTAGGACTAAGTGGGACATCCAAAAGCAGTGTCAAAAAAATGAGGGGTGGGCAACAGAACAACAACAGAACTACACCCAACCAAACCCTCAGTGAGGAAACGCACGTGTCTCACACAGCCGCCTGCAAAACCTTGCGGCCAAACGCAGCATCCGAGGATGCGAAAACATCAACTTGTAAAACGTGGAGAAGGTGTGCACAGAGGTCCAAGTAGCCACCTTGCACACTTGAGACACAGACGCCTGATGTCGAAAAGCCCAGGAAGGGCTTTACGCTCTGGTAGAGTGAGCCGTGACCGGAAAAGGAGGCTCCAGACCCCGAACAGCATGGACTCGGGTCACCGTCTGTCTAATTCAACGTGAGATAGTGGCCGAAGAGGCCGCCAAACCTGTGCGTGGACCATCCACCACGATCAAGAGAGCATCCGACCTCCGGAAGGTACAGATACACCCGCAGGACCCGAACAACGTCCAGGGAGTGCAAAGCAAACTCCTTAAGGTGAGATGGGGGCAGGCAATAGCAAAAGGGCAATGCCCTCATAGATGTGGAAGGATAACACCACCTTCGGTAAAAAGGGAAGGTGAAGGGAGCAAGACCGCCCTATCCTCTTGTAGGACCAGATATGGAGACCTATGAGATAGAGCCTCCAACTCGGACACCTGCCGAGCGGATGTGATAGCCACCAGGAAAACCACCTCCTGTGAAAGCGGTTGCAACAATATCCCAGATATTCTCAAAAGGCGGCTTCTGAAGGACCGAGAGGACCAAATTAAGGTCCCATGACGCCAGAGGCGACCGTTCCTGGGGAACGATGTGCCGAGCCCCCTGCATAAGGTACGGATCAACAGATGCGTCGCCAAAGGACGCTGAGAAAAGATCGCCAGAGCAGAAACTTGACCCTTGACAGTACTAAACGCCAGTTGCCGGTCGAGACCCTTCTGTAGGAAGGCCAGCATGCGAGACACCGAGAAGGAACAAGCGTTCAACCCCCCGGCCTCGCACCAGACGATGTAAGCCTTCCAGGTGCCGTGATAAACTTTACGTGAGGTGGCCCCACGCGCCATCAACATGGTAGGAATCACTGAGTCCGAGACACCTCGATCCCTCAACACACGGGAATCAATAGCCAGGCCGTTAAAGCCAGAGAGGGTAAAGCAGGGTGCAAGATGGGCCTCAGGGACAGAAATCCTTGCGAAGTGGGAGTTGCCAGGGGACATCCACCACCATTCGCACCACGTTGGTGTACCAAAGATGCCTTGGCCAATCTGGAGCTACCACAATGGAGGGAAAGCCCTCCGCTTCCATTCTGCGCAGAAGGCACGGAAGCAGCTTAGATGAGTCAATACCGAGCCCACGGAGCTACTAGAGCATCCGCCGCGACCGCCAAGGATCCCTTGTCCCGCTCGCGAAGGTCTGCACCTTCCAATTGAGACGGGACGCTAGCAAGTCCACGTCCGGAGCACCCCACCTCAGACAAATCTGATAAAACTCCTCCGGGTGCAGGGACCACTCTCCTTGGTCCAGGTGCTGACTGAGATAATCCGCCTGCCAGTTTCCCAACGGCAGAGATTGCTGGAACTTGGCTTCTTGCCCACAGCAGAATGAGGGCTACCTCCGAGGCTGCAGCCAAGCTTCTCATCCCGCCCTGGTGATTCACGTATATCACGGCCGCGGCATTGTCCGACTGAATCTGGGCAGGGCGCCCGTGCAGCCTCGATGTCCAATGGCAGAGGCAGCACCAGATCGCCCGCAATTCCAGGCCATTGATCGGGAGACGAGACTCCTCTGGAGACCATTGACCCTGGGCTGAGAACAGCCCCAGGACTCCGCCCCAGTCTGTAAGGCTGGCATCCGTTGTGATCACCGTCCAGCGAAGGGGAAGGAAAAACCTCCCCAAGCGAAGAGCTGGGGCCCGCAGCCACCAGAGCAGCGATGCCGTCACCCTGTGATCCATTCTGATCACCCGATCCAGTGAAGACGGGGACCTGTCCACCATGAGGCCCAAAACCCGCATGCAAAACCGGATTGAGGCCCATTTCTGGAACAGTAGGGACCGAACCCCGACTGAAGCATCTGCTTCTTGATAGGCAGAAGGAAAATCTTTGCCCGGACTGCATCCAAGATCAGTCCCAGATACTCCCAGCGGTGAGACGGAATCAAAACCGACTTCGGAAGATTGATCACCCATCCGAACTCGTGCAGAGTGTGTAGGGTGAATGTCACAATGGCCCTGAGCACTGGAGCCAACTCCGCTCGCAGGAGAAAATCCTCCAGACAAGCCACCACCGCGATGCCCCACTGCCTCCGCAGGGCCAGAACCAGGGCCAGTATTTTGGCAAAGAACTGGTAGTGATCCTCTCCAACCGCAAGGCGCAGGAAGCACTGGTGCTGGGCGCAGATGGGAACATGCAGGTATTAATCTTGATATCGGGGGAGGCCAGGAAAAAAATGCCCTGGTCCAGGGCCGCTACCCCCGAGCGGACAGACTCCATCCGAAAACCTGCGGCTCCGCACAAACCTGTTGAGGTCCCTCAGATCTGGGATGGGACGAACCCCATCCTTCTCCGGAACCCGAAAAGGTTGGAGCAAAAAAACCTTGGGAACGCTCCGCATGCGGAACGGGAACGACCGCCCCTGATCAAACAGGTCCTGTACGGCCCTGAAATAGGGCCCGCTGCCTGGCTGCAGGCAGCTGCAATTTGGAGGCGAATAGCCTATCTGTATCCCGATGAGACCATCTCGTCCCAGTGATCGGAAATTCAGGTGGACCCCCTGTCTGCGAATCCCAGGAGACGTCTCCCCTCCTCACCCGAGAGCCGGGTGGAGGCAACACGACATGCGGAGGAAGCCTCGTCCCCTGACTTGGTACGGTTACGCTGCCAGGGACGCTTCCGTCCCCCCGCGGGGACCTTAGCGGGCTGCGAACCCTGCCTGAGGAGCGGGGGGGGGACACAATCCTCCTTGTCTCCAGGAGAAAGGTGCGCTTCCCACCTGTGAGGTTGTTGATAATCCCAACCAAGGAGGCCCAAAGAGCCACCCACCCTGGAAAAGGCAAGTCCGCCAGTGCCCTTTTTAGAAGTCTGGTCCACCGACCAGCACTACAGCCAAGGCCACCGCCTGGCCACACAGAGACCACGGACACCTTGGACGTCGGGGGGCCACGTCCAGGGCCGCATCCCACAGATACCGTAGCCCATGGACAAGTGGTCAGTGAGACCTAAGAAATCAAGAGGAACCTGAGTGTTGCTCACCTCGCTATATAACAGCTCCGCCCACAAAGTGAGTGGTGTGCGACGCCAGCGCAGAAGCCACAATGGGCCGTCTGTCTGATCCCGCCATAACAAACAGGGATCTGACGCAAGCTGCGGTCTTCACGTCAACAGGGTCCCAAAAAGGCAGGCGTGCCCTCCACCAGGATCGTGGTCGCCCTATTCAGGCGGTACATGGGGGGGAGCAACCACGGGGGGTGATGCCCACTTCTGCAACAGTTCCTCCCCAACAGCATAGCGCACAGCGAAACGTCTGGGAAAGGGGGGGCTCTGAGCCCAGTCCCTATAAACAACCTGTTCCAGAAAATGCACAAACGGGAAGACCCGAACCGTACCGGCCGGTCTTATGCGACCCGAAGGGGCCGGGCACCCCCTGATGGGGTCCCGCCTGGTCGTCCAATTGCAGGGTCTCACGCTCTGAGGTGCCCTCTCGTGCACAGCCGCGGACGCCTCACACTCATCCCTGCTATCAGGAGCATCAGGGATCTCGGGAAACTAACGTCTCCTGGACTGTTGACCTGGCATCTATAAGGCACAGGGTACCTGAAGCGCTGGCTGCAGGCACAGAGAGGTCTGGTGGGGAAGCACCCACAGCGGCTGCCATCCTGTCACCCACCCTGGCGGCACCAAATAAGGCCCAATGCCAGGAGACCACTGCACCCCCCTCCCCACAGCTAAGTAAGGCTGGTCACAAGGGGCACCCCGGAGGGACTCACCACCCGACCCGGAGAAGAGCTGCTTGCCTCTGCTGTCCGCCGCTGTCGCTGCCCTGCTCGCCTCCTGTCCTTCTCCACTGCTGCTGCCCAGGAAGATCCGGCCATGCACGACCAGGACCGCTTCCTGGTGCACACAGGCCAGATCAAGTACAGAGACCACAGAAAAATGGTCGCCCTGCACCACTAGAGGCCAAAACCCCATAGAAAACAACGGCGTGGCTACGCCTAAAATGGCCGCCGGCCGTTCCCCAGGCGCTACAGGAAAATGGCGGCCGGACCCCGGCAAAATGGCCGCCGAGTGATCCGACAGCCGCAGCATGAGGTGCGGAGGGGGGGCGCAGGACCTCTAGGGCCCTACATGCACACACGGGGGAGTAAGGGGGGCGACAGCGGGGTACCGGAGGGGTGGGAGAGGGGG
>BLSH010205978.1:410637-438367 GCA_018402905.1 Glandirana rugosa
CTAACCTTCAGAAACACTACCTTCCTGACACACTAACCCTCCGAAACACTACCTCCCTGACACACTAACCCTCCGAAACACTACCACACAGTCCTTCCATCACAAAGACTTCCAATCACACAGTCCTTCCATCACAAAGCCTCCCAATCACACAGTCCCTCCATCACAAAGCCTCCCAATCACACAGTCCTTCCATCACAAAGACTTCCAATCACACAGTCCTTCCATCACAAAGACTTCCAATCACACAGTCCTTCCATCACAAAGCCCTGCCAATCACACAGTCCCTCCATCACAAAGCCTCCCAATCACACAGTCCTTCCATCACAAAGACTTCCAATCACACAGTCCTTCCATCACAAAGCCTCCCAATCACACAGTTCTTCCATCACAAAGCCTCCCAATCACACAGTCCTTCCATCACAAAGCCCTCCCAATCACAAAGTTCTTGCATCACAATGCCCTCCGCTATTATTTTTAAGTTATAATACAAACTACTGACCCCGTCCTCTCCCCTACTGGCCCCAATCTCTACCCTACTGACACTGTCAGTATATATATATATATATACACATGTACACACAGGCATATGTGTTTGAGTTTTGGGGTGCACATCCTAATGCAATAGGCTGCGCACACTTATGCCTCACAGGTATTACCTTTTGTACCACCTGCCCTCGTCCCCTTTTAGAATGCAAGCTCTAGAAGCCAAGAAGAGAACAGTCTGTCTATATCACCTGCCATATGTGACCAGCCTCTCCTCTCATCACTGAGCGTTCTCCGCAGAGTTATGGAGAGGGCACTCTGTAGGACACTGCAGGCCTCATACTGCGACCGCCCGGCATTTTATGAATATAGGAGCTGCGGAGAAATATGGGGTAAACACGGGGTGATATCCACTCTCCAATTTAAAGAAACTATTTAGATGAACAATGGATTGACTTGAAGTTGCACATTCCATAACCGCTTCAATACCGGCCACTTTCACCCCCCTCCTGCCCAGGCCAATTTTCAGCTTTCAGCGCTGTCGCACTTTGAATGACAATTACGCGGTCATGCTACACTGTACCTATATGATATTTTAGCATTTTTTTCACACAAATAGAGCTTTCTTTTTGTAGTATTTATTTACTAATTTGGTTTTTATGTTTTGCTAAATAAAGGAAAAATGCCAAAATTTTTTCGGGGAAAAAAACAAAACGTTTTCTTTGTTTCTGTTATAAAATTTTGGATAGATGTAATTTTTCTCCTTCACTGATGAGGCTGCACTGATGAGCACTAATGAGGCAGCAGTGATCAACTGCACTGATGAGGAAGCACTGATAAGGCAGCATTAATGAGCATTGATAACCTGCACTGATGGGGCTGCATTGATAATGAGCAGGGTGAACCTGCTTAATATGGAGGGGACATGATACCATGTGAACTTTCTCAATATTTAGGGGCCTGATACCAGGTAAACCTGCTCAATATTGAGGGGGCATGAATGATATCAGGTGAACTTTCTCAATATTTAGGGGCATGATACCAGATGAACCTGCTCAATATTGAGGGGGCATGATATCAGGTGAACTTTCTCAATATTTAGGGGCATGATACCAGGTAAACCTGCTCAATATTGAGGGGGCATGATACCAGGTGAACATTCTCAATATTGAGGGGCCATAATACTAGGTGAATTGCTCAGTATGGAGGGGGCATGATACCAGGTAAACCTGCTCAGTATGGTGGGGGCATGATACCAGGTAAACCTGCTCAGTATGGAGGGGGCATGATACCAGGTAAACCTGCTCAGTATGGAGGGGGCATGATACCAGATGAACCTCCTCAGTATGGTGGGAGCATGATACCAGGTGAACCTACTCAGTATGGTGGGGGCATGATACCAGGTGAACCTGCTCAGTGTGGTGGGGCATGATATCAGGTGAACCTGCTCAGTGCGTTGGGGGCATGATATCAGGTGAACTTTCTCAATATTGAGGGGGCATGATACCAGATGAACCTTCTCAATATTGACGGGGCATGATACCAGATGAACCTTCTCAATATTGAGGGGGCATGATACCAGGTGTACCTTCTCAATATGGAGGGGCATGAGACCAGGTGAACCTGATCAGTACGGAGGGGCATGATACCAGGTGAACCTGATCAGTTTGGAGGAGCATGATACCAGGTGAACCTGCTCAAGTTGGAGAAAAGTTGTGGGTTTATTCCAAAGTTTATAACTAATGCCTTCCAGTGGACAAAAAATAAAACAAGAACCAGAAACAATTCCTACACTAATAACAACATACTAAAATATTTAATAAAAAAAACCTTTATATAAGACTTTTTAAACCAAGAGAAACACCATTAACCGAGACCTGTATGCCAATAAAACAAATCACACAATGACAATGAAAAAAAAATATTAAACACATTTGTTTTCAGATGTAATAGAAATATTAAATACATCGATAACTCTCAGGTTTGCTGGGAGGGAGATCCAAACGTCGGCGGCCATGACTACAGGAGTCTAGACTGCACACAAGGTGACCATTATCTAATCCATTAATAATTATTGATGGAGACACAGCATACCCTGCAGTCACCCCCTGGCCAGTTGAATAAATCTCATTAAATGGATTTTCCTGGACGATTGTTTCCCGAAGATAAACCAGCCCCAGAGACGTCGGCTCCATGGATAACATGGACATTCACTACCAACAATATAAAAGCTAGACAGGTCACAAGGCCGCCATCTTATATCTATAATTAGCCTACCAATCATATCACTAGCGCAGAAAAGGGAAAGATCATAAACATGATCCATTTGCAAATCAACTAAATAAGGAAAAAAGTCAAAACTAATCAAGACATCATCAAATGATAACATCATAAAATGTAATGTACAGGGACACCCATACTGGCAAGGTGAAGGCCAGCAATCAAGGCCCAGTGCAATCGTGTTAACAGGGATGACTTTCTCAGCATGCCATTGCTCTTGCACTGGAACCATGACCGAGATACAGTATCTCACAAAAGTAAGTACACCCCTCATATTTTTGTAAATATTTCATTCTATCTTTTCATGTGACAACACTGAAGAAATGACACTTTGCTACAATGTAAAGTAGTGAGTGCACAGCTTGTATAAGCGGTGTTGTGTTGTGTAAATTTGCTGTCCCCTCAAAATAACTCAACACACAGCCATTAATGTCTAAACCGCTGGCAACACCCTAAGTGAAAATGTTCAAATTTAGCCCAAAGTGTCAATATTTTGTGTGGCCACCATTATTTTCCAGCACTGCCTTAACCCTCTTGGGCATGGAGATCACCAGAGCTTCACAGGTTGCCACTGGAGTCCTTTTCCACACCTCCATGACGACATCACAGAGCTGGTGGATGTTAGAGACCTTGCGCTCCTCCACCTTCCATTTGAGGATGCCCCACAGATACTCAATAGGGTTTAGGTCTGGAGATGCTTGGCCAGTCCATCACCTTTACCCTCAGCTTCTTTAGCAAAGCAGTGGAGGTGTGTTTGGGGTCGTTATGTTGGAATACTGCCCTGCGGCCCAGTCTCTGAAGGGAGGGGGTCATGCTCTGCCTCAGTTTGTACATGTTGACATTCATGGTTCCCTCAATGAACTGTAGCTCCCCAGTGCTGGCAGCACTCATGCAGACCCAGACCATGACACTCCCACCACCATGCTTGACTGTAGGCAAGACACACTTGTCTTTGTACTCCTCATTTGGTTGCTGCCCCACACGCTTGACGCCATCTGAACCAAATAAGTTTATCTTGGTCTCATCAGACCACAGGGCATGGTTCCAGTAATCCATGTCTTTAGTCTGCTTGTCTTTAGCAAACTGTTTGCGGGCTTTCTTGTGCATCATCTTTAGAAGAGGCTTCGTTCTGGGACGATAGCCATGCAGACCAATTTGATGCAGTGTGCGGCGTATGGTCTGAGCACTGACAGGCTGACCCACTCCCACCCCTTCAACCTCTGCAGCAGTGCTGGCAGCACTCATACATCTATTTCCCAAAGACAACCTCTGGATATGACGCTGAGCAAGCGCACTCAACTTCCTTGGTCGACCATGGTGAGGCGCTGTTCTGAGTGGAACCTTTCCTGTTAAACCGATGTATGGTCTTGGCCACCGTGCTGCAGCTCAGTTTCAGGGACTTGGCAATCTTCTTATAGCCTAGGCCATCTTTATGTAGAGCAACAATTCTTTTTTTCAGATCCTCAGAGAGTTCTTTGCTATGAGGTGCCATGTTGAACTTCAAGTGACCAGTATGAGAGAGGGAGAGCGATAACACCAAATTTAACACACCTGCTCCCCATTCACACCTGAGACCTTGTAACACTAACGAGTCACATGACACCGGGGAGGAAAAATCGATAATTGGGCCCAATTTGGACATTTTCACTTAGGGATGTACTCACTTTTGTTGCCAGTGGTTTGGACATTAATGGCTGTGTGTTGAGTTATTTTGAGGGGACAGCAAATTTACACTGTTATACAAGCTGTACACTCACTACTTTACATTGCAGCAAAGTGTCATTTATTCAGTGTTGTCACATGAAAAGATAGAATAAAATATTTACAAAAATGTGAGGGGTGTACTTACTTTTGTGAGATACTGTATAGTGTTCAACTGCCCAGAGAAAAGTAAGGTCATTAACCTGTCTGTGAAGTCTGGCAGGGGTGCTTTAATTACAACACTGGTTAGAATTACAATACTATTTTTACACTCTCCACAAGATGCTTTTCTTGGAGTGCATTTGAGGGACACATAAAATCTTAAACCATTGGTCTATCCCAGGGGTAGGCAACCTCGGCACTCCAGCTGTGGTGAAACTACAAGTCCCATGAGACATTGCAAGACCCTGACAATCACAGGCATGACTCCTAGAAGCAGAGGCATGATGGGATTTGTAGTTTCACCACAGCTGGAGGGCCGAGGTTGCTTACCCCTGGTCTATCCTAAAGGAGGACTGGACACAGGTAATCAAAAAACTGCAAGTCAGCCCAGAATGAACCCCTCTTATTATGAGCATGCCTCAGTTTAGTAGCAAAGAAATACCAATAGCATGATTGCAAACACATTGGGGTGAGACCTGTGTTCCTCAATGAACTCCAAAAAAAGAATTTTACATTGAGTACAATTATCCTCTTTTCTTCCTCGTCTTCTGAGGGACACAGAAAGTTTTTAAACTTCAGGACATTCAAAAAATAGTCCATCTGAGTGGCAAAGAGCACAGCCACGACCCAGCTAACAGGCCCAATGAAGAACGCGATTTTGGGACTGCCTGCTGTCTAAAGAGCCACCTGAGGAACCCTATGCCCAAAGCTGCGATCAATATGGGAGGACCCCTGCAAGGTGCTGATCAAAAACTGTGAAGCCAACTCTCTCTGGAAAAGAGTGGCAAGAAAAGTGAGCTGGCCCTTCATGGCACTAAGGGCCAAATGGTGGTTTAAACCTAGAGGAGGAAAGAATGGATCCATCCCTTGGAGAAACTCCTGAAGAAAAAGCCTCAAGACATACACGAAGCAGCACACCTTCCAAGTCCAGTGATAGACCTTGAGGAAAGTGGACTTCCTAGCTTTTAGCATCATGGCAATCACAGACTCTGATGTGCCCCTGGTCCCTAAGGTTTCAACAGGCAAAGTAATAAAGCTGGCAACTCAGAAGCGGGGTGGTAAATCAGTTCTTGGCACAGCAGATCAGGACAGTGTGGCACATCTTTGGGAAGATTTAAAAGGTCGGCATAACACATTATCCTGTACTAACCCAGGGCTATTGGAACCACTGGAGTCACCATCATCTTGATTCTTTGAAGTAGCCTGGGAAGAGGCTTTAGGAAAGGGAAGGCATAAATCAAGATGTCTGATCCCACAGAATCATAACTAGGATATAAAAGATGCTTTGTTCTCCTAACTGCTGGACCACCACTCCACCACTAACCTTTTCTTAAGAAAAAAAACACAGGAAACCCAAGATGGAGTTTATTGTCCATAGCAGCATTTTAGGCCGGGTTCGCACCTATGCGAATTAGATGCGGCTTACACCGCATCCAATTCGCAGGACACTTGAAAACACATTGTTTTTATTGTGTCCAGTTCACATAGGTGCGGTGAATTCGCTGGTCGAATTGCACAGAAAATGTGTGCGTTTTCTGTGCAGTGCGGTGCAAATTCCCAGCCCATTATGTTCAATGGGAATGCATCTGACATGCAGTTGTGCTCCACATTGAACAGGGATCTTTTCCTCTGCTCGCTGCACCTCCCTACTCCCTCCCCGGGCTGCTGCTGGGCTTTGAGAATGGACAGGAGTCGCAGAACAGCGGCTCCAGTCCTTCTCACAGGCAAACAAGTTGAAATTCGCACCGCTATGGTATGAATCCAGCCTCAAGCAAATTTAAAAATAACATATCAACATATAAACATATGAACCTATAAACATATGCAACATATGAACCTCCAGAACAGTCGGACAAATAGGAGTCACAAGGTCCTTGTTGGCATCTACTTTTAGTACCTGCGTAATCACTGCAAATGTTTAGGCCTCCAGCAGCGGCAAACACCGACTCGGAGACAAACAAGAACTTGCAGATACCACCAACCATAATAATGGGAGCTGTACTGAGGACGGGTCCCAACCATAATAATGGGAGCTGTACCGAGGACGGGTCCCAACCATAGTAATGGGAGCCATACCAAGGACGGGTCCCAACCATAATAATGGGAGCAATACCGAGGATGGGTCCCAACCATAATAATGAGAGCCGTACCGAGGAAGGTTCCCAACCATAATAATGGGAGCTGTACCGAGGACGGGTCCCAACCATACTAATGGGAGCCATACCGATTACGGGTCCCAACCATAATAATGGGAGCCGTACTGAGGACGGGTCCCAACCTACTAATGGGAGCCGTACCGAGGACGGGTCCCAGCCAAACTAATGGGAGCCGTACCGAGGACGGTTCCCAACCATAATAATGGGAGCTGTACTGAGGATGGGTCCCAACCATAATAATGGGAGCCATACCGAGGATGGGTCCCAACCATAATAATGGGAGCTGTATTGAGGATGGGAGCTGTACTGAGGATGGGTCCCAACCATAATAATGGGAGCCATACCGAGGATGGGTCCCAACCATAATAATGGGAGCTGTATCGAGGACGGGTCCCAACCATACTAATGGGAGCCGTACCAAGGACGGGTCCCAACCATAATAATGGAAGCCATACCGAGGATGGGTCCCAACCATAATAATGGGAGCCGTACTGAGGATGGGTCCCAACCAACTAATGGGAGCCGTACTGAGGAGGGGTCCCAACCATACTAATGGGAGCCGTACCGAGGACAATTCCCAACCATAATAATGGCAGCCGTACCAAGGATGGGTCCCAATCACAATAATGGGAGCCGTACCGAGGACGGGTCCCAACCATAATACTGGGAGCCGTACCGAGGAAGGGTCGCAACCATACTAATAGGAGCCATACCGAGAACGGTTCCCAACCATAATAATGGGAGCCATACCGAGGATGGGTCCCAACCATAATAATGGGAGTCATACCGAGGACGGGTCCCAACCATAATAATGGGAGCTGTACCCAGGACGGGTCCCAACCATACTAATGGGAGCCGTACCAAGGACGGGTCCCAACCATAATAATGGAAGCCATACAAAGGATGGGTCCCAACCATAATAATGGGAGCCGTACTGAGGATGGGTACGAACCATAATAATGGGAGCCGTACCGAGGATGGGTCCCAACCATAATAATGGGAGTCATACCGAGGACGGGTCCCAACCATAATAATGGGAGCTGTACCCAGGACGGGTCCCAACCATACTAATGGGAGCCGTACCAAGGACGGGTCCCAACCATAATAATGGAAGCCATACAAAGGATGGGTCCCAACCATAATAATGGGAGCCGTACTGAGGATGGGTACGAACCATAATAATGGGAGCCGTACCGAGGATGGGTCCCAACCATAATAATGGGAGTCATACCGAGGACGGGTCCCAACCATAATAATGGGAGCTGTACCCAGGACGGGTCCCAACCATACTAATGGGAGCCGTACCAAGGACGGGTCCCAACCATAATAATGGAAGCCATACAAAGGATGGGTCCCAACCATAATAATGGGAGCCGTACTGAGGATGGGTACGAACCATAATAATGGGAGCCATACTGAGGATGGGTCCCAACCATAATAATGGGAGCTGTACCGAGGACGGGTCCCAACCATACTAATGGGAGCCGTACTGAGGATGGGTCCCAACCATAATAACCGGAGCCGTACCAAGGATGGGTCCCAACCATAATAATGGGAGCCGTACTGAGGATGGGTCCCAACCATAATAATGGGAGCCGTGCCAAGGACAGGTCCCTTCAAATGTACATATTTTTCCATAACCAAACCCATATAAGGACCTTGTACCTCGCTGGCTGCCATGACAATGCCACTAGGTCCCGGTCCAACCTCAGCCCAAAAACCACTAAACACCGTAATGGCGGGAGGGTGGACAGTTGTCTCAAGCATGTTCTCCTCCGACTGAAGACTTGAGACCCTCCTACAGATCCCCTTTCTGCAGCTCCACTTGCTACCGCCCCACCAATCATGTAAGTGCTAATTTAATAATGCTGTAAACTGCCCAGAAACACCTTCCCTTTACCAAACCCCTTTTAACCCTGTCATGGCAACCCTGCATTCATGCTTTCTTTTCTAACTCCAGGCCTTTTCTTTAGTGCATCCACTGCTTCCACTACAGTGTTTCTGGACCTGGATACAAACCTGTCCAGTTTATTGTTGTATCTGAAGATTCACTTTACCTCTTTTAGGGCAGCAAGACTTCTTGTTCCTCCCTAAGGATTGAAGTACGCCACTGTAATGACCTTGTCTGAATGAATCCAGAGTGGATAATCTGACAAGTGGAGCAAACTCTGGACAAATAGGTATTTAGTCTGAAACTCCAGTATATTGATTAAGGTGAGATAGCATTGATTATCAAGCAGGGTGCCCAAGATTCCTCCCCAGCCCAGAAGACTAGCGTCTGTCATCAGGAGTTTCCAGAACCCGGGAAGAAATTACTTCCTCCAATGCCAAAGCCAGATTCTAAAGCCAACGTGACCACGTTGAAAAAGGCCACCATCAATTCCAAGACTCTCATTCAGAAATGACTTCCTCCAATGCCAAAGCCAGATTCTAAAGCCAACCTGACCATCTTGAAAAAGGCCACCATCAATGCCAAGACTCTCATTCAGAAAGGACTTCCTCCAATGCCAAAGCCAGATTCTAAAGCCAACGTGATCGCGTTGAAAAAGGCCACCATCAATTCCAAGACTCTCATTCAGAGGCAAAGATTCGGAAGGTTCCTAAATAGGAGCACACAAACCAAATACCAACAATGGCTCAGATCAAATTCATTCATGTTGCATCGGCTGGCAGTGACCGACCCAACCAGGACAGGGGCTTTTGGAGAGGACTGCAGGGTGGCCTCTTGTCTACTGACTATGGGCCCTGGCTTTAAAGGGAAGTCTACTCTGTGGGGGGTGTCTGCCTGAGGATCTCTGAAGTGGACTTGTTTCTGATTGAAGTCCAGGTCTGCCCAAAACACACACACTCTGGGAACTGGAGGACCCAAGTACATATTTAGGGCCTCTATGCCCAAAACCAGCAATGACTGCTTTAGATTGTGATACCTAGAGCCAGTGGCGGTCTGTCCATTAAGGGCGCCGGATGCATGAGTTCCAATAGTTCCAATGGGGGGGGTTTGAAGCACATGATTAGAGACAGGAGGAGACGGGGGGAAGTTGCCGATACCACCTCCACCTGTCAGCACAGGGTGAATGAGCTGGCGACCGGGGGGGTGTTAGTATGATGCGTGGTGCGGGCTGGAGCAATGTGGGGGGGCAGGTCCATGGTCAAGTCTGTCTGCCGCCCCTCCCCCTCGCCGGTGGAGCACCAGCCACCACTGCTCAGAGCAGATGCTGCACCCCCAAGCCGGGTGCCAAGCAGTTCCATCGCACTGGCATAAGATTAAATGTCCACCACTTCCCATTTCCCAACACATGGCTAAGGTATGTGAATGTTTAGCCTAAAGTGGTTGTAAATTCTTCCATATACCCAGTGAAGTGACTGGCCTCAGGTGACACACAGAGGTGAGATAAATCCTCTTACATACATTGTACCTGTTTATCTGCAGCCCTCTCTTCTCTGCATCTGTTTAAGGTCACAGACTCTGTCCTCCCCTGTTATGAAATAGTTTTCGAATTCAAATTCAAAACATTTTTGAATCGTTTTCAAATAGCTTTCGAATTCGAAAAGTTTTTGAATAGTTTCGAATTTCAATAATTTTTGAATAGTTTTCCAATTTGAACAGTTTTCCAACTTGAATAGTTTTCAAACTATTCAAATTGGAAAACTAATACAAATAGAAGTCCGCGCCTATGGGAAACACTAGTGGAAAATAAAGAGCAGCTGGTACAGCAGTATAACTATAACAGGTTACACTAGAAAACATAGATCGCAAAAATGTAGGGATACCGCGCTCATAGAGCAGTTTCTCACACATAGAAAAGAATCTCTCATGTAAGACAAGTGTGTTGTCTCCTGGATAAACCAGAGACTACACCTTCTGCTCAGTGTAAATAATAGCGCCTAAACAGCAATTGTAGTGCCTAAACACCAATCTTAGTGCCTAAACATCAATAAGTGCTAGTAGGACACTTCTACAATATGTCCCTCCGAAGTCCCATCAGCTAATTGAGGGATTATTGTATCTCTATATGCATATTGGAACAAGTCCAAGAATAACTAGAAATAAAAATTAAACATTATGCAGAAGTCCCCAATATTGTAGGTTGTTTGTAGCTCCTGTGCGATGCCTAGGGAGTCGGTTTGTAGTCCCACTTACCAAATTCCCCTGGCCTGAACAGGCCAATAAGCTTAGAAGGCAATGGAAGTGCGGATGCGTGTCCTCCTGGCAGCCCAAAGAAACCCCACTTACCAGATAAACGGTGGGAATAGATCTGTGAAATGGATGGACCGCCTCATAAGCTCCAGGGATGGCAACCGTCCGTGGCAGGAGTCCCAAGGAAAAAACAAACAAAAACGGGGCTTCCAATGGTGAAATACGTAGCGATAAAAGCGTTTATTAATAAAACAAACCAATCCAATGACTGGATGTGACCGTTCATAGGAACGAACACATGAACGATAAAAGCAAATAAAACAATGAACAGTAAACTCGTGGAACTAGGGGACGCCAGACCGCGCTCCACCTACGTTCCTTAGAGCGGAAGCAACATGAGAGCCCTCACCACCCGACGCGGCGTTTCGTTGACAGCCCGTCAACTTCCTCAGGGGTCATAGGGTCAGACATGTCACTTCCTGTTAAGTATAATTCCGCTCTGGAGTGTTGACCAATCAGCTTGTGGTAAACAAAGATTGAATAAGACTAATATGAAATATAGTGAGTGGCGACCTCTATCGGAGAGGATAAATATTGCTTTGGAACAAAAAATAAAGAACAGCCCTCTAGTGGAGAGGGTATAAAATACATAGACAGAATATGAAAAATATATATATATATAAATAAATTGTGTAAATACAATTATTAATAAAAAGTGAAAAGTAAAATTTAAAAAACCCCCACGAGTCCCCGATAGAGGGACATATTTGTGGAAATAATTCAAAATGTGAAATAAATAGATTATATTGAAAATTAGTGAAAAAGTGTATCCATATGGATATTAAGAAAGGTGAACACTCCTTACAATGACAAAATAAAGATTACAAAAATGGTTAGAAATTTGCCAGGAAACAATTTAGATCGATATCGGAATTTATTCCTGCAGGTTTTAACGTGTCTAATTTATAGATCCAGGCGTCTCGTTCCTTGACAACTCTCTGACCAGATTGCCCCCTCGCCAGTGGGGATCCAACCGGTCAATGCCAAAAAACGACGCCAGACCTGGATTGCGATCATGGAATAAACGAAAATGGTTTGAGAGTGTATGGTTAGGGAACCCTTTTTTTATATTGTTCAGATGTTCAGCTATCCTAGTGCTGAGATTTCTAGTCGTGCGCCCCACGTATTGGAGTCCACATGGGCAGGTGACCACATAGGTCACATGAGTGGATCTGCAGGAGATAAACTCATAACGCCGACCTGTACTGTGGGACCCAAATTCATTAATTTTGGTTTTTGGGCATTTAGATGTTTTACACGCTTTACAACGTTTACAATAATAAAAACCTTTTAGGTCTAGGAAAGAGGTTTTTCTTTTGGGGGGATCAGTAATGTTAGGAGAAATCGTATTGCGTACATTTTTTTTGGAAAAATTGGAAAACTATTTGAAAAGTATTGAAATTCAAAAACGAATCAAAAACTTTTCGAATTCGAATTCAAAAGCTATTTGAAAACTATTCAAATTGGAAAACTATTCAAAAACTATTACAAATCGAAAACTATTCAAAAACTTTTTGAATTTGAAAGCTATTTGAAAACTATTCAAATTGGAAAACTATTCAAAAACGTTTCAAATTCGAAAACTATTTGAAAGCTATTCAAATTGGAAAACGAATCAAATTGGAATTTGAATAGTTTTTAAATAGCTTTCAAATTCGAAAAGTTTTTGAATAGTTTTCGAATTACAATAGTTTTCGAATAGTTTTCGAATAGTTTTCCAATTTAAACAGTTTTCCAATTTGAATAGTTTTCAAACTATTCAAATTGGAAAACGATTTGAAAACTATTGCAATTCGAAAACTATTCAAAAACTTTTCGAATTCGAAAGCTATTTGAAAACTATTCAAATTGGAAAACTATTGAGATCTGAAAACTATTGAAATTCGAAAATTATTCAAAAACTTTTCGAATTCCGAAACTATTTGAAAACTATTCAAATTGGAAAACTATTGAAATTCAAAAACTATTCAAAAACTTTTTGGATTCGAAAACTATCTGCAAACTATTGAAATTGGAAAACTATTGAGATGTGAAAACTATTGAAATTTGAAAATTATTCAAAAACTTTTCGAATTCCGAAACTATTTGAAAACTATTCAAATTGGAAAACTAATCAAATTGTAAAACTATTCAAATTGGAAAACTAATCAAATTGGAAAACTAATCAAATTGGAAAACTATTCAAAACTTTTTGGTTTAGAAAACTATTTGAAAACTATTGAAATTGGAAAACTATTCAAAAACGTTTCGAATTCGAAAACTATTGTTTACTAACTGGGAGGTGCTTTGACTGTGTGAAGGCAAAGATCTGTGTTCCTGCATAGCAGAAACACAGGATCACTACCTTTCCCCTCTAAAAGTAAGGCAATCTGCCTTGTTTACATAGGCAGACTGCTGTTCTGCTTGTGTCCTGAATGATCGGCGGGTCCCTGCGGACATGGAGTCCGCTGGACCCGCTGTGGAGTGGGTTACCGGCGCCACGCGCGTGCTCCCCAGACCCAGAAGTAACAAATCACGTACCTGTACGTGATTCTGCGCAGAGCAGCCGCCCCAACGCAGTATATGTACACGGGGCGGTCAGGAACTGGTTAACCCCCACCCTCACATCAGACTCTGTCCGCACCGCCACATCATTCTTTCATGGGGTCCTGAGAATGAATGAACTACACGTCCCATGTGCCATCACGGCAGACAGGTTTGTGGTTCTCAGTGGACTAGGAATGCGGTAATTAGCGCGCTCGTCGTCCATTGACTCTTCCTTCAGATCTGCAATTGTGAGCCTGTACAGAAGTATAGGCAGAGACTGGTGGAGAAGTCTGCAGGAGCCTAACATTGCACCCGCAATTCATTGATCACAGGTTAAATTCTTTGCAGGCTTCTGTTAAAAAAAAATAATAAAAAATATAATACTTTAGTACATTTTGTTCTTTTTTTTACAATTTTTTTTTCTAACACACTGACCAGAGCAATAAAGTGTTATAATAACCCTGTACTACTCTGGGGAAGGATTTTCTTTTAAACATAATGATTGCTTATACCAATGAATTTCATTGGTATAAGCAACCATTTTTACCGAATGAAACAAGTTCATTCAGTGTCTTTTGCTGTGATTATCTCAGATTGGTCAAAGCTAATAACATAGTACAGATGGGCTGTGACTGGCCTATCTGTACCATGTGATCACTGTGACCAATCACACCTAGCAACACAATTGTATACAATAGATGGCATGAAAGGAAGCCATCCATTTCTTACAACTGTCATGTGATCTGCTGTGATTGGTCACAGCGATCACATGACACTGGCAGCAGGCCGGTGCAGTGATCAGTCATCGGCTGTGTCCGGTGGCTTGCTCTCAGGAGGACGTCCTCCCAGAACAACAGTGCCCCCATCATCATTTAACTTTAGGCCGGGAGGGAAAGTATTAAGCTGGCCATAAAAGTGAAAATTTGTACACCCCCCCATCAGCACACCCGATGGCATGAAGAATGTAATTTAAAAGGACTTCGAAAAAAAAGGGTCCTCTGTGTGGAAGGCAGTAGTCTCTCTGCACATTTAGGACCCTCTGTGTGGAAGGCAGTAGTCCCTCTGCACATTTAGGACCCTCTGTGTGGAAGGCAGTCGTATCTCTATACATTTGGGTCCTCTGTGTGGAAGGCAGTAGTCTCTCTGCACATTTAGGACCCTCTGTGTGGAAGGCAGTAGTCTCTCTGCACATTTAGGACCCTTTGTGTGGAAAGCAGTAGTCTCTCTGCACATTTAGGACCCTCTGTGTGGAAGGCAGTAGTTTCTCTGCACATTTAGGGTCCTCTGTGTGGAAGGCAGTAGTCTCTCTGCACATTTAGGGCCCTCTGCGTGGAAGGCAGTAGTCCCTCTGCACATTTAGGACCCTCCGTGTGGAAGGCAGTAGTCTCTCTGCACATTTAGGACCCTCTGTGTGGAAAGCAGTAGTCTTTATGCACATTTAGGACCCTCTGTGTGGAAGGCAGTAGTCCCTCTGCACATTTAGGACCCTCTGTGTGGAAAGCAGTAGTCTCTCTGCACATTTAGGACCCTCTGTGTGGAAAGCAGTAGTCTCTTCGCACATTTAGGACCCTCTGTGTGGAAGGCAGTAGTCTCTCTGCACATTTAGGGTCCTCTGTGTGGAAGGCAGTAGTCTCTCTGCAGATTTAGGACCCTCTGTGTGGAAAGCAGTAGTCTCTCTGCACATTTAGGGTCCTCTGTGTGGAAGGCAGTAGTTTCTCTGCACATTTAGGACCCTCTGTGTGGAAGGCAGTAGTCTCTCTGCACATTTAGGACCCTCTGTGTGGAAAGCAGTAGTCTCTCTGCACATTTAGGACCCTCTGTGTGGAAAGCATTAGTCTCTTCGCACATTTAGGACCCTCTGTGTGGAAGGCAGTAGTCTCTCTGCACATTTAGGGTCCTCTGTGTGGAAGGCAGTAGTCTCTCTGCAGATTTAGGACCCTCTGTGTGGAAAGCAGTAGTCTCTCTGCACATTTAGGGTCCTCTGTGTGGAAGGCAATAGTTACTCTGCACATTTAGGACCCTCTGTGTGGAAGGCAGTAGTCTCTCTGCACATTTAGGACCCTCTGTGTGGAAGGCAGCAGTCTCTCTGCACATTTAGGACCCTCTGTGTGGAAGGCAGTAGTCTCTCTGCAGATGTAGGACCCTCTGTGGAAAGCAGTAGTCTATCTGCAGATTTAGGACCCTCTGTGTGGAAGGCAGTAGTCTCTCTGCAGATTTAGGACCCTCTGTGTGGAAAGCAGTAGTCTCTCTGCACATTTAGGGTCCTCTGTGTGGAAGGCAATAGTTACTCTGCACATTTAGGACCCTCTGTGTGGAAGGCAGTAGTCTCTCTGCACATTTAGGACCCTCTGTGTGGAAGGCAGTAGTCTCTCTGCACATTTAGGACCCTCTGTGTGGAAGGCAGTAGTCTCTCTGCACATTTAGGGCCCTCTGCGTGGAAGGCAGTAGTCCCTCTGCACATTTAGGGCCCTCTGCGTGGAAGGCAGTAGTCTCTCTGCACATTTAGGACCCTCTGTGTGGAAAGCAGTAGTCTCTCTGCACATTTAGGGTCCTCTGTGTGGAAGGCAGTAGTCTCTCTGCGCATTTAGAACCCTCTGTGTGGAAGGCAGTAGTCTCTCTGCACATTTAGGACCCTCTGTGTGGAAAGCAGTAGTCTCTCTGCACATTTAGGACCCTCTGTGTGGAAAGCAGTAGTCTCTTCGCACATTTAGGACCCTCTGTGTGGAAGGCAGTAGTCTTTATGCACATTTAGGACCCTCTGTGTGGAAAGCAGTAGTCTCTCTGCACATTTAGGGTCCTCTGTGTGGAAGGCAGCAGTCTCTCTGCACATTTAGGACCCTCTGTGTGGAAAGCAGTAGTCTTTTCGCACATTTAGGGCCCTCTGTGTGGAAGGCAGTAGTCTCTCTGCACATTTAGGGCCCTCTGTGTGGAAGGCAGTAGTCTCTCTGCACATTTAGGACCCTCTGTGTGGAAAGCAGTAGTCTTTTCGCACATTTAGGACCCTCTGTGTGGAAGGCAGTTGTCTCTCTGCACATTTAGGACCCTCTGTGTGGAAGGCAGTAGTCTCTCTGCACATTTAGGACCCTCTGTGTGGAAAGCAGTAGTCTTTTCGCACATTTAGGGCCCTCTGTGTGGAAGGCAGTAGTCTCTCTGCACATTTAGGGTCCTCTGTGTGGAAGGCAGTAGTTTCTCTGCACATTTAGGACCCTCTGTGTGGAAGGCAGTAGTCTCTCTGCACATTTAGGACCCTCTGTGTGTAAAGCAGTAGTCTCTCTGCACATTTAGGACCCTCTGTGTGGAAAGCAGTAGTCTTTTCGCACATTTAGGGTCCTCTGTGTGGAAGGCAGTAGTCTCTTCGCACATTTAGGACCCTCTGTGTGGAAGGCAGTAGTCTCTCTGCACATTTAGGACCCTCTGTGTGGAAAACAGTAGTCTCTCTGCATATTTAGGGTCCTCTAGATGTCCCAATGTGCAAGTGGCCTAACAGGAAGTGCCTGAACATAGACTTTCATGGCGGGATCACCGGGGATTATTTTAATAAGAGCTGCAGATTTTAAAAGATTGAAAACAACTTTTAAAATTACATCAACATGTTAAAGCTTGCATGAGATTTTACTGATTGGATTCACATCTGCTTTAAAGCATAACTCCACCTTTGTTGAGAAAAAAACATTCCCCTCTGGATGATCTCTGTACATTGCAAGGATTAGAACAACCTTTGCTGCAGATCCCTACCTTTTGTTATTCTAAATAAATCCCTCTGTGTTTCTCTGTGCCTCTGTACTGAGTGGGTCTAATGGGAGTGGTTTCATAATTATCTGTCTGCTGTGTACCTGCTGGGCACTAATGATGAAAGCTGCTGGGTCTGCATCCCTTTAGACGTGTTCCTATTGAAAATATATTTTTTTCTCTCTCTCTCTCTTTCCTCTCCCCTGTTATCCTCCCCTCCTTCCTTGCCCCCCCCCCTTTTTTTCTCCTCTTTTTCCGAGTTAAGGTGAATATTAGGGATGTAATCCTTGTTGCTGTTTATAGTACCGAGAGAAGTTTTTTTTTCTTCTCTCTCTCTTCTTCTTTTTCTTTCTCTTTTTTATTATTTTATTGCAATAAATAATTATATGGTGATGTTTACAATTTAAAAAGCAAAATGCTGAATGCGGTTATACCCCCCTGTGTGTGGGAAGAAATGTTATCATATTTTGTATTCTCAATAAAGATAATAAAAAAAAAAAAGAAAGTATCTCTCCAAAAATGACATTTGTGTTGCAGGGGATGCCTGAAATCTGACTTGTATCTTAGGCAGACTTCTGGGAAAATTGGTGAGCCAATCACACAAGCAGGAAATGATGCTTCTGGGGAGTGGCCAGTACATATTCTGTGTACAGAACAACTCCAGGTAGCCACATTGCAATGCATGCTCACAAAATTACAGAGGCTGCAGACTGAAAAGGAAAGGTAATTTTTAATAACATTCAATTACAATATGATTAGTGTCACAATTATATGCAATATATTATTTTTTCTTAAATTTTTTTTTCCCACGAAAGTGGAGTTACCCTTTAAATATAGTGCCCGGGGGGGGGTCACCTTAATCTGTCTGTAAAGTGACGTATCTGTACTCTGTATAGAACCTGCTGCAGCAAAACTGACATTTATAAAGAAAACAAAATGACATTTAAATTGCTGGCAATACAATACCATTGCCGGCAATACAAAAATGTTTAATAAAAACGGTGTGGGGGCTCCCCCCCAATCCATACCAGGCCCTTATCCGAGCATGCAGCCTGGCAGGTCAGGAAGGGGGGGGGGACCAGCGAGGGACCCCCTTCCTGAACCATACCAGTCCACGTCCCCTCAACATGGGGGGGGGTGCTTTGGCGAAGGCTCTGCCCCCCCACCCCCAATGCTATTTTTTTCCCCCACGAAAGTGGAGTTACGCTTTAATACATGAAAAAGGATTTCTAGAGCACTGTGGGTTATTAAAGGAAATGACACAGCAGTAGCTGCCTACCTGCAGGCACGATTTGTATGGCGGAAATCTTGGAAGATGGAAACCGATGAGGGGAGGAGTCACCGTGTAAGTTGCCGCTTGAGGTATTGAGCACTGTAAGCAGCTAGCTTTTTATCACATCTGGGTCAGGAAAAGCCTGTAAGGTTTGGAAAAAAGAGTAAATAGTTTTACATGCTGAGAAAAATATTAACATTCAATATTAAAGTGGAGTTCAGCCCTATTAAAAAAAGTGTAGCTGCTGACTTTTAACATTCGGACACTCATTGAGGCCGCCCAGCGCTTCGCTCTTCTCCCCCCTCCACCGTGCGACGCCGGCATCACAAGTGTGGGCGCCCGGCTTTGACTTCACGAGCCGCGCCATGCTTTGTATCCTCTGGGACCTGTGACGTGTCCCTGAAGATCGCAGAGAGAGGGGGAGGGGGAGGTGAACTTCCTTCCCTGAGCCGAACAGCCAGGAGAGGAAGGGCAGCTGGGACCCTGTGAAAACCCTCCCCTCCCCCCCCCCAAAAAAAAATGACATGCCAATTGTGCCATGTCAGGGGGTCACCTTCCCTTAAAGCGGAAGTTACACTTTTGGGTAGAACTCCGCTTTATCATGAAAAATAAAAAAATATTTTTTAAAAAAGAAAATAAGAGCAAAACTAGACATGGGCAGAACGAAAAAAATGTGTTTTGTTTCATTTTGATTCATTATTTGCATACATTTGTTTAATTTGGTTAATTTGTTTTTGGAATTTGTTTCCTTTATTCAAATTTAAATCAATTCAAATTTTTTGAATTCCATTCCAAATCCAATTTATTCTATTCAAAATTCAAAATTTTGGAAGATGGTTATATTCTTTCTATTCCATTCTATTCTATTGTTTTCTTCTATTTTTTTATTTTCTAGTCGGTTCTTTTCTATCATATTCTATTCTTTTCTATTCAAATTCAAACATTCTATTCAAAATTTGAATTTCAGAAAACGGTTATATTGTTATATCCTTCCTATTATATTCTGTTTTTTTTCTATTATTTATTCTATTTTTTTAGTTCCTATTCAAAACTTATTCTATCCCAAATTTGAATTTCAGAAAGCGGTTATATTGTTATATACTTTCTATTCTACTCTGTACTTTTCTATTATTTATTCTATTTTTTTAGTTACTATTCTATTCTGTTCTTTTCTGTTATTTATTCTATTTTTTTAGTTTCTATTCTATCCTGTTCTTTTCTATTATTTATTCTATTTTTTTAGTTTCTATTCTATTCTATTTTCTATTCCATTCTACTTCAAATGTATTCTATTCAAAATTCTAATTTCAGAAGATGGTTATATTCTATTTTATTCTTTTCCTTTATTTTCTATTCTATTGTATTCTGTTATTTTATTTTCTATTCTTTGTTCTGTTTTACTCTAGTTTTTTATTTTCTATTCTGTCCCTTTTTTTTTTCTATTCTATTTTTTTCTATTCTTTTATTTTGTATTCTGTTCTGTTTTAATCTATTATATTTTTTTAATATATTTTGTTCTTTTCTATTCCTTTATTTACTATTCTAATTTATTGTCTTTGTAAATTCGAATTAAATTGGAAAATGATTCACATTTTTATTCTTAACTAAGCCCAAGGGTCCAATCTGCATCAGTCAGCCAACTTTGTAATCTCGTCTGCTGTTCAGGGCTACTTCAGCACAAGCTGTTGCTTCTGCCTAGAGCTCGCCCCCTGTTGGGTAGAAGTGGTAAATATGGAAAAAAAAAACATTCAATGCACATAATGTGCATTATTGCAATACCATGGTGTGAATGAGCCCCCTTAGTCCTGGAATTATACAAACAGCCAAAAATGGCAGCTAACAGAATACTGCACTGGAAAATATAGTAAATATCTCATTTCTTATACAGATGTGGGATGCAGTTCATAGCTCTCTCACATACTCGGGATTTCACATATGATGAGGAGGATTTGATTAATGGAGCTCAGGGATGGACTCCCTTACATCCCTGAGCTCCAGCAATCAAATCCTCCTCATCATATGTGAAATCCCGAGTATTCTACAGAGGTTCATCTATAGGTAGCATTCTGAAGAATGCTCCATGGCATTCATCTTCTATAATAAATATTTCCGTCATTATAAATTGAACACCGTCTGCCCTACAACAAGGGAAAGGCCTTGCTGTATAACTGGGATCATGTGGTGCCTAGGAGTACCTGTGTTAGTCCTCTAATCCATCCTTGTGGAGCTCCCTTGGATCCTAAGATTATTAAAATACAATATTGTTGTAATGACTCTTCAAACTATACTTACAGTCAGGTCCATAAATATTGGGACATCAACACAATTCTAATCTTTTTGGCTCTATACACCACCACAACAGTTTGTATATGTGCCTCCCACTTTTTAAGGGACCAAAAGTAATGGGACAGATTAACAATCATAAATCAAACTTTCACTTTTTAATACTTGGTTGCAAATCCTTTGCAGCCAATTACAGCCTGAAGTCTGGAACACATAGACATCACCAGACGCTGGGTTTCATCCCTGGTGATGCTCTGCCAGGCCTCTACTGCAACTGTCTTCAGTCCCTGCTTGTTCTTGGGGCATTTCCCTTCAGTTTTGTCTTCAGCAAGTGAAATGCATGCTCGGATTCAGGTCAGGTGATTGACTTGGCCATTGCATAACATTCCACTTCTTTCCCTTAAAAAACTCTTTGGTTGCTTTCGCAGTATGCTTCGGGTCATTGTCCATCTGCACTGTGAAGCGCCGTCCAATGAGTTCTAAAGCATTTGGCTGAATATGAGCCGATAATATTGCCCGAAACACTTCAGAATTCATCCTGCTGCTTTTGTCAGCTGTCACATCATCAATAAATACAAGAGAACCAGTTCCATTGGCAGCCATACATGCCCACGTCATGACACTACCACCACCATGCTTCACTGATGAGGTGGTATGCTTTGGATCATGAGCAGTTCCTTTCCTTCTCCATACTCTTCTCTTCCCATCACTCTGGTGCAAGTTGATCTTGGTCTCATCTGTCCATAGGATGTTCCAGAACTCTGAAGGCTTTTTTAGATGTTGTTTGGCAAACTCTAATCTGGCTTTCCTGTTTTTTGAGGCTCACCAATGGTTTATATCTTGTGGTGAACCCTCTGTATTCACTCTGGTGAAGTCTTCTCTTGATTGTTGACTTTGACACACATACACCTACCTCCTGGAGAGTGTTCTTGATCTGGCCAACTGTTGTGAAGGGTGTTTTCTTCACCAGGGAAAGAATTCTTCGGTCATCCACCACAGTTGTTTTCCGTGGTCTTCCGGGTCTTTTGGTGTTGCTGAGCTCACCGGTGCGTTCTTTCTTTTTAAGGATGTTCCAAATAGTTGATTTGGCTACACCTAATGTTTTTGCTATCTCTCTGATGGGTTTGTTTTGTTTTTTCAGCCTAATAATGGCTTGCTTCACTGATAGTGACAGCTCTTTGGATCTCATATTGAGAGTTGACAGCAACAGATTCCAAATGCAAATAGCACACTTGAAATTAATTCTGGACCTTTTATTTGCTTCTTGTAAATGGGATAATGAGGGAATAACACACACCTGGCCATGGAACAGCTGAGCAGCCAATCGTCCCATTAGTTTTGGTCCCTTAAATAGTGGGAGGCACATATACAAACTGTTACCTTACTGCATTCTATTAACTACTACTACTAATTAGCAATATTTACCTGCCTCTTCCTTGCAAGGTTTCCCCAATCTGTGTCCCCTGCTGGTTGAAAACCTGCACCACCATTTAAAAGTCATCGACAGCCAGCTTTTCTCCTTCTCCTCTGCTGACCCACCGCTGATGTCATGCACCTCTTACATCGTCCACCCACTGCTGATGTCATGCACCTCATACATCGTCCACCCATCGATGATGGCATGCACCTCGTACATCATCCACCCACCAATGATGGCATGCCCCTCGTACATCATCCACCCACCAATGGCCCACCAATGATGTCATGCACCTCTTACATCATCCACCCATCGATGGCCCACCAATGATGGCATGCACCCCTTACATTGTCCACCCACCGATGGCCCACCGCTGATGTCATGCACCTCATACATCATCCACCCACTGATGATGGCATGCACCTTGTACATCGTCCACCCACCAATGGCCCACCACTGATGTCATGCACCTCGTACATCGTCCACCCACCAATGGCCCACCACTGATGTCTTGCACCTCGTACATCGTCCACCCACCAATGGCCCACCACTGATATCATGCACCTTGTACATCGTCCACCCACCAATGGCCCACCACTGATGTCATGCACCTCGTACATCGTCCACCCACCAATGGCCCACCACTGATGTCATGCACCTCGTACATTGTGCACCCACCAATGGCCCACCACTGATGTCATGCACCTCGTACATCGTCCACCCATCAATGGCCCACCAATGGTGGCATGCACCTCTTACATTGTCCATTCACTGATGGCCCACTGCTAATGTCATGCACTTTCTGCATTAAGCACCCATACATAATGAAGGTCACCAAGGTTTTGACAGAGTGGTGGGAGTGGTTCTCTCTACAAGACAAAATATGACTTTACTTTGACTCTCCTATCCCTAGAACTTTAGTGAAATATGCAGTATGTCAGCACTTGGATCTGAATCCAAGATCTCTGCTCTGTCTGGCAGTATATCTTCTTGCTGAGCCACTTGAGGTGCTGGACAGCTCTTTGCCTAAATCCTTGGATGAACATAATTTCTATTGTCTTTCTGGTGAACTTTGAACTCTTTGCTCTGCCCATGAACCTTCTAATTAAGCCATGCCTTTGCACTTCCTGTTTGCTAGAGTATTGTGTCCTCTCCAGCCAATACCTTGTCACTCCTGCAGTCATTCGTATCTCCAAAGGTGTGCGCAGCCTATTGCATTATGGTGTGCACCACAAAGTGCAAACACACATGATTGTGTTTGTATATTTCTGCAGAAGGGCAGAGATCTGTGTCAGTAGTTTATTTTTATTTTATTAATTTTTTTACAATTTTGTTTTTTTATTATTTTTTACAATATTATATTTTATTTATTTTTTTACAATTTTATTTAGAAGCCCTGCTAGGGGGCTTTGGTGAAATATCAGGGGTCTAAACAGACCTCTGATGTCTCACTTTTGAGACAGAGAAAGGGACTGAGGACAGAGATTCCCTCATCCCTTTCTCTGCAGCTAGGCAGCAGGGGGAATCTGCACAGTACAGGGTGATTAGGGTGTGCCCAGGCCTATGCGTATCTCCATTACCACCCGTTACGGACCTTTGGCTTGTTCCATGACTATGCTTCTACCTGATCCCAACCTGCAACCACTTGTTACCAACCTTTAGCTTGTTTACTGACTATGCATCTGCTTGATCCTAGCTGCTATATCTGCTACTGGCCCTGGCTTTCTCACCTAATGGTAGGGTGACACTGAAGACCGTGACCTGTTACTAACACCCATCCCTACCATCAGAAGCTCTGGTGAATGCTGGTTAGTGCTTCGATCTGCCAGGGTGACCTGTTTGTGTTCTTATCCTGCTGGTTGGTGGGAGCCTCTTGACTGCTATAGCTACTGGCCCCCAAGCCTGACCCCTTACTGTGACGCAGTACTTCTGGGTAGGAGAGCATGTGGCACTTCATCCTTCATCCCATGATGCAGTGCTGGGTATATGAGGGACCCATTACCAGGTCCAAGCAGTGCCATATGGGGGTAGGAAGGGTGGGTTCCTTGAACAAGAATCAGTGCAGATCAGACTAACTTGGGGCTTTTACTGGGATTTTACTCTTCATTAATGGGAGTCAATGGAGTGGCAGTGTAGTGAAGGAAAGGTTAGTATTTTCAGCAGAGGAGAAGTCTCTTCATCACTCAGCCCTCTCCTCCTATCAACATGCTTCCTCTTACAACATGAGTACTGCTGAGTGTACATCTGATTGGCTCCTTGTGTCCATTTAAAGGGGGTGAAAAGATCACAATGACATATGGGTGGAACTAGCAGTGTTGTAACATAAATATATGCGTAAGATAGTGTTGCCTTAGCGAGATGTGATGTGATCTGTAAAAGTAGTGTAATCATAGATGCAGTTTAATTCTGTGTTAGTAGAAGTATAGTATTCAGTTATCAGGCATGTCCATATGTCCTTTCATTAGCATTTGAATAGGACCAAGCCAGCTCTAAGGATCGAGTTGACACCTCGATGCTAATAAAAGTTCCCAATCAGAATAATCATAGATTGCCACCTTCTTGAAGCTTCAAATGGAAGTCCTAGCCTACTTGGCTACAAGTATTGGCAGGGGGCAGGAGAAGGCCCCAGAAAGTCTACAAGCTTTGATTAGTATCAACAGATCAAAAGAATACATGTTATCTCTCATAAACGCTGAAATACTAGTAGCAGAGAGATGAAAATAATTCCTTTTGTCCGGCTGGGCTACAAATACATATCAATCTGTAGCAATCACGTAAAACCGTTAGATGTCACCTGGTTGCGGCAGGCAGACCATGATTGGCACTGTTGCAATTGGAGCGACGTGCTGGTGGTGAACATCCTATCCAAGAACCAGCGGTCAGCGCCGTTCTGGCCCAATTTAACGCTGGTCATTTCAGAACACAAAACATCCTGTGGGCTGGGACAGGAACACCCCCCTCAGGGTTGATTGGCCAAGGGCTAACGTCCAGCCCACATCCATATTTCAATAAATTGGGGAGCCTGAGATATGGACAGGGTGCTCTCACAAAGCCCAAAGTCTAAATTGGGGAGTCTCCACATGTTCCAGTATGCTTCTACGAAAGGATAAACTTTGGAAAAAAGGTTATTTCTGTTTTTATCCCTATTTATTTTCATAGCGAATTGCCAATTGTATGCATTGTCTGTTTATCTTTTCGTATTTTTTGTAACTCCTTTTTTCTTTGTATATATTTTATGCGCTGCCCACTTTCAGGATATTAAATGTTAAAATGAATAAGTGACTTCTGTGTACTAAGCTAGGACTCCTATCTCTAGAGAGATTGTTGTATTTTAGTGCCTAAATACTCGGTTTAACCGCTTCCACACTGTGCGCAGTATATTTACTGCAGCAGTGTGGATGCGTCCCGTGAATCGCCGTACATAAGCGGCGATTTGCGAGTGGCCGCTAGGGCCGCCGGCAGCACGCTGTACTCCTGAGGAGTGTGGCCCGATGTCCGCCGGCGAGCCGCTATGCGGGCATAGGGAGATCTACTGATCCCTGCCACTGGGATCAGTTAGATCTCTTATGCTTCCATAACAGCCCAGCCCCCCCACAGTTAGAACACCCAGGGAACACAGTTAACCCCTAGATCTCCCCCTGCAGGTTAACCCCTTCACTGCCAATGACATTTATACAGTAATCAGTGGATATTTAAATTTTTGATCGCTGTATAAATGTCATTGGTCCCAAAAAAGTGTCAAAAATGTCCGACATGTCCGCTGCAATATCGCAGTCCCGATAAAAATCGCAGATCGCGACCATTACTAGTAAAAAAAAAAAATAAAAACCCCAGAAATTAATTCTTATCATCCGTAAACGCGGCCACTTTTGCGCAAACCAATAAATAAACGGCAATTGCGATTTTTTTTTTACCAAAAATATGAGGAAGAATATAAATCGGCCAAAACCGATGAAAAAAAATGTTTTTATATATATTTTGTTTTTATTTCTATTTTAGCAAAAAGTAAGAAAAACTGATTTTTTTTTTGCAAAATTGTCGCTCTTCTTTTGTTTATAGCGGTGATCAGAAGTGACACAGAGGGGATCAAATACCACCAAAAGAAAGCTCTATTTGTGGGTAAAAAAGGACACAAATTTAGTTTGGGTAAAACGTCGCACGACCGCGCAATTATCAGTTAAAGTGGCGCAGTGCCGAAACGCAAAAAGTGCTCTGGTCCTAACCTGGGAAATTATTTTGGGGCTGAAGTGGTTAAGCTACGTGCCAATCGGTATGCAATTGCTCTGTGTGTGGGCAGATTGCATGCAGATTGTGAGCTAACAGATCTGCCAGATGGAGATCTGTGTGTGTATGGTGGCCCAGCAGACCAGTCTGCGGACAAACTGTTGGGTGGTGGCAGGCTATTGTTTATTGTGGGTCTGGTGTGGGTGGAGGGGTGTGGACAATTGGAAGAGTGATTAGCACCAGAGAAACCCTGAAAGTGTGTACTAATTGCTAGACTGCTCCCTAACCCTTAGAGTGCAACAGATTGTATGTAAGATTCGTATCTGCCTGTGTGTGGTCAGCCAGCTGGATTGGGGGAGTCTCCCTCTAGCGGTGGCCGAAGGTAGTGCAGGCTGTTAAAGCACAGCAAAGTCTTATTGCTTAGTATATGTTCCCCCTTATTCCCTCATATACCCAGAGTCACGGAACCACGTCGTGGTTAGCTAGTCGCCGTGGGCGTGCGAAAAAAACATGGCAAGTGTGTACAAGGCTTTATTGTTCTGCATCCAGATTCCAATACAGGGTAATATTAAATTGATTCTGGGAGCAGTCATGACTTTGTTACAGAGATATAGAAAGGACAAGGGCACTGTAAATAGAGAAGCTGTAAATTGTTTGCCATCTAATTCTGTTTGTTTCAGCTGCACACAAAGTTTTAAGCAAGAACGTCTCAATAAATTGTTCTGATCCTCCCACATGGCTGAAATCAGTTTGTCTGAACCCGGTAACTTTTTAAGGTTGAATATGTTTTATTGTAAACAGAGTCGTGAGTTAACAAATGGAACAAGAGACATCATCTTGCAAAAATCAGGTACAAAATAGCTGTTCAGTCCCCCCCACCTCCTGATCTCAGTGAAGAGCTGCAGCTCTCTCTCAGCATTCTCTACATTCCAATGTGATTAGTCACAGTTACATGCACAGAACGGCTCTTAGAAGCAGCACAGCTTAAAAACGTTCTACTACAGAGAACAAGGTAAACAATTGAGTGCTGAGACAAATGTTATTTTGTATAAGTTGGAATTTTTCAATGGCCCAAGTCTGTTTGACTAAAGTCGGTACACCCTCCTAGTCTTGTTAAATAACTCTGCAAGAACGAATTTTGAAACACACGTCGACTTTGTTTGTCTTAATCTACCGTTTGTTAAATGTCGAAGAGATAAATGTCACGGGAACAGGAAAGATATAGAGACATTGTTTCAGTACTGACGAGGGTCTTAGTTAAATTATAATGGGACATAACCTTAGACCTACGTCTT
>BLSH010205978.1:457270-473808 GCA_018402905.1 Glandirana rugosa
GTTAGACTGGCTCGTTTCATCCCCTCTTATTCCCCCTTTTGTTTCAGGGGTTGCTCCCAGGAGGGATCAATGGCCCATATATGGTGGACATGTCCGAGGGTGCGCAGATTGTGGATCAGGGTCTATGCTCTACTTCGCAACCTATTTCATGTAAATTTAAAGAAAGACCCCTATGAGGCTCTGCTACATAAACCAATTTCTGAACTGCTACGTCCGGAGAGACAGCTAGCCCAGCATCTCTTCACCGCAACCAAACTGACTATTGCGAAGGCTTGGAGGACCCCCTTACTCAGCTTCGAAGCTGTCAAGAACCGCATGAGTGACATCATGGTAAATGAGAAGTTGACAGCGGTACTTTTAGACTCGCACGATAAATTCCTCCGGGTCTGGCAGCCATGGATCTCCCAGGCCTTCCCTTCGAGATTTGACATCTCCTTGTTGCAGCTTTAGGGCTCTGCCAGGACCGCGCCCCATGGGTGGACTCATTCTCCCACTTCTCTCTCTTTTTCCCCTCTTTTCTCCTTACTCTGCTCTCTTCTTTTACTAATTTTTCTTTTCCTTTTCCCTCTATGTCTCTCCCTCTTTCTCCATTTTCCTATTTTTATCTCACCAATGTAATAGGCCTTTCTCAACCCGGCTGGGTTGCGGGTGACTGGAACCTAGGCGGGTCCCACATGCCGGGGATGACCCGGACTGGGCGATATCTTAGTTAATGAGCTGACAGGTCTCACACCATCGGGATCACAACAATGTTCCCTATATACTTCCCTTTTTTTTTTATATATATTTTTCCTTCTTTTTTCTCCTGGTACAAGCTAACTATTCCCTGTCAATTACATATGCAATAATATAATGGTCTGTATTGTTGTAATTTTCAAAATCTGTAAAAACAGCTTTCCTGTTTGTTACATTGGTTTCTATTAATAAACTACTTTGTAAAAGAAATGGGAGGGCAGGAAGCCACAGCTCAAGGAACTCCTAGCCAACCCTGGAGGAACCCTGGTTGAGAATGGTTGGTTTGGAGACCAGGCTGGCATCTGTTGTGAACATCTTACAAGAGATTGGGAGAAAGGGTTTCCCCAACTCCAGAGCTGGATTTCTGGACTGAATTGATTTGCCATAATGACTGCATTTAGGGATCTAGAGTAGAATTGAATAAATGGGACCACCTCGAAAAAAGGCTACCATCAGCTCCAGGATGCAAAGAGTGGGGTGACTCCTGGACTAAATAGTTCAAGTCTGGTGGTGAAGACAGAGTTCAAGCCTTCGATGTTGTCCTCACATTTGGCCAGGTTTAGGGTTCCATTGTGTATCTTTTTATAACATTCAGTCTACTCTATAACTCCTCCGTCAAAATTGCACCCATTCTTTCCAATATCGAGGTACAGGGGTTGGACAAAAATATGGAAACACCAGATAAAAGAACAAAATCATTATCTAAATTGTTTTTTTGACCGCCTTTGGCATCCAAGACAACCAAAATTCTACTGGGATTTGACAAATATAAGTCTTGGATGGTGGATAATGGAATCTGATACCACTCTGCATGCAAAAATCGATCCAGTTCTCGCAGAAATGCCGGAGGAGTGGATCTATGATATTGAGGTCCGGCAAGTGCAGCGCTTAGGGAAGGTGCGAGGCTTTGTCTGCATGCTCGACAAATCACGATTTGACAACACCGGCTGTGTGAATCGGAGCAGTACCATCTTGGTTAATGGCACTGTCTTCGGGAAACAATGTTTGCACCATAGGGTGCCCATGGTTGGACAAAATTTGTACATAGTCGCTGGCAGTGACTCTACCTTTCAAGGTTATGATGGGGGATGGAATGGTGGTGGTAGGATTTTCAAGCCCCCCCCCCCTCCCACCTTGATTTCATTGTGGGGGTTTTGTCATAAGTCAAAAAAAGGACAGCTGACTGGGAAGGTTCTGAAAGTTTTGGGGAGCCCTCTAGAATAGGTCAGCTAAGGTCACTTGACCCCTCCAGAACATTCCAGAAATTCCCAGGACCCCTACTTAAGCAGGATGCTGAGGGGGATCTTTGCCAGTCACCAGAGGGATATTTAAAGAGTGCCCTACTGATTTGGTTTACAGTTTTGAAGTATTTATTGATTAAGAGAGTTATGGTGAATTGTTTATATTTGTAAAAACCAATAAACAAGGCCACGGTCGTTATTAATCTAGTTTGGTTTGCCCCGTGTTTTTCGTGTGTTTGGAGTCTATGCCGCCTACCATCCCGCGTTACATCCCTTCCGCTTCCAACGCAAAACATGTCCTCACTTTCATACCTGCAGATCATGTAGTGTTTCCATATTTCTGCCTAACCCCTGTAGATGTATTCATAGTTCTCATTGACCACAGCCAGCAAAATTATACTGAAGAATCCCTTCTAGTTGTAAAAATAGGACGCTAAATTTAGCAGAGGGCTTATCCTTACGTGCTTACCATCTATAGATCCACCCAGGGGAGGGCTGGCAGCCTTAGACCTGGGGGGCAAGTCCAGTCAAGTGGCCCATTGAACCACCGAATCAGCTCACCATCCATGCCCACCTGCAACAAAGGAGGATTAACAAAAATAATGCATCAATACAGCCTCATCAATGCCCATCAATGCAGCCTGATCAGTGCCCATCAATGCAGCCTCATCAGTGCCCATCAATGCAGCCTCATCAGTGCCCATCAATGCAGCCTCATCAGTGCCCAACAATGCAGCCTCATCAGTGCCCAACAATGCAGTCTCATCAGTGCCCAACAATGCAGCCTCATCAGTGTCCATCAGTGCAGCCTCATTGGTGCCCATCAATGCAGCCTCACCAGTGCCCATCAATGCAGCCTCAGTGTCCATCAGCTTAGCCTCGCCAGTGCTTATCAATGCAGCCTCACCAGTGCCCATCAATGCAGCCTTGCCAGTGCCCATCAGCGCAGCCTGATCAGTGTCCATCAAAGCAGCCTGATCTGTGCCCATCAATGCAGCCCCACCAGTGCCCATCCAATGCAGCCTGCAATGCAGAGAGAGGAGAGCCGCTGGATTACAAAGAGCGGGGATCTCCTGCTTACCTGGCGCGGACGCTGTCATACGAAGTGCTGCCTCCTGGACCGGCTCCTGTAATAGACATCATCCATGGTAGGGCCGGCCCTGAGCGCCCCCCCTCTGCTTGCAGTTAGTTGGTGGCCGCGCCCCTGGCCCCTGCTTCCTCCACAAAAAGAAAATAATGTCAGCGGGCAATGGCCCCCGGCCATTGCCAATGTAAGTTGGGGTGGCCTGGGGGGCAATTGCCACCCTGCCCCCTGGCCCAGCCCTCCCCTGGATTCACCACAATTTGGGAGATGCCAGTGTTCGTTAATCTGGCAGTTTCCTTCCACTCCGCAAAATTAGTTAGAAAAAAAAAAGGATAAAAGGCAAATGAAAGATATAAATGGATTTACGCTGAATTCTGATACAAGGTAAGGACATGAATATTGCAGTCAAGACAACTTTTTGATCTATAACTTCAGGTAGACGCCAGCAAAAATAAAATATTTAAACTAATTTTTTTTTTAATTAAAATTAAAATTTAAAGCACTGTACCTTTATGTAGTCATCCTGTAGGACTTTGATGATAGCTCTGCAGGTCTCCGGATTTATTACTCCTTGGGCTTGTGGTGAGATGCCAGTAGTAAATTTCAGATTCCTGTAGGCTTCTCCCTGTGGCCAGGTAACGCAACGCAGCAATCAACCTCCTTTCTGCGCTTATTGCATCTCGCAGAAAGGCGTTCTGCTTGGTGATGTGTGGCTTCACTGCAGTCAGGAGTAGATTGAAGCAATCATCAGTCATTCTTAAATAATTTCTGAAATCATCAAGGTTGTTCTCCTGAAATTCTCTCAACAGTGATATATGAGAGAACTGGTCACAGTTCAGTAGCCATTTTTGTGCACCAGGTTCTTCTTTTTCTCTTCTTTCGAAGCGGTTTCTGCATTGCCACATCTCCAAGTCCAACTATGGAAATAGCTGAGGATTGGAAGTCTTGTGGAATATCTACTTGACGACCAGTGACATACCGTACGTCAGTAGACCTTAACTAGTTATATTGGGATGATGCCTGCCTGCCAGCTGCAGGCATCACCCCAGTACCATTTTTTAGAGCCAACTGTCGGCTCTCTTGTAAAAGCAATCCTAGCAGCTAACTAACCGCTGGTTTGCTTTTACAAGCAGCGGGAGAGGACGTACCCCCCCTCCCGCCGCCTTCCGGCACTTGACCAGGATCTCCTGTCCCCCTGACAGTCCCCGACCAACCATCCAGGGCTTTCGCCAGCTGATTAAAAAGCCCAACAAAGACTGGATTAGCTTTGCTGTGCTCTGTGATATAGTAACCTGAAAGCGATGACGTCACATCACTTCCGGGTAACCCAAATGTAAATGGCGCCATTTTTAAAATATCAAAAGCATTTGATCTCATTGATCTTGGTGTTTCAAATGCTTTTAAGTGCAGAGGAGAGATCTGGGGTCTTATAGACCCCAGATCTCTCCATAAAGAGTACCTGTCACATACCTATTGCTGTCCCAAGGGATAAAAGTGATCCAAAAAGAAAAACAAATTTAAAGCGGCAGTGTAAAAATCGTCCCATCGTGAGGTATCACTGCGAACGTCAGATCATGGGCAGTAACTCTAGCACCAGACCTCCTCTGTAAATCTAAAGTGGCAACCTGTAAAGGCTTTTAAAGCATTGCCTATGGTTAGTAAAATGTACGTAGTTTGTTGCCATTGTACGGGCGTGAGCAGTTTTAAAGTGTGACATGTTTGGTATCGCTGTACCTTGCATAGCATCATCTTTTATATTTTACCAAAAATTGGGGCATGTATAGTTTTTTTATTTTGCCTTAAAATTTAAAAAAGTGTATTTTTACCCAAAAAATTGCATTTGAAAACCACTGCGCAAATGCCGTGTGACATTAAAAAATTGCAACACCTATCAATTTATTCTCTAGGGCCTCTGCTTTAAAAAAATATATAAATGTTTGGGGGTTCTAAGATATTTTGTAGCAAAAAATACTGATTGTTGCATGTAAACAAAGAGTGCCAGAAAAGTGCCAAATGCAATTGTTTCTACTGGCAAAAAAATTACGGAGACAGCACAAAAAATCGGCAACACAACAAATGTATTGGGGCTAAAAGGCATGGCTCCAGGGTCACGCGTACATCACATCACTTCCTAATCTATGCTAAAACCGTTATACTTCAAACAAAGAAAAAAAAACGCAATTCGAGAATTTTTCATACCATCATCGGGCTCGAAACATTGAGGAAAACCAGAAGATCATTTGTCCAAATTTCCTATAGTGTGTACCTGAATTTAGAGGTTTCTCTTGGGGAAGATAAACTCTGTTTTGAGCCCTGTCTAGGATGAGATGAGGTGGTATGAAGGACTCCTCTCCAGCCCATCAGGCTGGCATCTGTTGTAAACATCTTCCAATAGAATGGGAGGAAGGATTTCCCTAATTCCAAAGCAGAATTTCTGAGCAACCAGGCCAGAGACCTACCTGGTTCTAGGTGTCAGGAAAATTGGATTGTCTAGGGACTGAATCAATTTGCCATGATGACTGGATTTAGGGGTTTAGAGTAGAATTAGACAAATATGACTACCTTGAAAGAACAACCAACCAGCCAGAAGAAAAGTAGGGAGGCTCCTCGACTGAAGAGTTGGAAGTTTCTCTTGGTGAAGATAAACTCTGGGTTGAGCCATGTCTAGGATGAGATGAGGTGGTATGAAAACATTTAGGGCCTAGATGCCTGAAGGGGATACTCCCTTTTGGTTTGAGAACTGTGAAGAGGTTGGAGTAGAAACCGTGAAACCTTTCCTCCATGGGAACTAGGGCAATACCCCTTGATCCAGAAGATGTGAAAAGACTGTATGGAGATCTGCTATTCTGCGTAGAGACATTGGTAAGTTGGAAGACGTGAAGTAGGCAGGGCGGATAGTGCCCCTTTAACTTGTAGACCCTGAAAACCTTGTCCCATATCCAAGCATCTGGGATGTTGATTGACCAGGTGACCACCAGGTGCACCCTTTCATGGTAATGAGGATTTGGCAACAGGTTAGGCTTTCCTCCTTGGCATCCAACAGTGATCAGTTGTCATGTGACGTGTTAAGATTATAGGGGTTCTGGACGAATTCTTGCAGGCAACGAGCCACCTTGTAACCAACTGAAATCTGAAAACCCCAAAAAACTTTAAAGATCAGTAGTCTTTTATTCTTTTGGCTGCCATTGATGGCTCCCTAAGCTCCAGCCTTGGGTGATATTTTTAATGGCGGCCTTCAGCTTCCATGAGAACTGGATTCCATTTTGTGATGTAGTTGTCTCCTGGAAGGTGACAATCAGAGAGTCATTCATTGAAGGTGAAAGGAGCTGATTTTCCGTGCATACGGAACCGGTAATGTGTTCTGATTAGCTGCTTTAATATGTGCATATGTTACGGACATTGAATATGCGTCTACTTCTACTGTGGGAATAAAGAGTCGCTGATCAGAGAACAGCACTTTCCATGCCATGTGCAATCTCAAATTGTTGTGATCTCTATTTCATGCGAGAAATGGAGAGGAATAAGAATGAGGTCCAAGATTCTAGAAAGTCACTGCACTTAATGAATAAGGATTGCATGCAGCTGTTAATAATGGAGATCAGTTGGTGTGCAGGGGATGAGAGCTGTGTAAAGTGAACTTGGCATCATGTCCATTTGTATGTTAAAGACCTACTCCTGGCAAAATATGACCCTCTCTCATCTCACCTAAGACCACTGTCTATGTCCCTCATTGGCGCCATTTTTGGATGCAGGGATCACTAATCCAGCACTGCAGATAGTCCCTCGCTGGTCAGTTCACTAGCAATGAAGTCATTCTTCTTCTGGGTCCTTGAAGGAGCCTGCCTCTGGACAGGCATGTGGACATCTAACGAAAGATTTGTGGATGGTCATGTGGAGGTTCACGTGACCACGGCTTTTGGTAAGTAAAATGGGCATTTACCTGATTTTTATTTTTTTTTACTGCCAGCAGTAAGTTAGAGAGGGGTGGGAGGTAGGATGGCTTTATCTAGGAGATAGGTTTTAAGTGCACATACATCACTAATGTGTCAGCACAACACTCCCTGGTAGGGTTGCCGCTTTTTCTTCAAGCCAAACCCGAACACTTTGGTAACGCACAGCAATTTTTTTTTAGTATACACTATAGGATAACAAACCTGGGACACCTTTGGGCTCTCCAAAGAGATTAGTAATGCAGCACACATAGTGCCCCCTCATATGCTGTCAGGCCCTGCTCCAAGCTAGATTCATGTCTGAATAATGTGCCTGGGTTTCAGGGGGACTCAAACCCAGACACATGATTCAAAACCCAGACTGTCCGGGTGAATCCTGGACAGGTGGCCGCTGTACTTCCTGGTATTTATTAGGTTCCACAAGATGGCACTGTGACGAACGCGGGTATCAGATTACTGCCCCCTCACTGACGGGTAACCGGGGACCTCTTTGATCTCACACTGCGCTTGGCACTAACACAACAATACCACTCTCAGCTGCTTCCAGCACAAAGATTCTCCAGAACCGCCTGAGAGCAATTATTACCGGGCTAATTCAAGCAATTAACCCTTTCAGGGCCACCACTTCTGGATGCCAGCCAGAAGACCCGGATTTTAGCAATACCACTTTTAGAATATTTAAATTTTAGAATAACCACCTGTAACACACGCTGTCACCACAGACAGGGATATTCAGATGAGTTATCCTAAAACAGTAGCGCTCTTCAAAGGAACAGGTTACTTATAGCTTACATTAAGAGCTTTAGGGACAAGATTAACACTTTTCAGAACAAGATTTAATAATGAAAAGGTCAAAGTTGGTGCAGATAAAATATTTACAGAAAAATGGTGTTACAAAGCAATAAGGACATAATATACAGCAGCAAAGAGATAAGACAGACTGGAAGGGGAAAAAGTTACTTGCATTTTAATGCCCGTGATTAATCCGAGATTCGTTGATGAGTCCACAGGTTCTCGGATGTTCATCCTTTGATGGTAAGGTGAGAACTCCCCACTGTCCGGTCTATTCCCTTTATCTCTGAAGGCCAAGGGGTGGGGCTATATACCCCTGACCACTCACATGGGTAAGGAGGGCCCGTAGGCTGTCCAGGGCAGACCATCAAATAACAACCCTCCCTGATATGCAATTTTCTGAATAAAAATCATATCTCAGGAGGGGATCACTGTGCAGCCCCAACATTAAGGAATTCAAGCTCAGCATGCACAGTGCATTAAAATAAGTCTAAATACAACAGACTTGTCACTCTCCGTTACCCTGGGAAGAGGAGAAACTAGCAGTGGTTTCCCGTATGATTGAATTCATCAACGTTTGGATTCATTTTATTCGGTATGAATTTCTGCATTCAAATATATACCTTTAATTACGATGTCACATTCCTATCTGGAGTTATGAAATGTGGGTACATTTCTTAACTTTAAGATTGACTGAGGGTCTCTGGAATGTCACAGCTGCTGAGGGCGAGGGTTTATGGCCCTTATTATCTCAGACATCCTGGGCTGTCTCTTAATGGATCTGATTTATTGGTTTATGATCAGGCTTGCCAAAACACCTTCAGACCTGTTGAAGCCTGTTGCAGGGACCTAGGAATTTCTAAGCTGATGGGGGGGGGGGGGGGATGAGGAGTGAGGGATTTCCTAAGATAGAACCGACATGGCTGACCCTTCACAAAATGCTTGCCAGTTTTGTGTGTCCCTGCACGTGATATAATTACGGGCACCATTCCTGGTCAGGCATCACCCCAGGTCTCCATCAACTTTCCGATGCAGTCATGTAAATTCCAGTGCTTGTGCATTTCTTGGCCCCTGCTGCAGCATGTCACTTTATATATGTATAATATACAGCAGGGATATGCAATTAGCGGACCTCCAGATGTTGCAGAATTACAAATCCCATGAGGCATAGCAAGACTCTGACAGCCACACCCAGAGGCAGAGGCATGATGGGACTTGTAGTTTTGCTAATTGCATATTCCTGATAAACAGTACAGTATAAGTCATCACGGGGGGGGGGGGGGGGGCAGGAGACTGCAGAAATGCCTTCCCCTGCCTGCAGCAGACTGATGACATCACCCCAGCCTAGGCAAAGTCACTGACTGAAGTTCAAGGTATTTTTTAAGGATAAAAAGTGAAGTTTTTTTGAAATATGAAGCCATACCTGTAGATTGTTAGGAATGTATTCAGACAGATTCAGAGATTCACTTGAAGCAGGGATGAAGTGTGACTGTAAAGACGAGTCTTCTCTAATGATAGTCTACATATGCCTGCATATAGACAAATAACACAAAAGATGAAAGTCGCATCAAAGATCACTTCAGGGTGAACACTGCAATAAACAATCAAAGGATGTGCTCTCTGGCAGCACAATGTACATTCTTTGTATATAGTGGTGCACATCCATCTGATTTTAGTGCCAGTTCTCCTGCAAACTGTACAAACCTGCAGGGGATTCCACAAGGTCACATCTGCACAGACAATACAAACCCATCACATAAATAGGCTCGGTGTCGGCGCAGGCGGTAAACGTGGTGGCCGTGCCAATCCTGCTTCTAAATCTGTATACAGAGACATTGAACCAGCTGCATGCCATTCACTGAGCTCTACTAACGACCTCATATGTCTTCTGCGCGAGAGATCCGGCACGCTCCGCTCCCACACTGCCAATAGATTTCCTTCAGTATTTCTATATAGACGCACCTCAGGGATGGAGATCAATCCCATTCTTCAAAACTCGCAATGTGACTAATACTCTGAAAAATAAATATACAGAGCATCCGGAAAGTATTCACAGCGTTTCACTTTTTCTTTCTTTTTTTTTATTTTATTATGTTACAGCCTTATTCCAAAATGGATCAAATTCATTATTCTCCTCAAAATTCTATAAACAATCCCTCCATAATGACAACGCGAGAGAAGAGTGTTTGACATCTTTGCAAATTTATTAAAAATAAAAAATGAAAAAAAAAAATCCCATGTACATAAGTGTCACAGACTCCTCCCATGTACATAAGTATCACAGACCCCTCCCATGTACATAAGTGTCACAGACCCCTCCCATGTACATAAGTATCACAGACTCCTCCCATGTACATAAGTATCACAGGCTCCTCCCATGTACATAAGTATCACAGACTCCTCCCATGTACATAAGTATCACAGACTCCTCCCATGTACATAAGTATCACAGACCCCTCCCATGTACATAAGTGTCACAGACTCCTCCCATGTACATAAGTATCGCAGACTCCTCCCATGTACATAAGTGTCACAGACCCCTCCCATGTACATAAGTATCACAGACTCCTCCCATGTACATAAGTGTCACAGGCTCCTCCCATGTACATAAGTGTCACAGACTCCTCCCATGTACATAAGTATCACAGACTCCTCCCATGTACATAAGTATCACAGACTCCTCCCATGTACAGAAGTATCACAGCCTTTGCTCAATACTTTGGTGAAGCCCCTTTGGCACCAATTACAGCCTCAAGTCTTTTTGAGTACAATGCTACAAGCTTGGCACACCTATTTTTGGGCAGTTTCTCCCATTCTTCTTTGCAGGACCTCTTAAGGTCCATCAGGTTGGATGAAGAGCATCAGTGCGCAGCCATTTTCAGATCTCTCCAGAGATGTTCAATCGGGATCTGGCTGGGCCACTCAAGGACATGAAAAACATCCCCACATCATGATGCTACCACCATCAGGCTTCACTGTAGGGACGGTATTGGCCAGGTGATGAGCGGTGTCTGGTTTCCTCCAGACATGATGCTTGCCATTCAGGCCAAAGAGTTCAATCTTTGTTTGATCAGACCAGAGAATTTTGTTTCTCATGGTCTGGGAGTCCTTCAGGTGCCTTTTGGCAAACTCCCGTCAATTATGGCCTAAGAGAACATTAACTATCATCTACTGTATCCCAACAATCACCCAACTGTAGGAGGGACAAGATGGAGCCCACAGGCAAACTAATCTTGAGCCTTTCCCTTGCAGTGCCCCCTAGTGGCAGAAATTCATATTTCTCTTTTTTGAGAACTGCATTGAGAATACAGTGTTACTTGAATTGTATTCCAGGGTTTGTTTCTCTTCAGCTCAGAGAGCTTGCAATAGTTTAAGACATTCCATAAAGTCTCAGAAATCTTTCATTAAGGTCTTAATGTTATATGGTTTGAATACAATAGTTATAGATTGTATTTGTCAGTATAAAAGAACATATTCCACACTTCATTATTTGTTTTCTGGAAAAAAATAAAAAAATGGCTTTGGAAATTTTCTTCCCAATCTCTCCAGATTTTTTTCCCGGCCTTCCCATTTCTAAACAGAACAACCCTTTCAGTCCTCCTTTCCTGTATATCTCATTTCCAGCCCGTCTCTATGTGATCTGTAGATGAACTCCTTCACCGCCCTTATGCTGCACATTAACCCCATCGTCTCCATCCTCACACCGTACAGCGGTGGCCAAAAGTTTTGAGAATGACACAAATATTCATTTTCACAGTCTGCTGCCTCAGTGTTTTTAAACCTTTTTGTCAGATGTTACTATGGGACACTGAAGTATAATTACAAGCATTTCATAAGTGTCAAAGGCTTTTATTGACAATGACATGAAGTTTATGCAAAAAGTCAATAATTGAGGTGTTGACCCTTCTTTTTCAAGACCTCTGCAACTCGCCCCGGCATGCTGTCAATCAACTTCCTGGCCACATCCTGACTGATGGCCGCCCATTCCTGCATAATAAATGCTTGGAGTTTTTCAGAATTTGTGGGGTTTTTTTTGTTCACCCGCCTCTTGATTCAGTCCCTAGACCTGGGTTTCTCAACCAGGGTTCCGTGGAACCCTAAGGTTCCTCCAGGGGTTGCAAGGGGTTCCTTGAGCAGTGGTCAATTTCTACCTCTCAGATAAATTCCCAATTACATCATTGATCTTTTTAGCTATCTGTAAGGGGGTAATTCTTCCCAATGATCACAAGTGTAAGGAGCATTCTTCCCATTGACCATCACACTAAAGTATCATGAGTTGTAGATTTTTAATTTTTAGCAGGGGTTCCCCGAGACCGGAGAATTATTTCAAGGGTTCCCCTGTGTTGAAAAGGTTGACACAGGCTTCCCTAGACATTCCAATTTGCCTGATACCTAGAACCAGGTAGTCTCTGGCCTGGTGGCTCAGAAATTCCGCTTTGGAATTAGGGAAATCTTTTTTCCCATTCTATTGGAAGATGTTTACAACAGATGCCAGCCTGATGGGCTGGAGAGGAGTCCTTCAAGTTCTCAATTGGATTAAGATCTGGGGAGTTTCCTGGCCATGCACCCAAAATGTCCATGTTTTGTTCCCCAAACCACTTAGTTACCAACTTTTGCCTTATGGCAAAGTGCTCCAACGTGCTGGAAAAGGCATTGTTCCTCACCAAGCTGTTCTTGGATGGTTGTCAGAAGTTGCTCTCGGAGAATGTTTTTGTACCATTATTTTTTTTAATTTTTTTTTTTTAATTCTTTTTATTGATTTTCCAAAACTAATGAAAACAGAGCCATATGGGGCATACCCCGGCTAACACAAAAATACACATGATAACCTTCAGAGTGGGAGGGGGGGGAGGAAGGGAAAGAAAAAAAAAATATATATATAAAAGGGGGGGGAGGGGGGGAAGGGGGATAACAAAAACCTTCAATTAACTGTTGCTCAGCTCTATTGTCACACCTGCATAGTAGTAAGGAGATCCCATCCTGAGGGGGGAGGGTACAACCCATCCAGTCCACCACTCTTGTCTAGATGTTGGAAAGCTACTGGTACAGGATCGAGGGAGCGCTGCCTCACATGGCCCAATCCTTCAGGAACCCGTCAGACCTCCAGGAACCATGTGGTCATAACCTAGCTAAAGTCTATCATCCGTCGTAAGATCAGACTCAATCCATATGTTCCAAACTTTGTCGAATTTTGTTGGGCAGCCTCTGGATAAGTACGTGGCTTTATAAAGAGGAATCATTTTGTTAATATAGTTTTTCCACATTGGTAAAGTGGGAGGGTCAACTGATTTCCACTTGAGGACAATCATTTTCCTAGCATAAAACAGGAGGATAGTAATCAATGTCCGCATAGCTCTAGAGAAGGCTAAGGGCTCTACCAGACCTAGGATGCAAATCTTAACAGTGAGGGGGATACCTATGGTCGTCACTTGGGTAATGAACAGGGTGATCTCTCTCCAGAAAACTTGTATCCCTGGACAGTCCCAAAGTATATGCATAAAGCCTGCTGGGGTGCTCATACACCTCCAGCACTCCGGGGAAGCTGATGGGTAAATTTTATGGAGGCGTTGGGGGGAATAATAAGATCTATGCAGTATTTTAAATTGAATCAATTTATCCCTACTGGCAATTAATGGTAGAATTGGGTCATCCCACATATCTTCCCAATCCTCAGTCTCCAAGTCCTGTATGTCCGTCTGCCATTGCCCTTTAAGATGATCCAAACCAACCTGAATAGGAGGCAGGAGGGCCTTGTATATTTGGGATAAAGGCTTGGATAAACCTGGGTTTCTCAACAGAACCTCCAAATCATCTTGCTCCAGTCTAACCAGAGAAGATCCAAACTGTGTCTGGTAAGCATGGCGGATTTGTAGGAACCTGAAGAAATAGGAATTCGGGAGCTGAAATTTTTCCTTTAGTCGATCAAAAGTGATCAGCCCTGAGCCATCGTTAACATCTTGTAAATATTTGATTCCCTTAAGTGCCCATAGGGAAGGGTCAGGAATAGAGTAGAACTCTTGCAGTCTGGGGTTCTGCCATAGTGGGGTGAATGGGGACCATTTGAATTTGGATAGGTTGGGTTTGAATAGTCCTAAATGCCAGACCTTTATTACTGCTTTCATGGCTTGGGTCAGGGGTTTACCAGGGGCCTTCACCCCTCTATATAGGAGGTTACGAAGGGCCTCATATGACCCAACATACGCCGCTTCTAGCACCACTGAGGAGTTTGTGGTGTCAGCAACTAACCAGCCATGAGCATGAGTCAGTAGGGCTGCTACGTAGTAGGCATAAAAATCTGGGCTTGCCAGACCCCCTTGGGTCCAAGGGCGACTTAACGTTTTTTTGCTGAATCTGATCACGTTGGAACTCCATAAAAACGAGGTAATTAGGGAGTCTAATTGTCTAAAGAATTTCTGTGGGATCCATACCGGAGCGTGTCTGAGTTTATATAGCAGGACAGGTAAAATTTTCATTTTAATCAAATTGATCTTCCCTACTAAAGTTAGTGGGAGGCATGACCATGCCTTTAGCTTATCATTACACCATTGCAGGGTTGGGATCAGGTTCAATTTAAGGAACTCACTGGGATCTGAGGAGAGCATTATACCTAGGTATTTAACAGTCTCTGCTTGTTGCAGTGGAGAGTCCTGTGGTATCAATTCTTTTGCCCTGGCATCTATCGGTAAGATCTGGGACTTCCCCCAATTTGTGCGAAGCCCAGATATGGACGCAAAGTCATCCAAGATCTCCAACGCTGCCGATAAGGATGGACCCGGATCATGCAAAAAGAGGATCAAGTCGTCAGCATACAATGCTAATTTCTCGACCATCCGATCCACAACAATACCTCTCACCCGGTCCGATTGTCTCAACCACTCCGCCAAAAGTTCCATCACTAAGGCAAATAGTGCCGGAGACAATGGGCAGCCTTGTCTCGTTCCCCTCTTTATTGAAAATGAGGGTGCGAGCCTCCCATTCAATTTGATGCACGCAACAGGGGCTAGGTATAGTAAGTCTATCCATTTTCTAAAGTAAGGGCCAAAACCAAAGGTTGAGAGTACCTGTTTCATATAGGACCATTTGACTGTATCAAAGGCCTTTTCTATGTCAAGGGCCACTAATATTCTAGAGGACTCCGCCTCAGATGGAATCTGTATATGGGTGAGCACCCGACGCAAATTCACATCTGTGGACTTACCTGGCATAAAGCCTGTTTGGTCCGTGCCGATCAAGGTTGGTAGCAATCTCATAAGCCTATTAGCCAATACTTTGGTTAGGATTTTAAAATCGCTGTTTAGAAGAGAGATAGGCCTATAAGAGGAACAAAGCATCGGGCCTTTGTCTGGTTTGAGAAACAAAATGATGTGGGCTTGATACATACTATCAGGGAGTCTGCCGTTTTCCAGACTGTGGGAGAATACCTTAGCTAGTTTTGGTGCTAGTGTCGCAGCATGTGCTTTATACCAGTCCCCGGGGAGACCGTCCGGGCCTGGGGATCTGTTACTGGAGAGAGAGTAGATTGCATCCTCTATTTCTTGACAAGAGATTGGTTTTTCCATGATCTCTCTGTCATCGACTGAAAGAGTCGGGAGTCCCAAACTTTCTATAAGTCTCCTGTCAGCATCCTGAAGGAATGGCTGCGGGTCATGATAGAGCTTGGTATAGTAATCTTTAAATTCAATAAGAATGTCCCTAGGGTCACTAATTATTCTAGACTCGGAAGACCGAATTCCAGAGATTGTAGTCTGAGGGGAGGGCTCCGCCACCAGATTAGCCAGGAGTTTGCCGTTTTTGTCCCCTAATTCAAATATTTTTGCTAAGTGCCTACTAGAGTCTGATCTTACTAGGGAAACATAGTGAATTTTCAAATTCATTTGAGCCTGGGCCAAGGTAAGGTAGTTTCCGGAGGAGGGGTCCATCTCGAATTGCAATTTAGCATCCTCCTCCGTCCGTTCCAATAAAGCCGTCTGTGATGTATACTCAGCCCCAACAGCTTTTATTGCAGAAACATATTCACCTCTGGCATGAGCTTTGCCCGCCTCCCAGACCACTTCAGGAGAAGCTGTGTTGTCATTCAGAGTCCAATACTCTGTGATTCTAGGAGTAACTAATTCCTGTACCTTGGGGTCTGACAACCACTTGGAGGCCAGTCTCCAACACCCCGGGTCCCGAGCCAACCCCACCTCCAGACAAAGTTCCAGGGGGGAGTGATCCGACAGACCCGCGGGTAAGTAGGAGACCGACCGCAAGCGGGACAACACCGAGTCGGTGCCAAACATTAAATCGATACGGGAGCCAGATTTATGTACAGATGACAAATGTGAGTATGTTCTGTCCTCCGGATGTTTCCACCTCCAACAGTCTCTGAGGTATAAAGTGTCTGCCCATGATGTGAATTCGGGTGAGACCACCCTATGTGGGTTAGAGGTGTCTTTGTCAGGATCAAGGATAGTGTTAAAGTCCCCTCCCACAATGATATGGTGAGCCTGTAATGGGGCTAATTTAGTAGCTATTGTATAGAGGTAGACATGTATTTAGACCGAGGGCATAGCTAAATTACAAACCGTGGCTGAGCCACAACAGGGCGAACGCCAGCCAGAGGATGAATGGGCGCCCAGACAGCCTAGTGAGGGGGGACCTTGAAACAGACCTCCACCCCAACCGAGCCCTGGGCCCCACAACCTCTGACCGGAGGTTCACCAACAGTCTGGGGTTCCATGTCCTTAATCAATGAGG
>BLSH010205978.1:474154-489337 GCA_018402905.1 Glandirana rugosa
CCGGACCAGACCCCCACTCTGAACCCGCAGCCTGCTGGGATATAACATGGAGTACTTGAGGCCTTTTTCTCTGAGCCGGCGACGGACATCATTGAAGGATTTACGTTTTTTCTGGAGGTCTGCCGAGAAATCAGGGTAGAGGTGAACCTCCGTGTGCTCATAAGGAAGGGTAGGATGTTTCCGGGCTTCACTAAGAATCTTATCCCTGTCGCGAAAGTTGAGAAATTTCACCAGAAAGGGTCTAGGATTTGCACCGGGTATCTTGCGATTTGGCGGGACCCTATGGGCCCTTTCCACCACGTATGTGGGAGATACATTCTGTAAATTTAATAAAGATTTGAAGAAGGCCTCTGCAAATTCTGCCGGCTGATCTCCCTCAGCTCCCTCTGGAAGGCCCAACACCCTGACATTATTCCTTCGCAGCCTATTTTCTGCGTCATCTGACTTGGCTATCAGCTGCTGTACTGAACGTTGTAGTTCTGCCAAGGAATGGGAGTGCTGGGCTGTCAGGTCTTCGGCTGCAGATACTCTGTCTTCTGCCTCCACCACACGGCCCCTGATCTTATCCATATCTGCCCTTATGAATGTGACCTCCGTGGCTAAATGGTCAATCTTTGCCATGACAGAGGTTTTGCTGCTCTCTATGGCAGCTAGGATAGCGGCCGTATCTCCGGCTGGGAGCACGGGGGCTTGAAACTGCTGCTGAGAGGGCTCTTCAGACATATTAGCTCTAAGCAGGAGTTCTCTCACCTGCTCCAAGATGGCGTCTGGACACGAGGCGGCAGAGGAGGCTGACTTGCGGGCCGCTGGCGTGACGGAGGACCGGCGTCTGGCTGGCATCTCCGGAACAGAGGCGGTGTGCTTAGCGGCGTCCCTGGAGGGTATTAGAGCGGGTTCCCCCACAGATTCGACAGGATTATCAGCCAGGATGAGTGGATCGGTCCCGGAGCTCCTCTCTAACACGTCCGCTCGGCACTACATCCGACCACGCCCCCTTTGTACCATTATTTATTCATGGTGGTGTTCTTAGGCAAAATTGTGAGTGAGCCGACTCCCTTTGGCTGAGAAGCAACCACAACCATGAATGGTCTCAGGATACTTTATGTTGGCATGACACAGGACTGATGGTAGCGCTCATCTTTTCTTCTCTGGACAAGGTTTTTTCCAGATGCCCCAAACAATCGGAAAGGGGATTCACCAGAGAAAATTACTTTACCGCAGTCCTCAGCAGTCCAATCCCTGTACCTTTTGCAGAATATCAGTCTATGTCCTTGATGTTTTTACTGGAAAAAAAATATATAAATTCACGTCACTGCTCCATATAAATGTCACTTTAGATTTCCATGAGAAGAAACGGCTTCAGCCATGGAGGAGAAACCCGCTGAACCATCATGGCTGCCAGATTGGTGTTTCCCATTATTCCATATCTGTGAGTAGAGCCATGGCAATGGTATTGCTTAGGCCATATCAAATCTGCAGAGCTGCAGATCAATACGCTTCCTTCCCTCTGTATTACCTAATATCCCACCCCTCCGAGACGCCCTTTGTTTTACTCAAGCGACACATAAATAATCCTATAGATCTGTGCACAGGAGCTCACGCACAAAAGAAGCAGCGTGGTTTATTCTCCCGTCTCCCGGAGAACGGCGATTAATTATCCTCTCTATAAAGAGAAATTCTTATTCCTCTGATAACAGAAAAGATTTATGAAAATTAATTTTCTCTGATACAATCCGGGAGTTCAAATAAATTATCAGACAGCCTATACCGTATCTCAGAATGTTTAATCCCTTATGTGAAGTTCTAGGGGTAGAAAAAAAAAATAATCCTCACATTTTACACCCGTTATCTCCTAACGCAAACACCGACATAGAAAGACCAAGGGAACTGCTCTGTTTAACCACTTCGCACCCAGGCCAGTCCTGCCATTGTTCCCCTACGTGTAAAAATCATCATTTTATTTGCTTAAAAATTGCACAGAACCCCCAAACCTTATATACAGTATCTCACAAAAGTAAGTACACCCCTCATATTTGTGTAAATATTTTATTCTATCTTTTCATGTAACAACACTGAAGAAATGACACTTTGCTACAATGTAAAGTAGTGAGTGTACAGCTTGTATAACAGTGTAAATGTGCTGTCCCCTCAAAATAACTCAACACACAGCCATTAATGTCTAAACCGCTGGCAACAAAAGTGAGTACACCCCTAAGTGAAAATGTCCAAATTGGGCCCAAAGTGCCAATATTTTGTGTGGCCACCATTATTTTCCAGCACCGCCTTAACCCTCTTGGGCATGGAGTTCACCAGAGCTTCACAGGTTGGCACTGGAGTCCTCTTCCCCTGATGACATCACGGAGCTGGTGGATGTTAGAGACCTTGCGCTCCTCCACCTTCCGTTTGAGGAGGCCCCACAGATGCTCAATAGGGTTCAGGTCTGGAGATGCTTGGCCAGTCCATCACCTTTACCCTCAGCTTCTTTAGAAAGGTAGTGGTCATCTTGGAGGTGTGTTTGGGTCGTTATCATGTTGGAATACTGCCCTGCGGCCCAGTCTCCGAAGGGAGGGGATCATGCTCTGCTTCAGTATGTCACAGTACATGTTGGCATTCATGGTTCCCTCAATGAACTGTAGCTCCCCAGTGCCGGCAGCACTCATGCAGCCCCAGACCATGACACTCCCACCACCATGCTTGACTGTAGGCAAGACACACTTGTCTTTGTACTCCACACCTGGTTTCCGCCACACACGCTTGACACCATCTGAACCAAATACGTTTATCTTGGTCTCATCAGAGCACAGGACATGGTTCCAGTAATCCATATCCTTAGTTTGCTTGTCTTCAGCAAATTGTTTGCAGGCTTTCTTGTACATCATCTTTAGAAGAGGCTTCCTTCTGGGATCACAGCCATGCAGACCAATTTGATGCAGTGTGCGGCGTATGGTCTGAGCACTGACAGGCTGACCCCCCACCCCTTCAACCTCTGCAGCAATGTTGGCAGCACTCATACATCTATTTCCCATCGACATCCTCTGGATATGATGCTGAGCACTGCACTCAACTTCTTTGGCCGACCATGGCGAAGCGCTGTTCTGAGTGGTACCTGCCCTGTTAAACCACTGTATGGTCTTGGCCACCGTGCTGCAGCTCCGTTTCTTGGTTTTGACAATCTTCTTATAGCCTAGGCCATCTTTATGTAGAGCAACAATTCTTTTTTTCAGATCCTCAGAGACTTCTTTGCCATGAAGTGCCATGTTGAACTTCCAGTGACCAGTATGGGAGAGTGAGAGTGATAACACCAAATTTAACACACCTGCTCCCCATTCACACCTGAGACCTTGTAACACTAACATGTCACATGACACCGGGGAGGGAAAATGGTGAATTGGGCCCATTTTGGACATTTTCACTTAGGGGTGTACTCACTTTTGTTGCCAGCGGTTTAGACATTAATGGCTGTGTGTTAAGTTATTTTGAGGGGACAGCAAATTAGATAGAATAAAATATTTACAAAAATGTGAAGGGTGTACTTACTTTTGTCAGATACTATGTAGATATATAGATATATATTTTATTTGGAGGGCCCCTAGAGAATAAAATGGTGGTTGTAGCAATTTTTTACGTCACACGGTGACGGGTTTTTGTGTTCTTGATAAGCAATTGGTACTTTATCTCATTTCTTTTTGGTTTGTTATTTTTGCTCATGATAAGCAATAGGCAGTTCTTACTTTTCATTTTTTTTCTTTTGATCATGGCAAGCACTTTTTTTTATTTTTATTTTCGTGCTTTCATGTTCAAGGCTCCTTTTATATGAGCGCGCCTCCAAAGTCACACGATTTCCAGTGCGACTTTGATGCGACTTTTGGTGTTACTTTGATCTGACTTTTCATTCTCTGGACCAAAGCCGCATTACAAGTCAGATGAAAGTAGTGCAGGAAACTTTTCTGAAGTCGCAGCGACTTCTGTAGCATCAGTAGGAACGGCTCTCATAGAAATGCATGGAATGTCACATGTCCTGCGACTTGGGGGTCTCACAATCTGGATGCCAAGTCACACAAGTGTGAGAAGAGCCTTATTGTCAAAGCTTCATTGCACAAGCTGAAGAAAAGAGCCAATTGGTTACTATGCAAAGCACCACCAGATTCAGTGTGCTCCAGTTTTTGGTAAATCTCCTCCAATAGGTACTTTTAGTTTAATTTACTTTAGTTTGTTCATGATAAACAATAGGTACTATTAGGCTCATGATAAGCAATGACTGCTTTTTATTTAATTATATATTTTATTATTACATTTATTTAGGTTAATGACAAGCAAGCAGGGCTGGCCCAAGACACTGTGCTGCCTGGGTCCAAGAATGAAATGCTGCCCCCCCCCACCCTTCAAAAAAAAATCACGCCCACCAAAAGGCCCCCACATCCGTTATTTTATATCATGATAATTACAACTAAAGTTAAATGTATCAGGAAGTCAGATTTACATGCAACTGCACCTTGTCTATATGCAAAATTATATGACATGCCATTATGTTCAATTCCAAGGGGCGGGTTAGGGCAGTATATAGACAGGTTAGGACAGTATATAGACAGGCTAGGGTAGTATATGGACAGGCTAGGGTAGTACATAGACAGGCTGGGGTAGTATAAGGGCGGGCTAGGGTAGTATATGGACAGGTTAGGGTAGTATATAGACAGGCTAGGGTAGTATATGGACAGGCTAGGGTAGTATATGGACAGGCTAGGGTAATATATAGACAGGCTAGGGCAGTATATGGACAGGCTAGGGTAGTATATGGACAGGCTAGGGTAGTATATAGACAGGCTAGGGTAGTATATGGATAGGCAAGGGTAATATATAGACAAGCTAGGGTAGTATAGGGACAGGCTAGGGTAGTATATGGAAAGGCTAGGGTAGTATATAGACAGTCTAGAGTAGTATATGGACAGGCTAGGGTAGTATATAGACAGGCTAGGGTAGTATGGAATGGCTAGGGTAGTATATAGACAGGCTAGGGTACTATATAGACAGGCTAGGGTAGTATAGGGGCAGGCTAGGGTAGTATATAGACAGGTTAGGGTACTATATAGACATGCTAGGGTAGTATATAGACATGCTAGGGTAATATATAGACAGGCTAGGGTACTATATAGACAGGCTAGGGTAGTATAAGGGCAGGCTAGGGTAGTATATAGACAGGCTAGGGTACCATATAGACAGGCTAGGGTAGTATAAGGGCAGGCTAGGGTAGTATATAGACAGGCTAGGGTAGTATAAGGGCAGGCTAGGGTAGTATATAGACAGGCTAGGGTAGTATAAGGACAGGCTAGGGTAGTATATGGACAGGCTAGGGTAGTATATAGACAGGCTAGGGTAGTATATAGACAGGCTAGGGTAGTATATGGACAGGCTAGGATAGTATATAGACAGGCTAGGGTAGTATAAGGGCAGGCTAGGGTAATATATGGACAGGCTAGGGTAGTATATAGACAGGCTAGGATAGTATATAGACAGGCTAGGGTAATATATGGACAGGCTAGGGTAGTATATAGACAGGCTAGGATAGTATATAGACAGGCTAGGATAGTATATAGACAGGCTAGGGTAGTATAAGGGCAGTCCAGGGTAGTATAAGGGCAGTTTAGGGTAGTATAGGGGCAGGCTAGGTTAGTATAGGGGCAGGTGGAGTGGCGCGGGGGCAGTTGTGATCATGACACACAAAACTGCTGGAAAAAAAATCTTGTCCATTTTGGTCAATTTGCTGGGTAAATAGGTAAGTAGGCGGCCGGGGTTCAATTTGCAGCCCCCTCTCAAAGTGCTGCCTGGGTCCAATGGACCCATTGGGACCCATGGTAGGGCCGGCCCTGCAAGCAATAACTGCTTTTTATTCATGTATTTATGTTAATATTTTATTTATTGGGGCTCATGACAAGCAATCAGTGCTTTTTATTCATTTTATTATTCATGGAAAGCAAGTACTTTTTTTTATTTACTTGGTATTTTTTTTTTTTACTGAAAATAATATCATAGTGACCTACTGACTTACGCAAAGTTTTATATTTGAAAGACCACTTTAAGGAATGAGCGGGGTGAGTTTCTGATTCTGTGCAGCGTCTGTGTGTAAGGATTAGTGGTAAGGAATGGCGGCTGTTGGGAAGACTGAGGAATGCTGCAGCCTGGTGCAGCGGGGAGCGATAATCCTCAGCGATTATTGGTAATTGGATGTTTGATGTAGAGAAGCAGATGGACATTGATCTCTGGCTGGCGTGAATCGAGGCTTTCAGAGGAGATGGATTACCGCCTCGTGTCCTGACATTCTAAATCCACGTCTAGATAACGACGCCACAGGGGGGCGCATTACTAGATTTTATTTTTCACTGAGCACAGAATATTATTGTCACATCGCTATCCTGCATAGCGCAGCCTGTTGATTGGCATCGTTTTTATACACAAGGGGGGGGGGGGGAGATATAACTTCTCATTAAATATGAAGGATCCGCTTCCACCTAAGTAGTGCAGCACAATGATTGGGCCTTAGTGTTCCCCTATCCGAGTCATACCTGACTGATTAAAAACAATGCCCTCCCTAGGTGGCTTATCTCAGCAGCTGTTCACCAAGAATGACATGTGAGTTTGGCTGACAAAGAAATGGCCACCAACATAGGTGTGTGTGCAGCCTATTGCATTAGGGTGAGCACCCCAAAGCTCTGCTATGCAGCTGAATGATCGAATACAGCTGCTGGGATTCACCCTTCCCGCGGTGCACACAGGAGGGGCGGGAGGAGAAGGAGCAGAGCTACTCTCTCCTCTCCCATCCGTGCGAGGGAGGGAGAACTGTCAGTGTAGGCTCTGGGCTGTATGAGAGAGACACTCCCAGCTCAGAGCCCTGATGAGATGGCACTGATGGGCAGCACTGATAGGCTGCATCAATGAGCACTGGTGGGTGGCACTGATGGGCAGCACTGAGAGGTTGCATTGATGAGCACTGAGAGGCTGCATCGATGAGCACTGAGAGGCTGCATCGATGAGCACTGAGAGGCTGCATCGATGAGCACTGAGAGGCTGCAACGATGAGCACTGAGAGGCTGCAACGATGAGCACTGAGAGGCTGCATCGATGAGCACTGAGAGGCTGCAACGATGAGCACTGAGAGGCTGCATCGATGAGCACTCATAGGTGGCACTGATAGGCAACACTGTTGGGCATTGATGATAGGTGGCATTAATAGGCAGCACGGATAGGCTGCACCGATGGGAACTGATGAGCACTGATAGGTATCACTGATAGGCTACACTGTTGGTCACTGATAGGGGGCACTGATAGGCGACATTGATGAGCACTGATACGTGGCACTGGAGGGGAATAAGAGGGGGCATTGATGAGCACTGATAGGTGGCACTGATAGGCAGCACTTATGGGCATTGATGAGCACTGATAGGTGGCACTGACACTGTGTCAAGCGCTCTCTTGCGTCCACGTCTACAGACACCCTTCTGTCCAAGTATACCACGTCTACAGACACCCCTCTGTCCAAGTATACCACGTCTACAGACACCCCTCTGTCCAACTATACCACGTCTACAGAAACCCCTCTGTACAAGTATACCACGTCTACAGACACTCCTCTGTCCAAGTATACCACGTCTACACCCCTCTGTCCAAGTATACCACGTCTACAGACACCCCTCTGTCCAAGTATACCACGTCTACACCCCTCTGTCCAAGTATACCACGTCTACAGACACCCCTCTGTCCAAGTATTCCACGTCTACAGACACCCCTCTGTCCAACTATACCACGTCTACAGACACCCCTCTGTCCAACTATACCACGTCTACAGAAACCCCCCTGTACAAGTATACCATATCTACAGACACTCCTCTGTCCAAGTATACCACGTCTACACCACTCTGTCCAAGTATACCACGTCTACAGACACCCCTCTGTCCAAGCATACCACGTCTACAGACACCCCTCTGTCCAAGTATACCACGTCCACAGCCACCCCTCTGTCCAGCCCCACGGGCCACAGTTTGGAGACCACGGCTGTAGACTTTACCTTAAACATTAGCTGTGTGTGGGGAACTGTGTCAAGTGCTCTCTTGCGTCCACGTCTACAGACACCCCTCTGTCCAAGTATACCACATCAACAAACACCCCTCTGTCCAAGTATACCACGTCTACAGACACCCCTCTGTCCAAGCATACCACGTCTACAGACACCCCTCTGTCCAAGTATACCACGTCCACAGCCACCCCTCTGTCCAGCCCCACGGGCCACAGTTTGGAGACCACGGCTGTAGACATTACCTTAAACATTAGCTGAGTGTGAGGAACTGTGTCAAGTGCTCTCTTGCGTCCACATCTACAGACACCCCTCTGTCCAAGTATACCACATCAACAAACACCCCTCTGTCCAAGTATACCACGTCTACAGACACCCCTCTGTCCAAGTATACCACATCTACAGAAACCCCTCTGTCCAAGTATACCACGTCTACACCCCTCTGTCCAAGTATACCACGTCTACAGACACCCCTCTGTCCAAGTATTCCACGTCTACAGACACCCCTCTGTCCAAGTATACCATGTCTACAGACACCCCTCTGTCCAAGTATACCACGTCTACAGCCACCCCTCTGTCCAAGTATACCACGTCTACACCCCTCTGTCCAAGTATACCACGTCTACAGCCATCCCTCTGTCCAAGTATTCCACGTCTACAGACACCCCTCTGTCCAAGTATACCACGTCTACAGACACCCCTCTGTCCAAGTATACCACGTCTACAGACACCCCTCTGTCCAAGTATACCACGTCCACAGACTCCCCTCTGTCCAAGTATACCACGTCCACAGCCACCCCTCTGTCCAAGTATACCACCTCTACAGACACCCCTCTGTCCAAGTATACCACCTCTACAGACACCCCTCTGTCCATGTATACCACATCTACAGACACCCCTCTGTCCAAGTATACCACATCCACAGCCACCTCTCTGTGGAAGGTTTTACTTACCTCCTCATAAAAAGAAATCAGGTTTGTGTGACAACTTCTGTGTTGTCTGTTGTTTAAAATTATTTTTTCCAGCAAGAACTCATCGATGTGACCTTTTATTAAACTCTCCAATATCTTCCCAGCTATAGACGTTAAACTAACAGGTCTATAGATACTTGGTAAAGACTTTAAACCCTTTTTAAATATAGGCACCACATTGGCCTTACGCCACAGATAACTATGGGCCACCAGACAAGGACCAAACGCCAGAACACGGTGACACTTGATTAGAAGGCAGGAGTAAAGCCACGGGTAATCAACAGCCAGACAGCGAGCTACAGGAACATGAGGCAGAGACAGGATACAAGCAGAGGTCTGTTCACGGCCGGGCCGATACAGAATCGAGAGCAGCATATAGGGTCCAATGACAGGCCGAGGTCACAACAGGTAGACAAGAATCCAAGGACAGGTCACAGGCAAGCCGAGTTGTACATGGAAAGGTAAATCTAGCTGGTCAGGTCACAGGTAAGTCAAGAAGTAGCTGAAGACCACTCAGCAATCTATTCATGTTACAATGGTATGCTTAAATGGGCTGTTTGGCACCAGCAGCATGCAATATCCGTCTCGTACATACTGGTCTCCTCTTCCGCTGACCCATGGGCGTCCGCAGAACTTTTTTCAGGGGAGGGCATAATTTTAAGGTCATCCATGCTCTGCCCCTTTTTGACAATGTCATTATTACATTATCACGGTCAGAGACTGCAGACATAGTATAGGAGATGGTCAGAGACTGCAGACATAGTACACGATACGGTCAGAGACTGCAAACATGATACAGGAGATGGTCAGAGGCTATGGACATAGTACAGGATATGGTCAGAGACTGCGGACATGGTACAGGAAACAGTCAGAGACTGCGGACATAGTACAGGAAACAGTCAGAGACTGTGGACATGGCCCAAGAGACTGTCAGAAACTGCATACATGGCTCAAGAGGATAAGGACCTAGTGGGGAACCCCCGATCCGATCCCTGATGCCCTTGCCCCTACCTGCGGACGCCCATGCGCTGACCCCATATCCACTTATTACCTGCACCACACTATTGGCCAATGAGGTTACCCTTGGTTATTATTGTTCTCAGCTCTTTCTGTGGACTTCAAATAAACTCCTCCGTATGTTAAGGAGAGGGGGATATAGAAGGTGTTCTGTAGTCTTGTCCTAGGGCGACAACACTTGGTAAGAACAGTATGGAAGTGAGCATTGCCACTCTAGGACAGGAAGTGTGTTCCTGGCAGGTAGACAAGGTTCAAATACAAATTCGGATGAATTTTTGGTTATTCGGATGTAGCCGAATCTCCAAATGAAATAGTGACGAATTGTTTCATTTATTCATTTTTGAACTAATTCCAAATTTTCAGATCGATTAGAATTCAGATCAGTTGAAAAATGATTGACTGATTGGAATTCTGTGTGAAGAATCGCTGGTTGTTAAGCACCAGGCCTGGGAAGCTCTGCCCCCCCCCCCCAAAGAACCTTGTTCCCATGTTGATGGGGACAAGGGCCTCTTCCCGACAACCCTGGAGGGCGGTTGTGGGAGTCTGCGGGCAGGAGGCTTATCGGAATCTGGCCCCCCCGACCTTATGTGAATGATTACGGGGTACCCATTCGCCAAAAATGTGTATAAAGTGAATAAAGACAGCAAACGAGTGTAGCGGTACCCCCGAAGGAGCTGCTAATGAAATTTGTATTTGTTCCCGAGCCTCCCTCTGATTATCCTGCAGCCAGTCACTATAGCATTTTCACACAGCCAGGTGCACACACAATCCTGCTTGTTTCCAATGGCCAGTCTAGGGGATGAATTTTCAATGCTTTATTGTTGAACTTGGATAGGAGAAGGATAGATATGAGATACTCCAAGTAACTGAATGTAACTGAGGACAAATTCTCCCTAGGCTCTGTACAGCAGACAGTCAGTGGCTTCACACAGCAGACTGACTCCAGTGAAGTCCATCTCTAAATAAGAAAGGAGACGCAGGACTTTGTTTCTTCAAGACACCAGCCAGTGTCTCCTTTCTAACTCAGTGTAGCCGACTACCAAGGCACTTCATGGCAGGCTGACTTTAGCAGAACAGGTCCCTTGTTAAAGCGGAGTTCCATTCAAAAATGGAACTTCCGCTTTAAGCACTCCTCACCCCCTTACATGCCACATTTTTTTTTTGGGGTCCCCAGGTTTCAGAGGGACTTCCTGTCCCTCTTCCACCGTCCGCCTCTGGGCCGCCTAGGTGACTCCTCCTCTCCTCCTAGGCGCCCCCCCCCCCTCCTGGCAATCTTCTGGGACCCGTCACAGGTCCCAGAAGATTGCCTGGCCACTAGGAATGCGCAGCACGACTCGCGCATGCGCAGTGGGTGCCCGGCCGTGAAGCTGGGGCGGGTGCCCACACTAGGAATGGCAGGGCCGTCGGGAAGAGGGGGAGACGAGCGAGGCTTCGGGCGCAGCCATCGCTGGACCGGGAGACAGGTAAGTTACTGTTTATTAAAAGTCAGCAGCTACACTTTTTGTAGCTGCTGACTTTTAATAAACAAAAAAAAAGTGGAACTTCCGCTTTAACCACTTCAGCTCCGGAAGGATTTCACACTTTAGGACCAGAGCACTTTTTGCGATTGGGCACTGCGCCGCTTTAACTGGCAATTGCGCGGTCGTGTGACGTTGTACCCAAACAAAATTTGCGTCCTTTTTTTTCCCACAAATAGAGCTTTCTTTTGGTGGTATTTGATCACCGCTGCGTCATTTCTGATCACCGCTATAAACAAAAGGAGAGCGACAATTTTGCAAAAAAAACCCAAGTTTCTTACTTTTTGCTAAAATACAAATCCAAAAAAAAAATATAAAAAAACATTTTTTTTCATCGGTTTTGGTCGATTTATATTCTTCCTCATATTTGTGATAAAAAAAAAAAATCGCAATTGGCGTTTTTGATTGGTTTGCGCAAAAGTGGCCAAGTTTACGGATGATGAGAATTCATTTCTGGGGTTTTTATTATTTTTTACTAGTAATGGCGGCGATCTGCGATTTTTAGCGGTACTGCGATATTTCAGCGGACATGTCGGAACATTTTGACACTTTTTTGGGACCATTGGCATTTATACAGCGATCAGTGCTATAAAACTGCACTGATTACTGTGTAAATGCCATTGGCAGTGAAGGGGTTAACCTACAGGGGGCGCTCTAAGGGTTAACTGTGTTCCCTGGGCGTGTTCTAACTGTGTGTGGGCTGCCCTAGCAGGGGAAGGGAAGTGATCACAGCTTCCATGTAGAGGAAGGCTGTGATCACAGCCCTTCCCCCCTCACAGAACGGAGGTCCGTGTTTACTTACACGGACCTCCGTTCTTTCAGTGCGGGGGGGGCATCGCGGGTAGCCGGCGGCAATCGAGTCCGCCGCACCTGCTCCCTGGCCCCCCCCCAACATAGTGAGCATGCGGGCGCGCCTCTGGTGGCGCGCGCGCGCTGACAGTGCGCGATCTCGCAGCCGCCGTCGTATGACGGCGGTTTGCGATATGGAGCCACTTTGTCGCCGTCAACCTGCGGTTGACGGGCGGCAAGTGGTTAAGCAGTAAGGACAGAAGCTGGACTCTGTCCTTCAGAACACTCTCCAGTGTCTCCTTTCTAGCCGGCACACCCAATTAAGCTGATATGAGGGCAGGGGAAATTCTAGCACACAGTCTCAGGGATTCTCTCACAGATCTGTACTCACACCATGTCCTGGGACAGTCGGTAGCCCTTTCTGCCAACCTCCAAGCGACACTTTGCCACTGCAGTATCAGACCGAATCCAAGGACATCCTCCCTCTGTCAGCTTTCAATGAACTGTGGGTTGCAGCTTCAGCATCCCGATAGGCCTCGACTAGGCCTAGCAGCCGGCAGCCTCCTGGATAAGCCCTTGGGCCTAGCAGCCAGGAGCTAAACATATGCCTCACTCCTCAGGCTTGGGTGGGCTGGAACTCTTAACCTTGGGCCCATGTGCTCCCTTTTATATGAAGGTGTTCACCCAAGATGCAGTGGGTTACCACTCCCCTGCTAGCTGGTCAGAACCACCTCCAAATACAGCTGCTGTCACTGGCTGAGGTTTTCTCCCTCTGTCCAATAGGGACCCATACTACTGGACAAGGTAAAACAATCTCCAGACCATATGAAACAGCAACAGAGCACACTGAGCAGACCTCACTCAAATCAGACTCTCTGATAAGCAGACAGCACATAAATTTACCTATCTGCTCTCCTGTTAAGCAGAGAGAACCAAAAACGATATACACTCACTATTACCCAAACTAGGAGAGTGCTACATGAGTTTTTGACAATTCCTAGCTTGCCCCCGCCCACCCTTTCCTGATCTGCTGCGCTGCATGCTCGGCTAAGGGCCAGGAACAAATTTTGGGGGGGATACCACGCCATTTTTTTTTCTTACATTTTGGCGTGGGGTTCCGAAGTGCCTGGTATGGGTTGGGGGGGGGGGACCCCATGCTGTTTTTTTTTTTTTGTAATTTTCAATTACTGCCATTGTTTTATTTACATTTCAGCTGTCAGTGGAGAAGCCCGCTGGCAGCTGATGACTCCTCGGTTGTTAAGGATGAGATCTGAATTTGAATCGTTCTAAAAAGGTGGAATCCGTTAGAAAATGAATAAATGAAACAAAATGCAATGAAAAACTGTACGAAATTTAACGAATTCCGAAATGAAATCTGTAACATAACGAATATATACAGAACAAAATTAATTTTTCCTTCCCTCCAATCAGCTCTCAAAGCTTTCCCCACTGAGCTCTGCTGAGTGTAACTTCAGCATCCCGTCTCCGTTTTCTGACAGCTCAGACAAGCTTTATAAATTCTGCACTTTCAACTGATATAGAGGAGATGCCACATGGCAGGATCACCAGGTGAAAACAATGAGAAAAAAGGAAACAAGCGCAGTCATCACACCTAAGGTTTGGCATGCTGGAACATCTTATTTCTCTTTAAATGTATTTAAGCCAATTATACTCACATATATAAAAGAAATGTAAGAGCCTATACATTCCATCAAGAAGCCTCCACTGTATATCCCAGGCTGGCTGCGGTGATATGTTCAATCACGTGGTTTTCCCGTCACCATTAACAATGGAAAGTGCTTACCTCTATCACACAATTGTCGGAGAATTAGACTTGACGGGTTGTTGTTGTTCAGCATACTTGATGTTGGGGACTGGCCGTCATTACATCGTTTGTTCTTCGTGTTCCCGAGCTCCATTGTACATCACGGCAATTAAAGCGCTCATTGTAAGCCGGGAGTGAGCGTCGGTGGCGTGCCAAGGCTGCTCTGTTTGTGTTCCGTCCCATTAGCTGGAAAAGACATTCATTGTAAGTGATATATACAATGTAAAGGCTGCCAGACAAAGGCACACTGACATTGTCTCACTTTTTACATCAGTATTAGATACTAAGAAATGCATTTGCTGTAGACCAGAGATCTCCAAACTTTCTAACCAAAGGGCCAGTTTACGGTCCTTCAGGCTTTAGTGGGGCCAGTGGGTGTAGAAAATGCCCCATCATTGGTTTTAATGGGATTAATAGTGCCCCATTGTTGGTGTCGTTGGTGGAATAGTGCCGCAAGGGCCAGGTAAAGGTAAGCAAAGGGCCACATCTTGCCTCTGGGCTGAAGTTTGGAGACCACTGCTGTAGACCAAGCACCCAACCCAACATACAGTCCTGCTCACCATTATTGGCACCCATGAAGTTTATGTACATATTGTGGAATATCTACTGAAGGAAATGTATCAAATTAACCAACATATTACTACAGATAAACAGTTTGTGTTCGATAGACATCATTATACAACCAATTAAACTATGTAAAGGAAGTCATCTATAAGGTGTTATACATGTATTTGAAGTACCCACGGTTATTACCACTCGTCCTGACATACAACCCAACCCACGAACCAGATGTCGTCACCAGAGGTTTGAAGTCGGGTCTCCGTTCTACACCGGGAAACGAATGGAAATGGACCGGGAACGCCGTGATAAGGTGGTTGCTGTGGTTGTTACCCCGTGATAATTAGGGTAATTTTGGTTACTACCCCGTAAAAGATGTGGGTGACCGGGGTGATTTCGGACTTCCTGGCATTTGACCGGGAAACCAATCTTTCAAACCTCTAG
>BLSH010205978.1:490034-512994 GCA_018402905.1 Glandirana rugosa
TGATCTCAATCCAATTGAAAATCTTTGGGGGGAGCTGAAAACTGCCATTGGAGAAAGGAACCCTGCAAATGTTCAAGAGCTTGAGGAAGTGTGGGAGAAAATGCCACCCGAGAAGTGCAAGAAGCTTATCGATGGATATAAGAAACGTTTGGAGGCTGTCATCGCTGCCAAAGGGTGTGCAACCAAATATTAAGGAGGGGTGCCAATATTAGTGCACATGCTGGTTTTCTGTTTTTTCTTTATAATTACAATATCTATGTTGAAATAACAATTGTCTTTGTTAAATTACTTTGGACCTCCAATTAAAAGATCCTGCTGATATAAATTTGGTACATTTCCATTTATTTCTGAAGACATTCACTCAGTTATGCAAAACATGAAGGGGTGCCAATAATGGTGAGCAGGACTGTACAATTTATTCAATAATCTCTGCAAATGCCAATGAGGCGTTTAAAAACAAGATACAGTAACTCAACAAGCAGTCAATTTTCATGCCCCATCATTGGTTTTAATGGGATTAATAGTGCCCCATTGTTGGTGTCCTTGGTGGAATAGTGCCGCAAGGGCCAGGTAAAGGTAAGCAAAGGGCCACATCTGGCCTCCGGGCTGAAGTTTGGAGACCACTGCTGTAGACCAAGCACCCAACCCAACATACAATTTATTCAATAATCTCTGCAAATGCCAATGAAGGGTTTAAAAACAAGATACAGTAACTCAACAAGCAGTCAATTTTCAAGTATGTGTGTCCAGTCATATAAGTTGCACATGAAGCCGTTGGAAGGTCAGATGTACCATCACCCATCTCTCACCATCATTAGGTCATTGGAAAGACCATTGAAAACAGGCTCACTTGCATTACGTTTAACCAAAACTTGACTGGGACAGCCCAGACCAGGCCTTCTATTCAGATTATCAGTAGATTTTTGGAAAAGAAGGGGCTGCCCTGCTCGCATCACGTGAGAACACACCCATGCTTGGTTGCACGTGTAGGTGTGAACCAAGTTAGCGTAGCTCTATCATGCAAAGAAGAAGCCATTTCTGAACATGATCCAGAAACGCTGCCATCTTCTCTTGGCCTATGCCCATTTGGTCTGTTTACATTCTTTGTGGCAACCATGAGCATCGCATCCTCCGTACTAAAGAGGAGAGGCACCTTCCAGCCTGTTATCAGCGCTCAGTTTCAAGGTCCGGCATCTCTGATGGTATGAGGGTGCATTGTACGGAATGGACGGCTTGTACTTCTGCAAAGGCACCATCAATGCTAAAAAAATATATCCAGGTTTTAGAGCGGCATATTCTCCGATCCAGGCGATGTCTTTTTCAGGGAAGGCCTTGCAGATTTTAGCAGGACAACGTTAAACCACACACTGCATCTATGGCAGCAGCATGGCTTCCTAGTAGAAGAGTCCAGGTGATTAACTGGCCTGCCTGCAGTCCAGACCTTATCAGTAGATTGTTCAGAATGTAATAAGGCACAATGGCTCTCAACAAAAACAGGGTGTCCCTCAAACAAGGGGCTCAGATTTGAAGATCCATGTGTACACCCATGAGTCCAATGACAGCTCCAAACAAACAATCCGAGAGCCCAATACTTTTATTAATAGAATTGGTTAGCGAAAGGCAACCCAAAACATCCAAAGCATTTTGGGGGCTCAAAGATCTCTCCTTTCTTCAGGGCATCAACATAATGGGATTCAATGGATGCGTGAGAACACACCCATGCTCGGTTGCACGTGTAGGTGTAAACCAAGCCTTAGCATAGCTCTATAATGCAAAGAAGAAGCCATATCTGAACATGATCCAGAAGCGCTGCCCTCTTCTCTGGGCCAAAGCCCATTTACAATGGTCTGTTGACATTCTTTGTGGCAACCATGGGTGTTTCATCCTCCGGACTAAAGAGGAGAGGGACCTTCCAGCCTGTTATCAGTGCTCAGATTCAAGATCCGGCATCTCTGATGGTATGAGGGTGCATTGTGCGGAATGGACGGCTTGTACTTCTGGAAAGGCACCATCAATGATAAAAAAATATATCCAGGTTTTAGAGCGGCATATTCTCCCATCCAGGCAATGTCTTTTTCAGGGAAGGCCTTGCAGATTTTAGCAGGACAACGTTAAACCACACACTGCATCTATGGCAGCAGCATGGCTCCCTAGTAGAAGAGTCCAGGTGATTAACTGGCCTGCCTGCAGTCCAGACCTTATCAGTAGATTGTTCAGAATGTAATAAGGCACAATGGCTCTCACCAAAAACAGGGTGTCCCTCAAACAAGGGGCTCAGATTTGAAGATCCATGTGTACCACCCATGAGTCCAATGACAGCTCCAAACAAACAATCCGAGAGCCCAAAACCTTTATTAATAGAATTGGTTTGCAAAAGGCAACCCAAAACATCCAAAGCATTTTGGGGGCTCAAAGATCTCTCCTTTCTTCAGGGCATCAACATAATGGGATTCGAAAATCTTTACAAGCAAATTATTTGCTGCATAGGGTATAGCCAGAGTCATTGAATCAGCATAGCTCAGATTCAGTGATCCTGGCTATAGCCTATGAGGAAAGAAGGGGGAGGTCTTTGAGCCACCGTAATGCGTTGGATGTTTTGTGTTGTTGTTTGGGAACCAATACGATATTAAACCACTTGCCAACCGCAATATATGCGGTTGGCAAGTGGTTTACCAGGATTATGGCTGAAGATATCAGCCATAACCCCGGTATTGTTTTTTACAGCTGGCAGCTGGCTTTCCTATGAAAGCGGTCAGAGTGGCACATGAGCCGCTGGATCGCTATCAGAAGTGGTGCGAGGGGACGATCCGATGGGGCATTTTTTTTTTTTGATCTTTTGCTTTTAAAAGGTAAAGGAGAGATCTAGGGTCTTTTTGACCCCAGATCTCTCCATAAAGCGGACCTGTCATTCCTTATTTCTATCACAGGGGATGTTTGCCCACTCGCTGACTACCCGCCGCAGTGTGACGGTGGCAAAGTGGCTCGTTATCGCAAACCGCCGTCACCTGATGGCGGCCGCAATTACTAGCATTGTGAGCGTGCGCGCGCCACCGGACACGCGCTCGCGCAATCACTGTGTTCCGGGGGGGCAGGGAGCGTGTAGGGGGGACTCGATCGCCGCTGGGCTACCCACAATGGCTCCCCCGCAATGACTGAACGGAGGTCGGTGTATGTAAATACAGATCTCCGTTCTGACAGAGGGGGAAGGGCTGTGATCACAGGAAGCCACAATCACTCCCCTCCCCCTGCCAACCCCCATACAGTTAGAACACACTGAGGGAACACAGTTAACCCTTAGAGCGCCCCCTCCAGGTTAACCCCTTCACTGCCAATGACATTTACACAGTAATCAGTGCATTTTTATAGCACTGATCGCTGTATAAATGCCAATGGTCCCAAAAAAAGTGTCAAAATGGTCCGACATGTCCGCCGCAATATCGCAGTACCGCTAAAAATCGCAGATTGCCGCCATTACTAGTAAAAAATAAATAAAAACCCCAGAAATTAATTTTCCTCATTCGTAAACGCGCCAACTTTAATGCAAACCAATCTATAAACTCCGATTGCGATTTTTTTTTTAGCAAAAATATGAGGAAGAATCGATGAAAAAAATGTTTTTTTATATTTTTTTGGATTTGTATTTTAGCAAAAAGTAAGAAAAATTTATTTTTTTTGCAAAATTGTCGCTCTTTTTTTGTTTATAGCGGCGATCAGAAATGACGCAGCGGTGATCAAATACCACCAAAAGAAAGCTCTGTTTGTGGGGAAAAAAAGGACGCAAATTTCGTTTGGGTACAACGTCGCACGACCGCGCAATTGTCAGTTAAAGCGACGCAGTGCCGAATCACAAAAAGTGCTCTGGTCCTAAAGTGTGAAATCCTTCTGTGGCTGAAGTGGTTAACCACTTGCTGACCGCCCGCCGCAGCATTACGGCGGCAAGATGGCTCGTTATCGCAAACCACTGTCACATGAAGGCGGCCGCGATAACTAGCATCGTGTGTCCGGGGGGGGGGTCAGGGAGCGGGTAAGGCAAACTCGATCCCCGCCGGCTACTCGAGATGGTCCCCCGCAGTGAGAGAACGGAGGTCGGTGTATGTAAACACGGATCTCCGTTCTGACAGGGGGAGAAGGGCTGTGATCACAGGCTTCCTGTATATGGAAGCCGTGATCGCTCTCCTCCCCCAGCCAGCCCAGCCCCCATACAGTTAGAACACACTGAGGGAACACAGTTAACCCTTAGAGCGCCCCCTGCAGGTTAACCCCTTCACTGCCAATGGCATTTACACAGTAATCAGTGCATTTTTATAGCACTGATCGCTGTATAAATGCCAATGGTCCCAAAAAAGTGTCCAAATGGTCCGACATGTCCGCCGCAATATCGCAGTACCGCTAAAAATCGCAGATCGCCGCCATCACTAGTAAAAATGTAAAAAAAATAAAAACCTTATAAATGAATTCTCAGCATCCGTAAAAGGGGCAACTTTTGCGCAAACCAATCAATAAACGCAGATTGCGATTTTTTTTAACCAAAAATATGAAGAAGAATATAAATCGGCCAAAACCAATGGAAAAAAAAAGTTTCTTTGTATTTTTTTATTTGTATTTAAGCAAAAAGTAAGAAAAACTGTTTTTTTTTTTCAAAATTGTTGCCTTTTTTTTATTTATAGCGGCGATCAGAAATGACGCAGCGGTGATCAAATACCATAAAAAGAAAGCTCTATTTGTGGGGAAAAAAAGGACGCAAATTTTGTTTGGGTACAATGTCGCACGACCGCGCAATTGTCAGTTAAAGCGACGCAGCGCGGGATCGCAAAAAGTGCTCTGGTCCTAAAGTGTGAAATCCTTCCGGGGCTGAAGTGGTTAAAGTGATAAAAAAAGGGACAGTGTAAAAATAAAAAGTAAACTGAATAAGAAAAAAAAAAAATGTAGCGCCCCCCATCCCTTCATGCTCGCGTGCAGAAGCGGACGCATGCGTAAGTCGCGCACGCATATGTAAATGGTATTTGCACCACACATGTGAGGTATTCCTGCAAACGTTAGAGTGAGAGCAATAATTCTAGCACTGGACCTCCTCTGTACCTCTAAACAGGTAACCTGTAAAGGCATTTAAAGCTTTGCCTATGGAGAAGTACCGTAGCTTGTCGCCATTCCATGAGCACGTGCGCAATTTTAAAGGGTGGCATGTTAAGTACCTATTTACTCAGCGTGACCTCATCTTTTACATTTTACAAAAAAAATGGGGGTAAATATTGTGTTTTGTTTTTTTTCTTAATTCATTAAAGTGAAAATCCGCTGCACAAATACCGTGTTACATGAAAAATTGCAATGATCGCCATTGTATTCCCTAGGGTCTCTGCTAAAAAAAAATACACTCACCGGACACTTTATTAGGTACACCCATTCAATTGCTTGATAACACAAATTGCTAATCAGCCAATCACATGGCAGCAACTCAATGCATTTAGTTTATAGAGAATCGTGGGGAAAAGAGAAAATATCCATTGAGCGGCAGTTGTGTGGAGGAAAATGCCTGGTTGATGGCAAAGGTCAGAGGAGAATGGGCAGACTGCTTCCAGATGATAGAAAGGCAACAGTAACTCAAATAACCACTCGTTACACCCAAGGTATGCAGAATAACATCTCTGAACGCACAACACATGGAACCTTAAAGCAGATGTGCTACAGCAGCAGAAGTCCATACCGGGTGCCACTCCTGTCAGCTAAGAACAGGAAACTGAGGCTACAATTGGCACAGGATCACCAAAATTGGACAATAGAAGACTGGAAAAACGTTGCCTTGTCTGAGGAGTCTGGATTTCAGCTGCGACATTCAGATGGTGGGGTCAGAATTTGGCACATGGATCCATCCTGCCTTGTATCACCGGTTCAGGCTGGTGGTGGTGGTGTAATGGTGCGGGGGATATTTTCTTGGCACACTTTGGGCCCCTTAGTACCAATTGAGCATCGTTTAAACACCACGGCCTACCTGAGTATTGTTGCTGGCCATGTCCATCTCTTTATGACTACAGTGTCCCCTTCTTCTGATGGCTCCTTCCAGCAGGATAATGCACCATGTCACAAAGCTCCAATCATCTCACCACTGGACAACAATGTCTCTGTACTCCAATGACCTCCACACTGCCCACATCTCATCCAATCATCTCACCACTGCACAATGAGGTCACTGTACTCCAATGGCCTCTACACTGCCCACATCTCATCCAATCATCTCACCACTGGACAATGAGGTCACTGTACTCCAATGACCTCCACACTGCCCACATCTCATCCAATCATCTCACCACTGCACAATGAGGTCACTGTACTCCAATGGCCTCTACACTCACCACATCTCATCCAATCATCTCACCACTGGACAATGAGGTCCCTGCACTCCAATGGCCTCCACACTCCCCACATCTCATCCAATCATCTCACCACTGGATAATGAGGTCACTGTACTCCAATGGCTTCCACACTCACCACATCTCATCCAATCATCTCACCACTGGACAATGAGGTCCCTGCACTCCAATGGCCTCCACACTCCCCACATCTCATCCAATCATCTCACCACTGGACAATGAGGTCACTGTACTCCAATGGCTTCCACACTCACCACATCTCATCCAATCATCTCACCACTGGACAATGAGGTCTCTGTACTCCAATGGCCTCCACACTCACCACATCTCATCCAATAGAGCACCTTTGGAAGATTGGCACCATGGATGTGCAGCCGACAAATATGTAGCAACTGCGTGATGCTATCATCTCACTATGGACCAAAATCTCAGAGGAACGTTTCCAACAACTTGTTGAATCTATGCCATGAAGAATTAAGGCAAAAGGGGTGTCCAACCCGGTACTATCAAGGTGTAGCGAATAAAGTGGCTGGTGAGTGTATATTTAATGTTTGAGGGTTAGAAGTAATTTTATAGCAAATAAAAACTGATTTAAACGTGCCAGAGAAAGCCTGGTCTTCAAGTAGTTAAAGGTCTTTGGACTCTCTGACTTCTTGTTCGGCGCTCTCATTGGACTTTGTAAGTAAAAAATGGGTGGCCATTTTGGATGACACTTATGCTAAGGCTTGGTTCACACCAACCCGTACGACCAAAGCGCGGGTACGTTCCTGCGCCGTCGTGTGTGGGACAGCCCATTCGTTTCCATGGCATGTCCTACACCCGAGATGAAAAAAGGTGAACGCAAGGATTCTGCTTTAAAACATGACGCAGGTCGCACTAAGCACACTAAATGCCGGTCGGTTAGACTTTACGTCAACTTTAATGCTCTCTATTACAAACTGGCTGTAAAGCATGTAATGTGTATCTTTACTCTTAATGATGAATCAATGTTAATAAAAGATTGTGGGTGAGGTTGCCCGTTCCCTGCGCTCCCGTTACTTACATTAATGTAGACATTACATTATCAGGACTCTATGTTCCTGACGTCCCCATGGGAGTAATGAGAGAAAAGTGGTGAGGAATAACACAAGTGCATTAAGGCGGACTGGGGAATGCCGGGGAGGTTAATAACGGCACCGCCAATCTATTCCGCCAAAGCACAACGACATGCGCCGTCCTGTAAACGCTCGCCTGGGTTCGGCTGCTGAAGCGACAGAGGAGAAGAGCATTTAAATGCATTATAAAGATTGCTCTGCCCTGCAGTTCTGACAAGAGGCGGATGCTGGGTATATTTTAACCGCCAGATTGAAAAGAACATTGCCCGAGAATTAACTACAAGTGGAAAATTGAAGACTCTGATTTTGGAAAACGCCTGAAAGGGCCTGAAAGGGCGCACTCTAGTCCTCTGGAAAATGAGGGGTAAAGTACGACTCCGACAGGGCACCGCAAGAGCAAACCGAGTTTTCTTCTTCTTTTTTTTTTAAAGTGTCCATGCTCTTATTTTGCACGGTTCGGGGTGGCGGCATGTTAGTCCGTGGGGTGGCACAGATATTGTAAACAGGCTGCAAAAAACAAGGAACTCTTGGTTCGCTCCAACACATCTAAGGTGCCATGCGTTAATGTGGGGGGCATTGATGGCCACAAACCGATAATGGGCCTGAAGAAGACAAGTTCACTGGCAAGAGTTAATTCAGAATCCTCGGCTAATCCAATATAAGCACGGGCCGTGCTGCCCCCTACAGGCTGGGTACTACAAAGACAAGGAACAGAGAGCGCACCAACCTAGCGCTGTTACCTTTGTGATAGCTTAATTTATTTAAAAAAAAAAATAGATGTGTACTCACAAACAAACAATTCAATTCATTCAAAAACGATCTGGAGGACGGGATAAACACCTCAATCGCAATACGGTGAGAAAGGAATTGGGGTTCCCAGGTGGGACTGTGGCGATATATAAAATTTGTGGTGATGTCATAAGATGTAAGGAAAGTCTCCCAACATGTTTCGCCAAACCTTTGGCTTCCTCAGGGGATTCGAGAAATCACCACATAGAGCAGTGGTTCTCAACTCCGGTCCGCGGGACCCCCCAACAGGCCAGGTTTGCAGGATAACTGAAATACATCACAGGTGATATCATTTGCTGCTCAGTGATTGCAGTGTTCTAGTCTGCATCTCCCCAAGGTAATACTTAAAATCTGGCCTGTTGGTGGGTCCCGATTACCGGAGTTGAGAACCACTGCCATAGAGCTATTACATAAGAGAAAGGAAAAACCATCAAAAAAACATACATATATCAATAACATTATATGGTTTTTACATATGATGTTTAGCACTCAACTGGCTTATATCTCCCCAACCAACCATCCCTCCCCTTCTTCCCCAAAACTCACCCCGATAGGGTTCAAGCTAGGGATATCAGCCAGAGTAGTACCCCTCACCCAAAAGTGGGGCCATAATCTTCTATTCTCTCACCTCAATCTCAATATTTGCGGATGATACCAAGCTAAGAAGGGCAATCATTTCTCCACAGGATGTGGAAACCTTGCAAGAAGAGCTGAACAGATTAAAGGGGTGGGCAGATAAGTGGCAAACAAGGTTTAACGTAAAAAAAATGTAATAATGCATATGGGTACCAAGAACATGAACGCAAACTACTCACTAGTGGGAGAGCCTCTGGGGGAATCTAGGATGGAAAAGGACCTAGGGGTCCTAGTAGAGGACAGGCTCAGCAATGGCATGCAATGCCAAGCTGCCTTCAAGCAAAGCCAACAAAATGTTGGCATGCATCAAGAAAGGGATCAACTCCAGAGGTAAATCAATAATTCTCCCACTATACAAGTCTCTGGTGAGGCCACACCTGGAGTATGCCATCCAGTTCTGGGCACCAGTCCTCAGGAAGGATGTCCTGGAACTGGAAAGGGTTCGGAGAAGGGCAGCAAAGCTAATTAAGGGATTGGAGGGTCTTAGTTATGAGGAAAGATTACAAACACTGAACTTATTCTCTCTGGAGAAGAGATGCTTGAGAGGGGATATGATTTCAATGTACAAATACTGTACTGGGGACCCCACAAGAGGGGCAAAACTATTAAGCGCAAGGGAGCACACAAAGACACACGGCCATTCACTAGAAATAGAAGAAAGGCGGTTAAACCCTAAACTGTGTGGAGGGTTCTTTACGGTAAGAGCAGTGAGGATGTGGAATTCTCTTCCGCAAGCAGTGGTTTCAGCTGGGAGCATAGATAACTGAAAAAAACTATTAGATGGGCACCTAAGGGACCACAACATTGAGGGATATACAATGTAATACTGACATAAAAACACACACATAGGTTGGACTTGATGGTCTTTTTTCAACCTCACTAACTATGTAACAACATCAGCAATAAGGCATATAAGCAGCCTGGTTCCTAGGTAGGGTTGCCACCTTTTCTTTCAGCCAAACCTGAACACTTTAGCAGCGCACAGCATTTTTTTAGATTAGCAGTCAGCACCCCACCCCCAATTAGAGACCACCATTATATCAAAATCACGTTATATCAGCACCCCCCATTACAGACCCCCCCCCCCCCCCATTAGTTTTGAGTCCCTTTATATTAGCACCCCCTCCCCCATAGAGACCCTCCCCATTAGATCATCAACCATTGGTCTCTAAGAGGACTCTGATCTAATGGGGGGGTCTGTAAGGGGGGGGGTGCTGATAAAGTGAGGGAAAAACTATTTGATCCCCTGCTGATTTTGTATGTTTGCCCACTGACAAAGAAACGATCAGTCTATGATTTTAATGGTCGGTTTATTTTAACAGTGAGAGACAGAATAACAACAAAAATATCCAGAAAACGCTAGAGGGGATGACTCTACCTAATGGGGGGGCAAAGACCTGGCAGGTGTTCTAATCCCTCTCCACTCTATCCAAAAATGTAATATAGGACACTGAGGGACAATTTAAAACACATGTTAGGAAATGTATCTCCTGAAAGGCCACCCACAAGGTGTTGGAACTTTTTTGGTTGGCCATCCCCTTGGCAGAGATGCTCACAATCAGCAGGAGGCAGGGCAGTGGCACACAGTCGATAGAACTACAGGCTTTGTCACCTTTTGTATAGCACAGGCAGATGTGGGTGAAGCCCCCTTCTCTTAAACAGGGGGCTACTATGTCAATTTAGTTTTTGGCTGGGCTGTAGTTAGCTCAGACTGATTGTATAGTTTTTCACCTGTTTTTTCCCGAAGCTTAAGTTGGCTTGTGATTATTCACTGTCACCAGTAGATGTCACTGGTATCACTGGTCATAGTATGAGATTTCACAAATGAAACAATGTCATTTATATTTATATTTTCTTCAGCCAATCCAGTAGGAAGTTTAGGCCACGGGTGCATGCTGGGTGAGGATATAAATATCTGGGACAGGCCGCGTGCTCGCTCTCTTTCCCTAGGCTGAGGCCTAGGGAAGTGCTGCTGGATGGAGCTCTGCTGGTAGGTCCAATAGGCTGGTTTGGGGTCTAACGCGTGCTGAAGTGGTCCTGCCTGGTCTGGAGGAAGCTGTGCCAAGGAGGAGACCCAGGGGAGGCCCCTTGCTGGAGAGAACCAGGAAGAAGGCTGGTCTCTCAGAAGGGCCCGGTGACTCACTTGGAGGATACACTGAAATTTGGGAACATGCTTACAGTGTTGCAGCTTAAAGGTTCTGACACTGTGAAGCTGGACAGTCTGTAAAAGATCTGCTACAGTATCTGAGACCCAAAACCCTCACCTCAACTGTTTTGCAATAAAAAAAAAAGTGACTGGCACCCAATATCCTTTCTAAGTCGCCCATTTTAGCCATGGACTAAAGCAAGTCTGCCCCTGGCCTCTGGAGGTGCTATCCTGCCTTGGGTATGTCAGAGGGGTGCTACATGGGGAATCTCCAGAGTAGGAATCTTACTACAGGTGGACGTCTCCTATGTTCTAGCTGTGCATTTAGCTGTTCAGCCGGAGTTTCCCTTTACCCAACGGACTAGCAAAGCAAATAATACTGAAACAGGAATATCGACCTATAAAATCTGAAAATATGGAGCGGCTCCAGTCAGGCGAAGCGGCCAGTAAAGTGTCACCGGCTGAACGTCTCATCTGAAATGTTACCGACCGCTTGGCTGGAATTTTCCAGGTCATAAAGCGTTTGTCTGTCAATGTGACAGCGACACGGCAATGTCAACGCCGCAGGAGGAGGCGGGGGGAGAAGACTTTGAGGAGGAAATTTAGACGGCCAGCTGGAACAAGAAAGATAAAATTGTTTTTATAGTGAAAGAAAATTGAATTGTATCCTCCAAGGACACTTCTAGAAGAGATCTTAAAGAGTGGATCCCTAAACTTCCTACACAAAGGGCCCGTCTACTGTCCTTCAGACTTTGAGGGGGCTGGATTGTGGCCAGGGTGAGTAGAAAATGTCCTGGTGTCAATGAGAGTAAACAATGCCCCCATCATTGGTATCATTGGAAGGAATAGTGCCCCATCATTGGTGTCAGTGGGAGGAATGGTGCCCCATCATTGGTATCAGTGGGAGGAATAGTGTCCCATCATTGGTGTTAGTGGGAGGAATAGTGTCCCATCATTGGTGTCAGTGGGAGGAATAGTGCCCCATCATTGGTATCAGTGGGAGGAATAGTGTCCCATCATTGGTGTCAGTGGGAGGAATAGTGCCCCATCATTGGTGTCAGTGGGAGGAATAATGTCCCATCACTGGTATCATTGGGAGCAATAGTGCTCCATCATTGGTGTCAGTGGGAGGAATAGTGCATCATCATTGGTATCAGTGGGAGGAATAGTGCTCCATCATTGATGTCAGTGGGATGAATAGTGCATCATCATTGGTATCAGTGGGAGGAATAGTGCACCATTCATTGGTGTCAGTGGGAGGAATAGTGCCCCAGCATTGGTATCAGTGGGAGGAATAGTGCCCCATCATTGGTGTCAGTGGGGGAGTGGGAGGAATAGTGCCCTATCATTGGTATCAGTGGGAGGAATAGTTTCCCATCATTGGTGTCAGTGGGAGCAATAGTGCCCCATCGTTGGTGTCAGTGGGAGGAATAGTGCCCCAGCATTGGTATCAGTGGGAGGAATAGTGCCCTATCATTGGTATCAGTGGGAGGAATAGTTTCCCATCATTGGTGTCAGTGGGAGCAATAGTGCCCCATCGTTGGTGTCAGTGGGAGGAATAGTTTGGAGTCCACTGCCTTAAAGGACAGTGAGATGTGGGATCAGACCCAGCCAAACTCAAACCGTGGGGGGCCCAGTCAGCGCCCTCTAGCCCTACATCCTTTAATCTGAGAATTGAAGGAGCCAGGTGGAAAATTATCATCCAAACAACACCTGCATCCAATTAGTCGTAGCCACTGTTCGCCTCCAGCTTACACACCGGGCCGGCAGCAGCACATCTGATCTCACAGGCATTCTACCCAGAAGGAAAACCGTTCCACCTTTGCACTGGACACCCAGCATATAGCAAAATGGCAGCAGAGGTGTCCAGCGCATCCACTTATTCCACAGTATTCCAAGAGCACAGACAAATGGCCACTGCCCCCTACTGGCCTTCGCAGTAAGGAGCACATGGAAGGGTTATATGCTGGGTGTCCGGTGTGGCCCCTGTGCCTTTAAGGAGGGTTGGGCTCCATCCAGGCTCACCTACCCTCTGCCTGTCCATTATAATGCATGCGCTTCTACTATGGAGGCTCTCTAAAATGTATAGAGTTAGGACTGCAGATAATAATGGGGGGGCCTTGTCGCGGCCTCTGCAGCTTACGCATGAATTTGCAAATGTGCGCTAACTAAACGCCTGTTTTTAATGTGAACTGTTAGACAGGACAATTGGGTTGGTTGCAGACTGGCTGGCAAGCTGAGCTGGGATCTTTCTTTGGTTTTGCTTTGCATGCGTCGCCCTTCCATGCACTCCTTGCTGCCAAGGCCAGGTATAGGTGGGAGCAGGGGGCCATTTGTTTGTACAATAAAAAATAGACATTTGCAGGGCGAAAAAAATTTGTTCCGTTTCGATTCGTCATTTGAATAAATTTGTTTAGTTAGATTCGTCTCATTCGTTTTCGGAATTCGTTTCGCTTATTCGTTTTTCGAATCGATTTGAAAAGTTTTCAAATTAATTTAGATTAGTTTTCGAAGGTGGAAAGTTATCAAATTCGAATCACTTTTGAATTTGAATCGTTTTCGAATGCGAATAATTTTAGAATTCGAATCATTCTCGAATTTGAAACGTTTTCGAATTTGAATAGTTTTCTGTTATATTCTTTTCTAGTCTATTGTTTTTTTTTTCTGTTCTATTCCTTTGTTTTCTATTCTATTTTGTTCTCTTTGGAAACTGGAAATCTATTCAGATTCGAGGACTTTTCGAATTCGAAAACCATTCAGAATTTGAAAATTTTTTGAATTCAAATTCGAAAATTCGAAAACAAACTAATTAAAAAATGATTGATTTCAAATTTAGTCCGAATTTTTTTTTTTATCTCGGATTTGTTTATTTATTTCAGGTACTTATATAGCGCTGTCAATTTACCCAGCGCTTTACATATACATTGTGCAGTCACATCAGTCCCTACCCTCAAGGAGCTTACAATCTAAGGTCCCTCACTCACATTCATACACATACTAGGGACAATTTAGACAGGAGCCAATTAACCTACCAGCATGTCTTTGGAGTGTGGGAGGAAACCGGAGTACCCGGAGGAAACCCATGCAGGCACAGGGAGAACATGCAAACTCCAGGCAGGTAGTGTCGTGGTTGGGATTCGAACCAACGACCCTTTTGCTGCGAGACAAAAGTTCTGCCCACTACATCACTGTGCCGTCCCGTTTATATTCAGTACTATTGTAATTCGGATATTTGGATACATCCAAATTTCCAAAAAAATGAAAATTTGGCCGAATTTTAATTCGGAACGAAACGAGCCGCACGTCTAATAAAAAAACAAACATACGCATGCAGACCCCCCCTAGGCAATGCCCACATGTGATGCTGCTGAGCCTTCATGAGGGAAAGAACTGAAATCCAATATTGGAAGGCCAGGGACAGTCAGGCTGGGGAGAAAAGGGCTAGATGCTCTGACTTGCTGCAGCTTCTAATGCACATTATGAGAAGCTCACAATGTGTGGTAAAAATCAGAGGAAGCCGTTTCAGTCCAGGAGAGGAGCCGCTACAACTGTGCAGGACTGGAGGGAAGGCCGGAGACAGAGGCGGCTCTCTAATTAGGCAAATTAGGCGGTCACCTAAGGCCTCGCACTCGCAGGGGCCTCGCAACCGCCTAATTTGACACTGACACCAGCACCGAGGTAGAGAGTACTGACACCAGCACCGAGATAGAGAGTACTGACACCAGCACTTTAAAGCTCTTGATATATGCAATTTATAAAGTTAATTTTTTTATCCCTTGAATTATTATTCCCATTATGGGCGTGAGTAGGGCCTCTTGTCTAGGTGTTGCCTAAGGCCTCACAAAGCCTAGAGCCGCCTCTGGCCGGAGAGGAGCGTTGACAGGTCACATGACGGCAGGTCTGGCGGCAGCCTCTGCTGGATCATTAATTACCTGCTGGGACGGATCAAAAGAACAGGATCGTTGTAATAGACTTCTTTAATGTTCCGTGTTACACCGGCACAGTCATTAGTCTGCGGTGGCTCATTTAGTGAGTGTTATTAATGTACCGGCTTCAGATAAGACTCCGCAAATCATGAGCAGAGCTACGTGTCCTGCAAGTCAAACCTCCATGCATTCAACGTGTCCTCCATGCTGAGTGCCTGGATTCTCCACCTCGCCTTTCACCTGGAGCTCCTTTCTTGCGGAATCTCAGGAGTCCTTCTCCTTACATTGGCCCCAAGCCTGAGGAAGAGCAAGTTAGTGCTCCGGGGTTCCCAGCTCACAGTGTGCGGTGAAATCAGAGGAAGCCATTCCAGTCCAGGAGAGGAACTGAAGGGAAGGAGGTCCACAAGACCGAAGGGAAGGAGATCAACAAGACCGAAGGGAAGGAGGTCAACTAGACCGAAGGGAAGGAGGTCAACTAGACCGAAGGGAAGGAGGTCAACAAGACCGAAGGGAAGGAGGTCAACAAGACCGAAGGGAAGGAGGTCAACAAGACCGAAGGGAAGGAGGTCAACTAGACCGAAGGGAAGGAGGTCAATAAGACCGATGGGAAGGAGGTCAACAAGACCGAAGGGAAGGAGGGCAACAAGACCGAAGCGAAGGAGGGCAACAAGACCGAAGGGAAGGAGGGCAGGAAGATCGAAGGGAAGGAGGTCAACAAGACCGAAGGGGAGGAGGTCAACAAGATAGAAGGGAAGGAGGTCAACAAGACCGAAGGGGAGGAGGTCAACAAGACTGAAGGGGAGGAGGTCAACAAGACCGAAGGGGAGGAGGTCAACAAGACAGAAGGGAAGGAGGTGAACAAGACCGAAGGGAAAGAGGTCAACAAGACCGAAGGGAAGGAGGTCAACAAGACCTAAGGGAAGGAGGTCAACAGGACCTAAGGGAAGGAGGTCAACAAGACCTAAGGGAAGGAGGTCAACAAGACCTAAGGCCTCACAAAGCCTAGAGCCGCCTCTGGCCGGAGATGAGCGTTGACAGGTCACATGATGGCAGGTCTGGCGGAAGCCTCTGCTGGATCATTAATTACCTGCTGGGACAGATCGAAAGAAAAGGATCATTTTAATAGACTTCTTTAATGTTCCGTGTTACACCGGCACAGTCATTAGTCTGCGGTGGCTCATTTAGTGAGCGTTATTAATGTACCAGCTTCAGATAAGACTCCTCAAATCATTAGAAGAGCTACGTGTTCTGCAAGTCAAACCATGCATTCAACGTGTCCTCCATGCTGAGTGCCTGGATTCTCCACCTCGCCTTTCACCTGGAGCTCCTTTCTTGCGGAATCTCAGGAGCCCTTCTCCTTACATTGGCCCCAAGCCTGAGGAAGAGCAAGTTAGTGCTCCAGGGTTCCCAGCTCACAGTGTGCGGTGAAATCAGAGGAAGCCATTCCAGTCTAGGAGAGGAGCTGAAGGGAAGCAGGTCAACAAGACCGAAGGAAAAGAGGTCAACATGACCAAGGGAAGGAGGTCAACAAGACCGAAGGGAAGGAGGTCAACAAGACCGAAGGGAAGGAAGTCAACAAGACCGAAGGGAAGGAAGTCAACAAGACCAAAGGGAAGGAGGTCAATAAGGCCGAAGGGAAGGAGGTCAACAAGACCGAAGGGAAGGAGGTCAACAAGACCGAAGGGAAGGAGGTCAACAAGACCGAAGGGAAGGAGGGCAACAAGACCGAAGGGAAGGAGGTCAACAAGACCGAAGGGAAGGAGGTCAACTAGACCGAAGGGAAGGAGGTCAACAAGACCGAAGGGAAGGAGGGCAACAAGACCGAAGGGAAGCAGGGCAACAAGACCGAAGGGAAGGAGGTCAACAAGACCGAAGGGAAGGAGGTCAACTAGACCGAATGGAAGGAGGTCAACAAGACCGAAGGGAAGGAGGGCAGGAAGACCGAAGGGAAGGAGGTCAACAAGACCGAAGGGGAGGAGGTCAATAAGACCGAAGGGGAGGAGGTCAACAAGACCGAAGGGAAGGAGGTCAACAAGACCGAAGAGAAGGAGGTCAACAAGATCGAAGGGAAGGAGGTCAGATTTGAAGAAACATATACAGTTAGGTCCAACCATATATATTTGGACACAGGCCCAATTTTAGGGTTTTTCAGGTATGTACCAAAACATATTGAAGCTATAGTTATATAATGGATATGGGCTGAAAGTGCACAGTCTTAGGTTTAATTTGAGGGTATGTACATCCAAAGGGTTTAGGAGTTACGGCTCTTAAGAATAGCCACCCCCCCCCTTTTTCAAGGTACCAAAAGTAATTGGACGATTGAATAAAAAGCCGTTCCATGGCCAGGTGTGGGCTACTCGTTCATTATTTCTTCATCATCAATTAAGCAGGTATAAGGTCTGGAGTTTATTCTAAGTGTGGTATTTGCATTTTGAATCTATTACTGTGAACCTTCATCAAAGGAGCTGTAACAGGCCATTGGAAGACTTCAAACAGTAAACAAATCCACCAGAGAGATAGCAGCAACATTAGGAGTGGCCAAATCAACAGTTTGGTACATTCTGGAGGAAAGAAGAACGCACATGTGCAGAGCGAAAAAATGTGTTTTGTTTCATTATTTACATAAGTTTGTTTCGTTAGATTTGTTTAATTTGTTTAATTCATTTTCTGAATTCGTTTCGTTAATTCATTTTCGATCGATTAGAAAAGTTTTCGAATCAATTTCTAATAGTTTTCAAATTCGAATAGTTTTCAAATTCGAAATTTTCGAATTTGAATTGTTTTCAAATTCAAATCGTTTTTAAATCGTTTTCCAATTTCCAAGTAGAATGGGGTGGAGTGGAAAGTGGAGGAATAGAATGGAAAAAGATAGAATACAATAGAGGGGAATATAACAGAAAATGAAAGAATAGAATGTGGTGGAGGGGAACAGAGCTGTTGTATTCTATTCTTTTGTTTTCTGTTATATTCTTTTCTAGTCTATTTTTTTTTCTGTTCTATTCCTTTGTTTTCTATTCTATTTTGTACTTTTTGGAAATTGGAAAACTATTCAAATTCGAAAAGTATTCGAAAACAATTTGAAAATTATTTGAATTTCATCTGAATTTTCTTTTCCGTTATTCGGATTTGTTTAAAGTGGTTGTCAACCCATGACAACCACTTTAACCTACAGGTAAAGCTATAATAAGGCTTACCCATAGGTTCCCTGCATATCTCCTAAACCTGCACAGTGTACTAGATGTGCCCACGTCACCGGATACATCCGAATTTCCGAAAAATGAAAATTCGTCCAAATTTTAATTCAGAACTAAACTAACCGCAGATGTCTAGAATGCACTGGTGAGCATAGCAAAATAAAAAGGCCTGGTTGTCCACAGAAGACAACAGTGGTGGATAATCGCAGAATCCTCTCTATGGTAAAGAAAAACCCATTCACAACATCCAGACAAGTGAAGGACACTCTCCAGGGGCCTATCATTGTGAAAGTCTACAGTCAAGAGAAGACTTCACGAGAGTAAATACAGAGGGTTCACCACAAGGTGTAAACCATTCAGAAGCCTGAAGAACAGAAAAGCCAGATTAGACTTTGCCAAAAAACATCTAAAAAGCCAGAAAAGTTCTGGAAAAGCATTCTTTGGACGGATGAAACCAAGAGTAATCTGTACCAGAATGACGGGGAGAAAAAAGTGTGGAGGAGGCTTGGAACAGCTCATGATCCAAAGCACACAACGTCATCTGTGGTCGTATGGTGGAGCTTGCAGTGTGATGGTATGGGCATGCGTGGCTTCCAGTGGCACTGGGCCATTGGTGGAGCTTGCAGTGTGATGGCATGGGCATGCGTGGCTTCCAATGGCACTGGGTCATTGGTGGAGCTTGCAGTGTCATGGCATGGGCATGCGTGGCTTCCAGTGGCACTGGATTATTGGTGGAGCTTGCAGTGTCATGGCATGGGCATGTGTGGCTTCCAGTGGCACTGGGTCATTGGTGGAGCTTGCAGAGTCATGGCATGGGCATGTGTGGCTTCCAGTGGCACTGGGTCATTGGTGGAGCTTGCAGTGTCATGGCATGGGCATGTGTGGCTTCCAGTGGCACTGGGTCATTGGTGGAGCTTGCAGTGTGATGGCATGGGCATGCGTGGCTTCCAGTGGCACTGGGTCATTGGTGGAGGTTGCAGTGTGTTGGCATGGGCATGCGTGGCTTCCAGTGGCACTGGGTCATTGGTGGAGCTTGCAGTGTGATGGTATGGCCTTGCATGGCTTCCAGTGGCACTGGGTCATTGGTGGAGCTTGCAGTGTGATGGCATGGGCATGCGTGGCTTCCAATGGCACTGGGTCATTGGTGGAGCTTGCAGTGTCATGGCATGGGCATGCGTGGCTTCCAGTGGCACTGGATTATTGGTGGAGCTTGCAGTGTCATGGCATGGGCATGTGTGGCTTCCAGTGGCACTGGGTCATTGGTGGAGCTTGCAGTGTCATGGCATGGGCATGTGTGGCTTCCAGTGGCACTGGGTCATTGGTGGAGCTTGCAGTGTCATGGCATGGGCATATGTGGCTTCCAGTGGCACTGGGTCATTGTTGGAGCTTGCAGTGTGATGGCATGGGCATGCGTGTCTTCCAGTGGCACTGGGTCATTGGTGGAGGTTGCAGTGTGTTGGCATGGGCATGCGTGGCTTCCAGTGGCACTGGGTCATTGGTGTTTATTGATGATGTGACAGAAGCAGCCGGATAAATTCTGCAGTGTTCAGAGATATTCTGTCAGCGAAGATTCAGCAAAGTTGATTGGACAGCGCTTCACAGTACAGATGGACAATCATCCAAAACACACTGCAGAAGCAACCCAGGAGCTTTTGAAGGAAAAGAAGTGGAATATTCTGCAATGGCCAAGTCAATCACCTAATTTCAACCCAAATGAGCATTTCACTTTTTGAAGGCAAAACTAAAGGCAGAAAGAACAACTGAAGTCAGCTGAGAGCCGGGCAAGGCATCAGAAAGGAGGAGACCCAGTCTTTGGTGATGTCCATGGGTTCCAGACTTCAGGCAGTCAACCCCTTGAATTAAAGCTGAAAGTCTGCACTTTAAATTAATTTGGATTGCTTCGTTTCAATTTATTCTGCTGGCATACAGAGCCAAGAGTATGAAAAGTGTGCCTGTGCCCAAATATATATGGACCTAACTGTAATAAGAGAATATGAAGGCCGCTGAAAATGCTGCCAGCCTGGCTATCGTCTCGATTTTATAGCCTCAATCATTTTTGAGTCATAGAACAAGCATGAGATCAGGAATACTGACCAGTGTGTAGAGGGTCTGATCATCTGTGATCGGTCCCTGCTGCCATGTCAGAGGCAGAGGGGTCTCCCATGGCTCTCCAGCTGGTGAAGTTGGCAGGGGAGTAGCCAGCTAAATTGGGGGGGTACACTGTTCAGAATTGCTGCCAGGATAGGGGTCACTCTCCTCCTCAGGCTATGCAAACTTGAAAAACTGGGAGTGTAAGGTAATGGAACTGGGAGTGATGGTCTTACTCTGTGTCCCTGGAGATTCTCCACAACCCATTCATACACTTTACAATGTCACGTATCATAGGAAGAGGAAGATTACACCGAGACATCACAGAGCACAGCGGACTCTGTATACTGCTGAGTATTACAGACACCCCCTGGAGGTGAGCTAGGGTAATACAATGCTGGGGAGCAGCTCTGCCTGGGCTATGAGATCACCAGGAATCAACATCTGTTCATACGGAATAATCACGGGGGGCCTGGAGCAGATGATGTCCACCTGGTGTCTACTTGGTAAAGGTGTAACTACATGAGAGTGAGATTAAATGAGGAGAAAGAGAGCAAGAGATAGAGAAAGAATGAAAGAGAGAGAGAGAAAGAATGAAAGAGAGAGAGAGAGAAAGAATGAGAGAGAGAGAGAGAGAAAGAATGAAAGTGAGAGGGGTAAAGAATAAAAGAGAGAGATAGAGAAAGAATGAAAGAGAGAGATAGAGAATGAATCAAAGAGAGAGAGATAAAGAATGAAATATAGATGGAATGAAAGTGAGAGATATAAAGATAGGATGAAAGAGAGAAAGATAAACAATGAAATAAATAAAGAATGGATGAAAGAGAGAGAGAGGATGAAAGATTGAGACAGCGCAAGAATGAATGATAGAGAGAATGAAGGAGAGGGAGATAGAGAAAGAATGAAGGAGAGGGAGATAGAGAAAGGAAGAGGGAGAGGGAGAGGGAAATAGAGAAATAACGAGGGAGAGGGAGATAGAGAGAGAATGAAGGAGAGGGAGATAGAGAATGAATGAAAGAGAGAGATAGAGAAAGAATGAATGAGAGGAAGATAGAGAAAGAATGAAGGAGAGAGATAGAGAAAGAATGAATGAGAGGGAGATAGAGAAAGAATGAATGAGAGGAAGATAGAGAAAGAATGAAGGAGAGGGAGATAGAGAGAGAATGAAGGAGAGGGAGATAGAGAAAGAATGAAGGAGAGGGAGATAGAGAAAGAATGAATGTGAGGGAGATAGAGAAAGGAAGAGGGAGAGGGAGATAGAGAAAGGGTGAGGGAGAGGGAGATAGAGAAAGAATGAAATAGAGAGATAGAGAAAGAATGAATGAGAGGGAGATAGAGAAAGAATGAAGAAGAGGAAGATAGAGAAAGAATGAAAGAGAGAGATAGAGAAAGAATGAAGGAGAGGGAGATAGAGAAAGAATGAAGGAGAGGGAGATAGAGAAAGAATGAAGGAGAGGAAGATAGAGAAAGAATAAAGGAGAGGGAGGTAGAGAAAGGAAGAGGGAGAGGGAGATAGAGAAAGAATGAAGGAGAGGGAAATAGAGAGAGAATGAAGGAGAGGGAGATAGAGAGAGAATGAAGGAGAGGGAGATAGAGAAAGAATGAAGGAGAGGGAGATAGAGAAAGAATGAAGGAGAGGGAGATAGAGAAAGAATGAAGGAGAGGGAGATAGAGAAAGAATGAAGGAGAGGGAGATAGAGAAAGAGAAAGAATGAAAGAGGTATAGTGAAAAAAAATGAAAAAGAGGAGGAAGAGAGCAAGGGATAGAGAGGGAATGAAAGAGAGAGAACCGTATCTGGATTTCATGTTGTGGAAATTGCGTACTGTATGAAATCTTTATTGGCATTTTCTTACTCTCTGTGAAAATCTTCAATAAAAAATATTGAAACTAAAGAGAGAACGAAGGAGAGAGAGAGCAAAAGATAGAGAAAGAATGAAAAGGAGAGCAAACAGCAGATAGGGATTGAGAGAACAGGAGAGAGTGTCTGTGCAGGAAGCATTCTATGGGGGGGGGGGGGGGTTAGAGTCCCCCTTAAACTGAAAATGTGGGCCAGCAATCAGGAGCCTGGGTGACACCGCAGGAAGGGAAATCTTTAATACCCCCGGGGTGCTTTATGTGCCATCCTCAGGGCACTGTGGTCAGGGTGTGGGACAATGACACCCTGCTGAGCTGAGTGAAGCTAGCTGTAGACTGAGGACATCTTGTGGCTACAAAGAAGTACTACAAGGGACAGCTATGGATGAAGAATGTACTGCAGCCGGCTAATTTTGTGTTTTTTTTTTTTTTTTTTTTAATTAAAACACTTGAGCTCTTATAGACGTTTTGTGTCTCTCATGCCATACATGGTCCTTTGGTAATGTAACACATGGCGATATACAATTACCCGGTAACGTCGGTCCTCTTTTATAAATGAAACCATTATGTCCCACTCGGATAGACGAGTTCACAAAATTAATTTTTTTTTTTTTTTTTTTTGTGTTTTAATCGGCCGACGTCATGTAAGAAGTAGGTATCGACAGGGAACATCATGAAGAAACATCGGTGTTCTACAGGAGTCAGATGTCGATCGAAGTGAGTCGAGTCGTCCCACAGTAACAGGGTGTGGGACTGGTGTCACGGGACTCCTACCGTGTATTTCGTGGGGCCCCCATAATTTCTAAAGGGAAGGACGCCACAGTGGGTCCGAGGACTAACGACCGGGTGTAAAAGTCAAATTCCCCC